>CM045450.1:3872936-4227936 GCA_024666655.1 Dascyllus trimaculatus
TTGTTCCCGTGGCGCTCTTGTCAGCTTTGGTCATCGCAGAGAGTAAACCACAGGTTATACCAGTTGCTGTGAGGACAACACAGCGGCCAACAACAGGTAGGTTCAAAGGCATTTTAAATATCTCAGATAACTTGCTGGTTAAATGTAGGTTGGACACTCTTTGTCCATTAAGACAGTGGTGGTGGAGGAAGTCCTTTTAGGTAAAAGTACAAATACCATACTGTAAAAATACTTGAGTACAAGCAAAAGTTATGCTACTTTGTAGCAAGTAAGTGTGTAAGTTTGAGCAAGTAAATGCACTTAAAGTGTTAAAAAGTACTGAATACATAAAAATGTCTCCTGTGAGTGATACCAGTATTTATTATATGATCAGTATGATATTGCTGGTGTTTCAATGTCTGAGCAGCTTTTTATTGCAGCTGGTTGATGTGAAGGAAATCCCAAGGATAACACAGCAGGGAAGGAAGGAAGGAAGGAAGGAAACAGAAAAAAATGAGAAAATATTAAAAGAAGGAAGGCAAAGGATAGAGAGAAGGTAGCAAGGAAGGAAAGACAATAGGAAGAAAAATGGACGGAGGGAAGGAAGGAGAGAAGGGTGAAATGGAGGGAGGCAGGAAGGAAGGGAAAAAAGGAAAGAAAGGAAGGAAAGAAAGAAGGAAGGAGGGAAAGAAAGGAAGAGAAAAGTAATAAAGGAGGGAAGGGAAGAGAAAAGAAGGAAGGAAAATTTTAAAGAAGGAAGGAAAAGGATAGAGAGAAGGTACCAAGGAAGGACAGACTATAGGAAGAAAAATGGAAGGAAGGAAGAAAAAAGGAAAGAATAAATGAAGGAAGGAAGCAAGGAAAAAGGAAAGAAGGAAGGAAAGAAAAAATGGAAAAGAAGAAACAAAAGAAGAAAGAGGGCAGAATGGCACAAAGAAGAAAGAGAAGAAAAAGGAAAGAAGGAAAAAGGAAAGAAGGAAGAAAAGAAGAAAGAAAAGAAGGATGGAAAATAGAAGGCATGTAGTTAGGAAGAAAAGAGAAAGGAAGGGAAAGGGAAAGAGGGAACAAATAGGAAAGAAGGATGGAAAGAAAGAAGAAAGCCAGGCATGAAGGAAGGAAGGATGCAAAAAGACAAGAAGGTAGGAAAGAAAATAGAAAGAATGCAGGAAAGAAAGAAGGAAGGGAGAAAAGGAAGAAAGTCATGAAAGACGGAAGGAAAGAAGAATCTGAGCAGGTCAGAGATGGAGTTGAATCAGTTCAGGTGTGCTCATATCCCTTCCTTTCCTTACAGGTGGAAAAGGAATAGTCTGTGCATTTTCTTATCCTCTCTCTGCCACAGCCACAGGAGAGCTAGACTGAGAGTTGGACCAGCTTCAAACAACAGCTCAGATTGGAGCTGATATCCAGAGTTCAGGCAGCATCTCGCCATCAGCTGCGAATCCCAATGGAGCTACTGCAAACCGGATTTCATGTCCTGTTTGTGTCTTTTGTGTTTCTTTCTGCAGGGGTTCCTGGACTAGATCTGAATGGGAAGATGTTCACTTTGGAGAGTTATCATTATCCAACAGTAACCCTCTATCATCCTTCTTTTCCCATCTCCTCCTGGTCCTTGACACGTAAAACCCGTCTGGAAAAAAATGACAGTTCCAGCACTGACACCCAATCCTACGCAGCCCCTGCATATGCTCCCTTGACCAGAGCATCTCCCATTACAGGTGAGTACATTCACAGATATTGGATTATATTCTACAAATATGGGTATCTAAGTGTGACTGCTGCCTTTGTATTTATTATTCAAACTCTGACTTGTATGCTTTCTGACTAACTGTAGGGATAATCAACATTGGTATAGACATTGGCATCAGGAGACTCTTTTCCTGATGTTGAACAGCATCCAGAACGTGTAATTACAGCACAGTGGAAACATAAACACTAAACCAACCTACACTGTGATAAAACAAACTGTACTGATAAAAGCTATAATCTCTTTTAAAGAAGACATTTTTCAGTCTCAATGTTATGCCCAGCCAAGGGGTGTCTGAGACATAACAAGAACTGGCCCTTCCTCGAGTCCCAAGTAGTAACAGAGACAGAATAGTATGATGAGGAATGAAAGTGGATTTATTTACAGGAATAGAATGGTATAACTGAGTTAAACGTAGGGGGATTAAGGACAAAATAACAAACAGACAATCCTGGCTAGAAGGTAACTAAACAAACAGGAGAAAACTGAGATTAACCGAAAGTGACGGTCCACCCCTACAACTCAACAGAAGTAACAAAAGCTCAAACAAAACTAAGTGTGGCCGGTTGGGAGAAGAAGGAGATGAGGAGACGCCGCTGCCCGCCAGCCACCGCCATCTTGGCCCCTTTTATCTCAGGTGCTGCTCGGCTGCAACCAATCGGGGATCCGGTCTGGGAAACTCCCCCAATCCCGCCTGGCTGTGACAACACAAATTTGCATACAGACCGAAGGCACAACAGAACAATCACTGAACTACGACGACAGTCGAAACACTCAATGTTACATAGAATAAAATTAATATATATAAAAGCACAAATTAAACACAGAAACACAAGCCAAGATTGTTTTGGTCAAACTTTTCACCTTTACTAGTTTGTTTTGTCTTTTTTTTATTGCAAAATGTAAAGTCAAAGTCTTTTAGTTGTCTAAACTGTGTCTCCTCATGGTTGTTTTGTGGTTGTTTTGGATCTCTTTGTGGCCATTTTGAAATTCTTTGTGTTTCATTGTGGTCACTTTGTCATTGGGTCTCATATTTTTGTAGTTGTATCTGATAATTTTGTCATTTTTTTGCTTCTCTTCATCTCCTTTGTGTGTCTCTCTGAGGCTGTTATGTGTTTATTTTGCATCTCTATGTTGCTCTGAGAAATGATTGCACAGGCTTTCTTCTATTGTGTGTTGTGTGTTGTGCATTTATCGTACATTATCCTTTTTAATTTTTTTTGAAAATCATGCACTAAGTCAACCAAGGAAGTTTTTTCTTTAACTTTGGTAACTTTGTGAACCGACACTCTCCATGTGAACCCTGCAGGTGTGTCAGTGTGTTTGCGTTACATGATCGACTATCTGGAGGATGAATATCCCACAATCTTCACACTCAGTGGATTCAGCACAGATCTGAAACTTTCAGAGAATAGCAACGCCCCATATATGACAGTAAATTTCGGTTCCACCGCTCTTGACCTGGAACCCAACATCAGGTTCTGGTCAAACATCTTGCCGAGTCCCTGGACCAGCGTCTGCCTCACCATAGACAGCAACAGGAGTGTGATCCAGCTGTTCAAGGGACCATTCATGAGCATCAGGAAGGTGATTTATCAGGTGAGATTTTTGGGAATATACAGTAAAATTAAATAAACTGTAAACTCATTACACAGGTATCAGCAACACAATTACAGTAATTAAGTAAATTTAATACAATAATTTGGAGAAATAAAAGCAGTGGAAACAGATTTGGTTATTAACTGATCAGAAATAACATGAATATTTGTCAATACATGTTGTCATGTCAGTTGTTATTTTGAAGGAATTAAGGCCACTGAGGCCAGCAGGCAGAGCACAGTCAGTTGCTGTGGAACATGTAACGTGCAAATCTAGCTTTTATTAAGAGTAGGTACAGTTTCAGTTGACCAAGATTTCTGTAAGTTGACTGTAGCCCTACTGATATTCACACAGTCATACTAGATAGACACAGGTGTCCCTTTTTCTTTTACAGATTTTCCTAAAACTTAGAATTAGCTCTAACTACGTTTTTAGATAGAAATTCTATCCAAATTTCTATCTAAATTTGGATAGAAACTCATTTAGTGTGGCAGCAGATGTACGTTCATGTCTACAAATGGATGAAGACACTGTCTTTGACACCTAATTGCATACGTATTAACAGGTTTATCTCAGGTGAAGCGAGAGTTCTGTTTAAATTGATCCCTACTAGCTCTTAAGTAATGCAAACGTTGGCAGAGATAACCTTGATGGAGTGGGCTGATGCATGATAGGAAACCACTGGAACCTCACCTAACCTAACAACTGATTGGTTTAGATGCTAGTCAGCTGATTTATATACAGTTGTATCCACAAAAATTCCATGAAAGACCTTTCTTCCTCCTACTTTATCAATCCTACACATGAATCTAATAAAGTCTGAAAAGGGCTTTGATGCTCCAAATCAAAGACTACAAACAGTTGTGGAATTTGTTGGATTTGCATTTAATCACATTAACTTTCATTTTGGTCCTAATATCATCTGTGTGTGTGTGTGTGTGTGTGTGTGTGTGTGTGTGTGTGTGTTTGTGTGTTCAGTATGACTGGTCAGGTCAGCCAGTGGTGGAGTTTTCACGTGCTACTGGCCAGGTGAAAGACGTTCAAGTGTGGAATTATCCTCTCCACTATAGAGAAATCAACCACTACATGACTGGAAATCCATCCCGGTATGAACCTGTGTTTTTTTTTATTTTTTTTTTATTTTTTATTGACATTCAGAGTCAGATATTCACATCCGATATAACATTTGTGTGAACCTGTGTGTTTCAAATACAAGGCTGTAAATTTCTCTCCTGCCTTATTGCTTCATCTCCAGAGGCTTCCTTAAGCATGTCAAGGTTCTTTTGTGATATATTCTCAACCATATGTAGTTGCATCACAGTAAAGCAAAACAAAACATTTAAAATACTTTTTAATATGAAATACACAGCTTTCATCTTAAGATATTGTAATCCAAGCATAGCCTCAAGTTTCAATGCGTGAAAAAACATGGTGGAAGCGTAGCAACGATATAAAATTAAAAAATCATCTCAAAAAAGTATTTCATTATTATCAGACTAAAATTTCACTATTATCTATAAATATCCATGTTTTATGCTATAAAATCTTCAAGCAAGTTAGAGGTGGAAGAGCAGAAACTGTTAAAAGTCTTCTGATGAAGGCCTGGTATCATAAGTATGTTACATTACTACAGTTTACACAAACAACAGGTATCTACACCTGCACAGAGTAAATACGAAGGTATCACATCTTTTAACCTACAATATACACCTGTGTAAAAGCTCATGTGGTTACTATTTAATAAGAAATGCTATAGACTCTGCAGCTTTCACTTTCCAAATGCTGCTTTGATGTTTAATCAGAGGAAAGAGTGCACTTGTTTCTGGTAGTGTATCGCAGTTAGTCCGACTCACTGGATGTTAATCAGAGGTATAAGGCTGCCATTACCCGCATATTTTACTTGGCTTTCTCCTCCCCATCTTCGTGTAACTGCTTTAAAAAATCCACTTCACCATGGGAAACCGTAACAACCTCCAGGCAGCAGCCTACATACTGAAAATGTCGATTGTGCTGTAAGGCAGCCATGTAAGTCTTTTCCCCCCAGCAAATTAGCCATTTTTACTGACACTGCTCCTGTCCATGTGTGCAAGTGTTCCACCAAAATAATTCCCATTCATGATTTTGAAAGGAAACCATTGGCTGAGCTTCATCCACTACGTTTGTAATTGGTTTAAAGAAATACAAAGTCAAATCAGAAGCTACTGTAATAGCTAGCTGGTATGGCAAGTAGCCTACTTAGCATACAGCAACCTAGCTAACATTGCCTAATGCAAGCTTACACTATTATGAGCTAACAATAACCAGCATTACCTAGTGCATCCTAACAGCAGCTGACAGTATAGTCAAACACTTGTTAACATAGTGCTAGCTAACACTAGCTAACATTACTGACTGCAAGTTAACACTAGCAAACATTAGCTTGTGCAAACTATACAATGGCTAACATTATGAAGTACAAGCTAACACCAGCCAGCCTTACCTAGTGCAAACTATTTTAATAAATGCTCGCCTCCGTCGAGCAAAGTTCAAACCAAAATAATTCCCCCATCACGATTTTGAGGGACCATCGTTCACTAGGCTTCTCCCAGTAATACTGTGACTGGTTTAAAGTTGTGTTTACAGAAACACAAAACCCACAGAATAAACAATCTATGTTCGTGTAACACTGGTGCACATGTGATCTCTTTCCATTGATGATGTGTGTGTTTGTGTTTTTAAGGCAGGGGAATGCTCTCAGCTGGTCCTACATCAGATACTCTCTCCAAAGACAATCATTTTTAGAGGACTCCTATGAGTTGATGGCAAAACAAGATCAGGAACAACAATCAGTAGAGGAAGACGCCTGAAAGGAGTGACGAGGTCCAGGAAGGTTTCACTGTTGGGGAGGCCAAGGAGACGCAGAAAGAGAAGATTTAAGACAAAACATAATAAATGGATAATCAGAAAATCCTAAACATATTAAGAATCAATAATTAATCAACAGTGACAAATAAATTACAAATACATGCATTTGATTTTATTGACAAGATGACAAACTAGTCTCAGTAACTAGCTAAGATCTTTCTACTAGTACATTTCTACTAGTGTATTTGTTACTGTTCTTCTGTGTGTTACTAAAAAATCAATAAATCTGATGGCTAACTGAACACTGTCGAGAATTTTATCACCGGATCAAAAAGTGATGATGTGTCGTTGCTGTACAGGTGTAGTTTGTAAACTGATGTGAGGCTTTGTTCAGTGTAGCAATAAGTGTGTACACATTACAGTAGTGCAAGCTAACACATGCTAACATTGCCTTGTGCAGGCTAAAATCAGACAATGGCTGTGTCCGAAATCAGTCCGCAAGTTAGAATTGTTGCACCCTATGTATAAAACCCCCTGTGATTCATATATTTGGACTGTTCCAGGCCCCCCTCTAGTTGTAGCTAAGATGGTACATTCCACTTTACCGATACTGTGTCGTGCGTGTGCGTGAAAGATAACTTAAGTGGCTAGTTCTGTTCTATTGCCATTATTTGAAATATATATTTTTAATGCATCAAATGTAAAGTTTGTATGCTGTTTATTTGTAGTTTGTGCAACCACAAGGCACCTTAATTGCATGTGTAGAAATGCTCAAAATGGAGGCGCCCAAACCGTAATACGATGGCCAAAGTTAATATGGAGCACACGTCTTGCTGTACTTTATGTGTCCACAAGGGGGTGGTATTCTGCCACTACTGGGTTGTCTATTTTCAGTTGTACTTTTCCTGTAGTGTTTGACATGTAGATCATTTACTATGTCTCTGATCGTAATTATTTCCTATTCCTGTTTTTACAGAGACCACACACACACACACACACACACACACACACACACACATACATACATACATACATACATACATACACACAAATACCCACTAGGAACACTGTAAGTTCATCATATCAAGTCGCCTGTGCCTTCTAACCAAGGATAGGATTATCCAGCTGCAATATGCCAGTTACTACGCACACACATCGTTCATCACACCCTATATAATACACTCAAAATATCCAACAATGCTCCGTGAACAGTTTTGTACACTAACCAAGCAATATGTACCATCATGCATTGTGTAGAAGTTTGGTTTTTTTTTTGTTACAGAATATACGATATATTGCCAAAAATATAGAGATATCTGCCTTTAAACACACATGAACTTTAATTCAGTGATGTTGGACCAGAAGGCCTGGGTCTCAGTCTCCGCTGTAATTCATCCCAAAGGTGTTCTATCAGGTTGAGGTCAGGACTCTGTGCAGGCCAGTCAAGTTCCTCCACACCAAACTGTCTCATCCATGTCTTAACCTTGCTTTGTGCACTGGTGCGCAATCATGTTGGAACAGGAAGGGGTCATCCCTAAACTGTTCCCACAAAGTCGGGAGCATGAAATTGTCCAAAATGTCTTGGTATGCTGAAGCATTAGGGTAAGATAAGGTAAATCTTTATTGTCATTGTACAGTCATACTTTTGTGTCTCACTGTAAAATGAGCTGTAAGGTGCAGAGAGTAGTTATTTTGACATTTTTAATGCCCATGGCTTGCTGTTGGACCAGATTTTATTATTATGCATTGATTAGGGCTATTGCCTTATTGTAAAAACTGTCCCTGAGTCTGTTCTTGCGTGACTTTAGCACCCTAAATCTCCTGCCAGAGGGCAGCAACTCAAACACCCAGTGTCCTGGGTGTGTGTGGTCTCTCAGGATACTGTGTGCTCTGCTGAGACAGGGGGAACTGAAGAGGTCCTTCAGGGAGGGGAGAGGGTGACCAGTGATTTTTTGGGGCGGCGTTAATGACACTTTGTAGTGCTTTCCTGTGTGCCACAGTGCAACTTGAGAACCACACAAAGATGCAATATGCTAAAACACTAAGAGTTCCTTTCACTGAAACTAAGAGGGAAAGCCCAACCCCTGAAAAGCAACCTCACATCATAACCCCCCCTCCACCAAACTTTACACTTGGCACAATGCAGTCAGGCAAGTACCATTCTCCTGGCAACCACCAAACCCAGACTCCTTTATCAGATTGCCAGACAGAGAAGCGTGATTGGTCATTCAGAGAACACGTCTCCACTGCTCTGGAGTCCAGTGGCGCTGTGCTTTACACCACTGCATTCGATGCTTTGCATTGCTCTTTGTGATGTAAGGCTTGGATGCAGCGACTCGGCCATGGAAACCCATTCCATGAAGATCTCTACTCACTGTTCCTGAGCTAATCTGAAGGCCACACCAAGTTTGGATGTCTGGTCTAGCTATTGACTAGTGGCTGAGTTGCTGTTGTTTCCAATTGCTTCCACTTTGTTATAATACCACTAACAGCTGATCGTGGAATATTTGGTATCAAGGAAATTTCACAAATGGACTTATTGCACAGGTGGTAACCTATCACAGTACCACGCTTGAATTCACTGAGCTCCTGAGGGCAAAACATTCTTTCACAGTGTTTGTAGGAGCAGCCTGCATGCATAAGTGTTTGATTTTACACAGCTGTGTTCATGGAAGGGATTGGAACACCTGAATTCATTTATTTGGAGGGGTGTCCCAGTACTTTTGACAATATGGTGTATCTTTTCTGTTTGTGTAGCATGTTGAAATGACAACAGGCACGAGCCAAATCCATGTGTCATGCATGAAAATATTAAAAGTAATTAGCTTCCATCAATCTGACATGTTTTAACTGAGCAACAGCAGTAATGTAATTCATAGCACTAAGCTATCACTAGCTAACTTTGTCAAGTAAAAGCTATAACTAGCTAATATTACTTAGTGTAGGCTAAGCAAGGATATTTAAACAAAAGTTTACATAATTGTGATGAACGTTTTTCACATTAGTTCCCAAAAATAAGTGAACATAGGCTATTGTATTAAAAAAAGGTCAACAGAGACAAAGTTCAAGATATCTTATCAATACTTTTATTGAAACTGAATCCATCAGGCTCTCAGAGTGGTTCAGTACAGTGGTTTTGGCTTCAGCAAAAATAGTGCCAATGTCAATGAAGAAAAATGTGATGGACATGTTTTTATCATATCTTCTGTTGACATTTTGAGTTTTTCTTTTTATCTCCCAGGCACACTCTATAAAACTTGGCACTTTCAGAAAATGCCTTTAAAGCGGTGCTAGCAGTAAATGCTGAAGCTATCTCTTAAAACAGGCCAAGCTAACGAACCAGCAGCTAACAAACCAAGAATCTGGCCAAGAAATAATAATGTATTGCAGATGTACATGTTTTCAGTGGATTTTAGTTGCTCTTCGGGCTCTAATATAAACAACTCACACACACAGATAAGTCCGTAATGAATTGCAGAAAGGATGTCCAGGTCTTATAAAAGTCTTCAATCTTTCCTTTTGGCCAGATAGGTCAGTTTTTCCAGTGCCAAGTTATAGGACATTTCTTTGATCCATTGATTAGAAGTAGGTCCATGTATGTCCTTCCATTGTAAAGAAATAACACGTTTGGCTTGCAACAGACAAAAGTTTAACAATTTTCTTTTCCTTCCGTTTACTTGAAACTGTTCAGGAGGAATATGAAGAATACACAATTTGGCATCCACAGGAATAACACATTCTGTTAATCTTGAAATTAGCTTAAGAGTCTCTTTCCAAAAAATCTGAAGTTTCTCACAGCTCCACATACAATGAAACAAGGTACCTGCTTCTCTGTTACACTTAGTACACACATCAGGAATGTTAGGATTAAATTTGTGTAGTTTTGTAGGAGTAATATATGTTCTAAACAACCATTTGTACTGTAGCAGTCTGAACCTGGTGTTAACAGTTTGGGTCTGGGCCAGAAGACAGGCTTCCCCCCAATCCTCTACAGTTATTTCTGTTTGGAGGTCACTTCTCCATGCAGACAGATGAACTAGAGAATTCTCTTTAGAGCCTGCCAGTAGTGCGTTATAAAACTTTGATAAGAGACCCTTGTTATGAAGATGGTTCATTGTGATACTTTCAATAGTGGAGAGTGATGGCTCTGATGTAGATTTAATTTGTGTTTTTATGTAATTTCTTATTTGGAGGTATTTAAAGAAATGTTTCCTAGGCAGATTATATTTATTGACTAATTGTTCAAAAGACATCAAAGTACCCTCACTGTAAAGGTCTTTTATTTTACTTAATCCCTTTTCTTTCCAACATTTAAATCCCATGTCAGCTCTGCCTGGTTTGAAATCCTGATTCCCCCAGATAGGAGAAAAGCTTGATAGCTTATGGGATTCATTTAAAAAAGAGTGGGCTTGGTGCCAGACGCGTAGCTGTTATTCTTTATTGAATTTTCCTATCATGTGCCAGAGGGGGCAGTGCCGCACCTCAGTCAATTGAGGGGGGAAAAAAATGAAAGATAGGGCGAGACAAAACGAACAGGGAGGGTACAGACAGGCTGTGCTGTTTGAATTCTATAAGAGTGCTGTAACATGCCGTGTTATTCCCAACAACCGATCCCACATCTGAAAATCAGAAACAAATAATCAACATAGAAACAAATTGGACACCAGAAATCCCGACAGTATACAGGGTTAGGACGCCAGAAGACAGGAGTGAGGGAAGAATGTATAGAGGGCGTGAGTTTAGTGACTTCGCACCATCTGGCGGGTCCCATCAGTTCTCAGCAAGGGGCCTCGGCAGGAGTTGGTAAGCCCTGAAACAAATATACATGTGTGTCGAGTGACTACCACGAGTCAGCAGGGCCAGGCCAGCCAAGTGCCCCCACACCCCAGGCCGGGGAGCATCCAGGAGGCATTACCAAGAAGACCACCCTGGGCACAGACAAGCACGTGGACCCAGAGACCAAGAGGAAGCAGCAACTGACACCCCTAGGGTGCCAAGGACAAGCCCAGGGGGCACGGGGCATGAGGGCCCACCCGCCACCCCACACCGATCCCCAACCACCCCACCCGCCCACCACCCCCACCCACCCCATCCAACCTGCCCACCCCTGAGGAAGCGGGAGGCACCCCGCAGCCCAGAAGGCCAGACACAAGGGCTGAGCGCCCTACCGTAGGGAAGGTCGCCAGCCCCACCCCAAGCAGGCTACCATCGGGAGCCAGCCAGAGGAAACTGAGGCCAGGCCCAGACGCAAGCCCAGAGAGCGTGAGTAGGCGGGGAGTCAGCGTCGCCAACTGGAAGGCGCCCCACATACCCCCAGCACCAAGCCCCGAGGAAGTGCAGCGGATCCATGGACCCTGCCCATGGAGACGCGCCCCAACCCCAACCGGAGCTTAGTTCTTCTAAGTAAAGTAATATGTCGTCCGCATATAAATTAATGTAGTGTTCAGACACCTGAGAGCAGATACCTTTGATATTGGTATTTTGACATACTGCTGTTGCCAACTGTTCAATAAATATCGCAAATAGTAAGGGAGAGAGTGGGCATCTCTGTCTGGTTCCTCTTTGCAAACTGAAGCTTTGTGAAGTGATCCCATTGGTGGTGACTGTGGCCTTGGGTGAGTTATACAGAGCTGATACCCACTGGATAAATGATTCTCCGAAGCCAAATTTGCAGAGAACAGTGAAGAGGAAGGACCAACTGACTTTGTCGAAGGCTTTTTCTGTGTCAAGCGACACGATTGCTTCTCTGTTGCAGCGTTGCGTCAGACTGATCAAATTTAGAAGTCTTGTTGTTTTAAAACGTGCAACATCAAGAACTGATTTTATTTAGACATTGCTGAAATTCAAAGGAAACTATCTCAATGAACTGTTCGTGGTGTCAGTAATTTTTCTCCTGTTGGTGTGTCATAGGTCATCAAAAATGTTCATTTGATGATGTTGGCACATTTCTGTGATTGGGTCACATAGTGCCACCTAAAGATCCGGCAACAGGTTGCATCTTGAAAGCTTTTTTTGGGATCTCAGTTGTCGTCTTTTTTTCCTTGATAATAAGTTATTTGCCAAAACCTTAATGAAAATCCTTAATTCCTATTGATTGTGCTGCTGTGTCTGAAGTCCACAGTAGTAGCTACAGTGGCCTCAACGAGCAGGGAATATTGGATTTACCTGTTGGTTTCATCGACATTATGGTTCTGGGCAAAGAAGAGACACCCATCAGATCACAAAAAAGCTTTTTGACGTTAACCACAGTCTTCACCTAATCCGTTTGTTTTAATCATCTGTTCAATCTAGTGTTTCTTTGTCATAAACCAGTCATTTCTTAAATTTTTTTTTTTTTTTGTGGGGGGGGGGGAATTTTGACATTCCATTGACAGACAGAGTGAAGGGGGGTAGAGAGGAGAGAGACATGCACATGCAGCAGAAGGTCATGAGCCGGACCCGAACCCACGATCGCTGCTGGCGACCTGCGCCCAAGTGGCAACGCCTCGTCTCAGCGAGCCACACGGCGGCCCTCAGTCATTTTTGACACCAACATACTTGACATAATTCAGGATTAGTTTATTGCATACGTTTGTCGTGAACCATGTACAAAAACAGATGCACCAGATTTAACCAACCAGTTAGTGCCCATCTGCAATCCCTAAGTGGTTTTTCTTTACGCATACACGGGCAGTCAACAGTTATTCATTGAAATCAGGAATTTACAAGCAGCGCCAATGTTAGCAAGACGTTTCCAGGGTCAGTAAAGAGAACTTACATTCTCATAGTGGCTGTGAGCAAACAAACAAACAAAAAAAACCCAACATATTCTTATTCTGAGAAAAGTAAATTGACATTACACAGAGTAAATCTTATTATCTCTGTATTTAGTAAGACATCTGTCACAATAACAAAATAATTATTGTACAACCTCATATGTATGTGGGCTATCATTTCACTGTACACCTTTATGTACAAAACTCCTAATTCTCTACAGAGTGGAATATGAGAACAGCCCTCCATAAAAAAAATCTAATTTGTAAAGTTTTTTTTTTTTACAAATATAAAACTTACATGGTTGCCCAACAACCAGATGTCACAGGTTTTTCCAACCGGTACATATTATTCTTTACAATTATCTGCTTAAAAAAGGCAAATTTCTAAGCATTAAAAAAAAAAAACGTGTTATGTGATAGCAAAAAAACAACAACCCCAAAACAAAACAATGAACATTTTGATATTTTAAATGCAAACAGCAATTAACTGTAGGTGCACATGTGTCAAACCACTTCTCCAAAATAAAACGAGCCATTGTAATTTATTCTCTGAAAATAAAACACAAGTTCCATATTAAATTAGATGCCACTGTTACGCCGTTATTGCTTTGACATTGTTAGGTGTCCAGGAATGTTTCTGAATTCAAGCGAAATCATTTTAATACCATGGACCATAGCGATGATTCTGGTCCTTTTATTGCAGTATGTAACACTTGAGCTGACTGCTGAGCACACGGTTATCTGTGAAGTAACCATATCTGAAGAGATGCTTATCAAAAAATGTAACTAAACCGAAGCTTAAAATGAAGAACCGAAATCACTTCGTTCTGCGCCTCATCAAAAAAATTCAACCAAAATAGATTCTGTAAAAAAAATAAAATTAAAATTAAAAACGTAAGTGGTTTCTTAGTTGTCTCTTCTCTTTCAGGGTTGTTCTGTCTCCATAGAGGAGCAGGACTTCATGTTGCAGTGAAAAATGAGCCCACAGTGAGGAAAAAGGTGATGGGAGCAAAATAATGTCGAGAAACTGCTTGGAGGGTTAATGACTGCTTGTTAAAAAGGATTTGATCTTGCAGCTCAACTGACAGAGATGCAAACACAAAAACTTAGAGTCTCACGTGAAAAACTCAAGTCGGGCAAACATGTGCAGCCGTCCAACTTTTTGACAGCCTTTCCTTTGTTGGGTTTAATGACTTTGTTAGGTGCAACATGAAATCAGCACTTCTTATTTACTGTGACACATCTGTGTGAAGTGTTTATTAGAAAACACTTGAAACGATTTAGGTGTTTTATACTGAGGTATACAGAGGCTGCTGAGCTACAAGGTTAATGAAAAGTGGCTCTTCAGCATCATCCTCAGAGTAAATCTAGTTTAGTGTCCAAAAGAACCCCAACAGACTGAAAAGCATTGTTCTTCGTCTTTTTACAAGAACCAATCTGGCCATCTTTGGCTCTGCTCTCTTTCCTGTAAGGCATCAAATCATAAAAAGGTGCTTCAATATGAGTTTAAACAATGCCAGCTGTAGTGTTTCTTCACAAATACACAGAAGCCACCAGTACTGTCCACTTACAATGCCGACCTCTCGGTCTCCTAAAAGCACACTGGTTGAAACACACAGCATCTGATGGATTTTGTGAGCTGTTAGTCGCCTGTTGTGGGACCTTTTTGTTGTTTTGACAGAATCAGTTTTCAGGTTTCTTTCAAGGTATTTGATGCAGGTGTGAAGGAGGACTAACATGAGAGCTTTTATTGCTCATCATCACCATGAACAGGATACCTAATTATCGATGGAATGGAAAATAAACATGCAAAAAAAATTAAAAATAATGCTGAGGTTGATACCTGTGCCCTGCTAGGACTTAGTAATTGAACATTCTGTTATAGCCAATATGACATAAGTCAAAATCTAAACATTTACAAAATCAAGCTTTGAAAATTAGGTCAAGATTTTACATCCTGTGCAAAAACAAGACTACGAGATCTACTCAGTAAAACTGACATTTACCAGTTTAGTGGCTCTTTTTTCAAATCTTAACTCTCTAAATGAAAGTTTTGAGAGACTATGACAACATTATTTGATGTTCACAACTGTAATTAAAATCTCAACACACAAACATGAAAGAGTGAATTGTAGGTCACAGAATTAGAGTCCAGACTTTGAGCTAAAAAAAAGGGATTGACTAAAATAAAGTTATGAGAAATGGAGTCAAAATGATGCTGTAAAGACAAAACAATGACTTTTTATCATGTGTATTGTTGCCGAACCTTCGTTTTTTCCACTGGCAGAAACTAGTTTCTATACTTTGATTTGCAATGTAGAAAAACAGGGTTGCAACGTTAGACAAGCATGTTATACTTACACTGCAATGCAAAAACAAAAAGTGCAGCAAGCTTTGTCGCATGATTAAATGAGAATTGAGCTAAAATAAACGCCTCGGTGAAAACTGGGAAGACCAAACTGTAAGTGATCTTCTGAAAGACTTTAAGGCTTATTTAAAAATCATTTTGTCAGGCAGCAGAAATCTGTTGGTGTGTATACCCAGAGCATGTATATTATTACATTCAGAAAAATAATTACCAGCTGTGAGACACATTTCATCTCTGCTTTGTTATTAGGCTTCCAACCATCCAGAGTGTTTGCTTTAGCTGAGTGAGAAGGAGCAGCTTGTGTTTGTCTGCGTATATGAATGTGGTTTAGTCATGGTCTAGTTTACACACATGATGCCACTGAAGAAGTTGTGAAATGAACAGCAGCTCTTACAAACTCACACACAGCACAAAACAAATCTCTACCTTTTAAGACATAAAAAGCACGTCATGACTTAGAACCAGAGCTAATTCAGTGAGTTTAGTTTCACACTGTGAATTTAGTCATTCAAATGCATTTCTGTTGTGTCCCTGCTGCCCAGTAAAAACTGTCTCAACAGAAAGGAGAGCAGCAATGCATGGAGCTCATGTTCACCATGAAAGTGTCTTCCTCCAAGGAATGGAATCTTGTCTTAATATCGCACTATCAATATTATTTTTCTTTCTTAAATTGCAAATTTGGACGCGCTCTCTCATCATTTTGACATGTTTACTCTTTTTTTTTCTTCTCTATTGGGAAAACAAGCTTCGAGGCAAAGCTCAGAATCAGTCAGTTCCAAGAAAAACAAACCAAATATATTCAGTTTTGCATTCAGTCTTCAGAAAACCACAAATACAATGCCACACCGCGTCTAGAGTCCTGAACACTTGAACACAATTTTGAAGGTTTCCCCAGGCTGTTATGATAGGCTACATAGAGGTCATGTGACATGAATGCAGCGATGTGACTGGCTAATGAGCAAACTGTCCCACAGCAGAGGAGGACAGTTATTACAGGGTCGCTGGTGCATAATGCTGTGTGTTTTACTGGACGTTTTAGTAAAATTTCATTATAAAGCACTGCTTGGCTCTGCTCTGTTCAGTTTGTTTGCATAATAGACTATGTGTGTGTGTGTGTGTGTGTGTGTGTTGGGCACACCGGTCCAGTTAATGATGAAGTGCACTTCTTTTAAAAACAGTTTTTAAAAAATGGATGAAAAACTCCAAACTCTGTCTTGTTGTACTGCAGCGGCCCACCAGCAAGTTAAAAAAGGTTAAGAGGTAAAAATGCTGAGGGCCAAAGATCAGCAGCCATCTTACTGGTTCTTGGTTTGTTTTTTTTTTAGCACACAAGACACCATGGGTTCCAGAAATGTCTCTGTGATGCCACTTTTAAACGTTGTTTCAGAAGAGTCTGTTTCAGGCAGTTCCGATCTGGTCCGGCTAGCTGTTTCCAAGGTCCCACTGAGCCGCCACAGTGCAGAGAGAATCAGATATAACTGAAGCTGGATGTTAGTTTTCGTGTGCTTTCCAAGTTCCACCCAGTCCGAGTCAAACGGGGAAGCAACTGGGAGGAGACCTACTCCTTCAGACTTTAGCTCCTCCTGGGGTTAGTGCTGCAGACCGAGGTCACAGGTCAGGGTGTGGAGGGCTTGTGGAGGATGCCCTGCAGGTCGTCTGGTAAGGTCAGGATGACAGACTCGATGTGGGCTCTCAGTTTGGCGAGGGTCCCTGGACGCACCGGGAGCTGCTCCCTCTCCGCCTGGCTCTGCAGCATCATGAACCACAACGCATTCATCAGTGTCAATATGCAATTCGAGCTGTAACCTTATTCTTCCAGTAGAAGCAGCAGATTTAGCAGCAGCAGGTTCTTTAGATGTTAACCCTCTGAACCCCAAAACCCCCTGCACAAACTGACAGACATAATTGTCAGGTTTGAACTTTTTCAGTGGTGAACTATTCACCTGTGACGTGCTGATCCTTTGGGAAACTTTGTTAAATCTAAAATCATGACATTTCATTAAAATAAAGTTATTCTACATGTGACATTTAAAAATTTGTGCAAAATGAATTGGTTGCTCTGACCAGATCCTCAAAAAACCTAAAATTCTGTATTCTTCAGCACAACCAAGAAGCAATTAGTGACTCAGTCAGTATCTTTCCCCAGTATTGGTAACACATGTTGTGCATGTAGGTTCTATTTTTTCAATTTTTCTAAATTAAGTAATCAAAGAAACAGCTTTCCTGTTCATATCATTTATGGTATTATACCTGTATCACACTGCACAGAAGACATCTCTGAGTTCTCTCTACTTCTAACCATGGTTGTGCTGTTTCCACAGAGGCCCAGGACTTTAGATTGCAGTGAAAAATGAGTCGGCAGTGAGGAAAAATGTGACAGGAACAAAAAACGCCCACAAAGTAGGTAGAGTTCAAAGGACCACATTATGCACATTTACAGGTTTATAATTGCATTTTCGAGGTCTTTTAGAATATGTTTACATGCTTTCATGGTCAAAAACTTTTTTTTTCTCATACTAAACATTGCTGCAGCAGCTTTTCTCACTCTTGGTCTGAAACATTTTAGATTTTGTCTCTTTAAGGCCCGTCTCCTGAAAAGCCCAGTCTGCTCTGATTGGTCAGCTGGTCTGACAAAGGCAAGGTAATTACATAATTAGGTAATTACATAACATAACCCCAGATCTCTGCGTATGAGGAAGTACCTCCAGCAGAGAAGCGACTCTCGTAATGAAATTATGGTGGACCGTGAGGAAGCTTCTCAATTTTCTTTTAAAGATGTTTTACAAACATGTGATGTGGGGATGCAGATAAGTAACAGAAGAAAAGCCTGAACTTCAAAAGAGGCAGGTTTCAGAAATAATGTTTTCTTTGGAATAAAAATAATCCCTTTGGTCTTTGTAAGTTTGATGCACAAAAAGCAGCTGTATAACACACTGAATGAAAGAAAAAAAAACAAAAGCAGAACGTGAACGCTGAATGAACCTCTTAGCAGAAGCACTAGTGGTGGCAGCAACAGTATATACGGTGGTAGTAGTAGAAAAAGTAGCATTCATATCAGCAGTGGCATTTGTATGTGGAGCTCTGAGCAGCCTCAGACCAGGATGTACTGACCAGTTTATCCTTCAGCTTCAGAACCAGATCAACTGTCTCCACCTCTGTGTGCTTCTGGATTCTCTGCTGCAGATCCTGCAGGCAGACAGACAGACAGACAGACAGACAGATAGGCAGGTTAGTCTCATGCTACTGTATCCAAATCGGATACAGTAGCGTGTATCCAATTTACCTTCATCATCAAACCCAAAATTCTGTGTGAACACTCCCTAAGTGAGTAAAGTATTTCATTCCATACGGTTTTCTGGCTTTGTATCACTCCATATATACATACTTGTATGTTAAATAGCTAAAAAGCAAAACCCACAGTGGATTTAAATTCTGACCCTGAGCTGGTCAGACAAACGCAGCCTTTCAATCATAAGTACCAGAAACTCTGTGTTCCAATTATCGCAAAGCACAGATGGTAAGTAAGCTGTCTTTAAGATGTAAAACGGTGTCAATGTGGCTAAGTATGACAAACACAGTACAGACCTCATCAACATTAAAAGCTGGAACTGAAGTTTAGCGTCAGACCCAGCACTTAAATAGGTTAACAGGGTTATTTTCTGAGTGTCACTGCTGAAATTACTAGTTGGTACCTTGGAATTATGCGAGTTACATCCACTTTCTCCTCCTCCTCCTTACCTCCTCACACAGCGCCTCGAGGTGCAGGGCCTCTAGTTTCTGTGTCATCTCTCTCCTCCTGTTACGGAACCAGCCGTCAAAGTTGGGAGACTTGAGGAAATGCCTTCAGACACAGAGAAGACCACACATGATGCTCAGGAAATGCTTTTTCCATCACTGTTCACATAACTACTTTCTGTCAGTCTGTGTTACAACCAAAGCACTCATAGTGAAAGACAAAAGAAATGGAGACTCTTATTCAATTATCATCACATCAACTTATGAAAAGGGAGATTTGTAGTAAAACCAGTTTCTAATGTTGCTAATGCCCTGTACCTGTAGAGTCCAATCCAGTCTCCTTTCAGTCTGGATGTGAGCTGAGGTCCAGCTTTCTCCAGTGTCTTCATGAAGTCCTGCTGGATGAACGGTCGTAGCTGAGGAGGACTCTTCCAGGGACTGATGGACTTCTGGAGAGGCATCAGACTGGCCACGTACCGCTCCTGTAACACACAAAGGTCCATCCTTTCTCCTGAAATCATCCAGCAGCAAATCTGCAGTAAGTGCGTGATGCTGTCATGTCAATATGGAGCAGAACCTCTGAGGAATGTTTCCAACACCTTGTGGAAAATATGCCATGAAACATTGAGGCAGTTCTGAAGGCACAAGGGGTCCAACCATTTACTAGGAAGCTGTACCTCATAAAGGGGCCGGTGAGTGTTGCATGCATGCATGCATGCATGCATGCATACATACATGCATACATACATACATACATACATACATACATACATACATACATACATACATACATACATACATACATACATACATACATACATACATACATACATACATACGTGTGTGTGTGTGTGTGTGTATATACATAATATTACAGGGTTCTTTGGCAGCACATTGTTCACATTAAGCTAAGAAAAGAAATGACTTGTTGTTACCAGTGGAATGATGAAGCTCTGTGTCAGTTCTAAGAAGTAGCGTCGAAGTATTGCATTTTGTGCTGCTGAGGGTCTTTTCTGTTGAACACCCTGGAAAACAAAGAAAAAGAACATGAGTGACATTACATTTCGGGATGCTACTTTTCCACTGGAATTTCCAGTATTTTTAAAGAAAATGTGTTGCTCGTTGCTAGTGACACACAGTATTTATCGGAAGTAGCAGCAGAACCGTTTCATATTTTTAGGAAGTTTACTTCAGCCATGGAGTCTGTTGTAGCTCATGAAGCTTTGAACAAGTTATGACATGCGCAGGACAAAGACCAAGTCTCACCTTCTGTAGCTGTTTGATGATTTCTTCATCTTTGTTCAAATACGACTTGTATGCAGTGTATACACCTAAAAGGATCACACAGATCAGACAAGAGAAGCTCTGCCTGCTAACAATGAGTAAACAGCTCCCCCTAGTGGACAATCTACAGTCTTACAATAATAAATGTGAATCTAAATTTCAGGACAGTTTTTTAAATAAGAAAATTATACTGAAAATTAACACAAAAATCTAGAGAATATGAAAGATTTACCGGGTTTGGAGTCTAGAGTTTTGAGATTCTTCAGTTTCTTGACCTTCATTTGCTTGGCCATCTCTCCTGAGAGGAGCAGAGAGTTCAGACAGACAGTCCAGGGTTTTCACATCTCAAATCATCACAGGCCTTCTGCTCAGCAATCTTTGATTTTCTAGATTTTTTAAAAATCATAATCTATTGATATCTAAAATGGTAACAGTGAAATTTCAGACTTTTATCTTAAATATTTCCTGAGATACTGTCACTAAAACGTAGCCTCAAGTTTAAACGTGAAAAAACGTGTTGAACTTGAAACTGAGGTGACGGGGAATTTTTTTAAAAAGATGTATGCAAGTATTTGATATTTTAAGCCAAAACTTCACAAATACCTTTAGAGATGTCTGTATTTTATTTTATTAAAAAAATCAGGCAAACCAGAGATAGCTGAGCAGAAATTGTTTTAAAAATTTGATGATTTGAGATGGTATTACTGAATGTTGTTTAAAACATTACTGCATACTGGAACATCAAGATTCCTTCACTGGAACTAAATAACAGACCCAGACCAGGAGAGCATTTACAATATGATAAACACATACTTTCTGACCAGAGTGTTATAGTGGACTCCACTGCATGACAAGAATATCACATTTGTCTTTACTCAATTAAAAACATAAAGCAGTAACATTTACCTGCTTGCTTCATGTCTCCGATGCGGATGATGTGCGGCCAGTGCTGCAGAGTTTTCGCAAAGAAGGGATTAGTCACTCCCAGAATGACTGACGGCCTGCAGCAAGAGAGAGAAAGACAAAAGAGAAATACTTACAGTTTTCTATACACAGTTACACAGTGGAATTGAGCAAGAAATGTAACACTTTGAACCCCAAGCAGTTTCTGGGCATTTTTTGCTCCTATCACATGGCTTCATAGTTGTGCCAGGAAGTGAAGAATTTTCAGTTTGTTTTTAACAGAATCTGGTTAGAGAAAATAAAATGTGACATATGGAATAAAATGAATTTGATAAGATATCAAGCTTTTATGCTTAGATTTGTTTAAGTTTCCAGACAGGGCCACACATCACAGATGACTGGAGTCGAGAACCATCGTGAAGAAAATATGCAGTTTTCCTTTTGTTTTAACACTTTCTGGCTGTGATAAATGGTGTAAGTTTGGCAACTACATAAACACAACAAGGCTTTCAGTCCCACTGGCCAGGTTTGGGGTTTAGAAGGTCGAGTGTTACTGCAGCAGATCTGTTGAGAGTGATGTTTCTGATTGAAGTAGATGTTGGGTGACTGTTGGATAATTTTAAAACTGTGAACCTTTTATCAGTCAGAATCCTCAGAAGAAACAATGAAAGACTTGCCTGAAAAAAAATTGTTTCATTTAAAAAAAAAATATCAAAGTTGCAAGACTGCCTTTAGTAAAATTTTGAGCTCCAGAGTGTTACTGTAAGAAAAATACACACACACACACACACACACACACACACACACACACACACACACACACAGTAACCCGTAGGGTTTAAATCACAGAGTGGGGTCAGCGGATGCTGAGGCACACAGTACGCAAAAACCACCAACTTTCTGCAGAGTCAACAGCTACAGACCTCCAGACTTGGTGTGGCCTTCAGATTAGCTCAAGAACAGTGGTAGAGAGCTTCATGGAATGGGTTTCTATGGCCGAGCAGCTGCATCCAAGCCTGACATCACCAAGAGAAATGCAAAGTGTTGGATGCAGTGGTGTAAAGCACACCACTGGACTCCAGAGCAGTGGAGATGTGTTCTCTGGAGGGACCAATCACACTTCTCTGTCTGGTAATCTGATAAAGGAGTCTGGGTTTGGTGGTTGCCAGGAGAACGGTACTTGTGCCAAGTGTAAAGTTTGGTGGAGGGGGGATTATGGTGTGGGCTTCTCTTTTCAGAGATTGGGCTTGGCCCCTTAGTTCCAGTGAAAGGAACTCTTAATGCTCCAGCATACCAAGACATTCTGGACAATTTCATGTTCCCAACTTTGTGGGAACAGTTTGGGGATGACCCCTTCCTGTTCCAACATGACTGTGCACCAGTGCACAAAGCAAGGTCAGTAAAGACATGGATGAGCCAGTCTGGTGTGGAGGAACTTGACTGGCCTGCACAGAGTCCTGACCTCAACCTGATAGAACACCTTTGGAATGAATTAGAGCGGAGACTGAGACCCAGGCCTTCTGGTCCAGTGCCTTATCTCACAATTGCACTTCTGGAAGAATGGCCAAAGATTCCCATAAACAATTCCCAGTACTTTTGGCAGTATAGTGTGTGTGCTCTTAAAGGACTTTGCATAGTAAGGTGAAGACCTTACAAGTTTTAAAAGAGAGGAGTGAAGCCGAGGCTGCCGTGTCCCTGTGTCCATCATAACTGCTGCAGTAGGATTTGTTTTTACTTACGGAGCCTGTGTCCTGGTGGTGTACTCCTTAAACTCGCTGTCATGGATGGTGAAGTACGGCCGAAAGTCGCTGCAGTAGCGCAGAGGAGAAATACAGCTGCAAAGACAGAAACAACACAGTGATCTTAATAACTGAAGTCAGCATTGCCTGCTTTGTGCAAATGTCAACACTGAAGGAAATAGAAAATAAAAAAAAAAAAAAAAACATTTAACTGGAAGCAGGAGATGAAAAAAATTCTATTGTAGATATGTGTTCAGTTTTTTAGGACGTGAAGACGGAAATTCAGAATACACATGGAATTTTAACAAATTTACCTACAGATTTGCAGTCAAAAGTCAAAGCCATCTCACCTGACCAGTGCCAGCACGGTGTCTGACGACTCTGCTGGTGACGGCGCCATGACGACGAGTGCCTCCCCCAGCAACACCAACTCCCACAGCATCTGGATGTGGAAGAAGACTGGGTAGAAACACCTGGATGGAGAGAAAAACGTGTTGCGGTGTAAGTTGGAAATGTATCTACATTTACTTTTTCCACCAAAAGGATTATAGTGACACCGATTCCTTCATTCAACCTTTATGTTTACTCAAGATATCACTGAGGGGAAACTCTACTTTACACAGACATCTCAAACAGAAAAGAGAAAAATAAACAATGATTAGAAATAGGGAAGTTGGTTCAATTAAAAAAATATGTTTTGTGTTTAAGGAAGATGTTTTGTTCTATAAAATAATAAGAATGTAAATTAAAATACGGGAACATGAGAATCTCTAAAAATGTGCATATAAGGTAAACATTCCATTGATAAATAATTAAAAAGTAAAACAAAATACAAGTATGTAAAACAATTACAAATGCAGCTTCAGCGATTTAAAATCAGATTCCACAAGCGTCCAAAAGATCTGAGAGTAGGAATTTGAAGTTGGTGTTGCTAATGCGTTGAAGGCAGTTTGTAGATGTGTGGAAAGACTTCAGTTCAAGAGTCCTTCAGTTTTTTTCCACCAAAATGATGCTGAACCATTTCCACCATTTAAACCTACCATTATACAGTTGCATGCTCTGAGATATGTTGCTTTATTTTTAAGAAAGAGAATCAACATAGAAGTTATTTTTAATGTTTAGTTCAGATTTTAGTGTCGAGTTCAGTGCTTCGTTTAGCAGAAATGATAGTGACTTAACATTTTTTTACGGATCTTGAAGATAGAGGGTGCTTTTTTCACGTTTTGAAGCACAGTAGGTATTTCTTTGCTTCTAAATGGTGCTAATAAGAAAAACCAGCCCTGTTAGTTTGCTTAATATGTGTTAAAACCCTGAGAATTATTTATTTCCGGTTTCTTTTTTTTTTTTTTTACATCTTCTGAGAGTTGCCTGTAGTAAAAGGATTATAAAGGACTTCCCTCATCCCCATAACCGACTGTTTACCCTGTCCTCTTTATAAAAGGTAAAACAGCACACGCAGCTGGAATATTAGGCCTGTCTAAAAGCTCCACATGAAACCATATGAGCACATGCTTCAGACAGGAGATTCATGTTTGAAGTACCGTTCTATTTAATTTGTCTGTTTAAACTAGGAAACTACTGCTAAGCATCTTATTGCTCTTATCATTTTATTAGTAATAATGTTGCTGCCATTCGGTTGTGCACCTGTTGTAGTAAAATGACAATGAAGTTCACAAATTAAAAGACAAAATAAACAAATTAACGTAAACAACATTTTTGCCTGCATTTATGTAAATTTACATGTGGCGGCAGTGCCACAAAGACAGTAACACTAACCATTTAATAATGAGCATGACTAGTTATGATGGTGACATCTGCACTGTGGGTGGATTCAGTGGATCAAGGTAAGTTAGTTATCAGCTTTTAGAAACTTCTGTTTTATGATGTAATTGTTCGGAAATTCTTTGTTTTGTGTTTTGCGCTCTCTGGCTGCTTTTATGATCTTTGTGTATTTGTCACCCATTTTATCAACGGTATTAGTCTTTTTAAGTATATTTTGCTTCTGGTTGTTAGGTATCATAGTGCTATGATGAGAAACATATGATCATCATTAGAGATGGGAATCGAAAACCGGTTCTTCTTGAGAATTGGCTCCCAGTGTTTCAGTTCCTTGGAATCGTTTGCCAATTTTGCAAACAATTCCCTTATTGATTTCAGTGGGCGCGATGACGTCACCACGCATGTGGCGCAGCTTACGCAAGCTACATAACATGTGTGGCGACATCATTCACCAGTGCAGCCAGCAGGAAACATGGCGCCCAAGCGGCACAAACACTCGAAAGTTTGGTTACATTTCATGAGAAAGGATGACAACAGGGCAACTTGTAATACTTGCAAAGTGGATATTTCATCAAAGGGATGAAACACTACCAATATGCAGAAACATGTGCACACACAGCATGAGATAACTCTGAATGAATGTCGTGTTTTCGATACGCTCCAGGATGAATCTCAACCCAGCACAGTTACATTTAGATGACCATGATGAGAGACAGAGTCTGACTGGCTCAGAGGTTGGCAGTTCTCGCTCCAGTTCACATCTACCTCTAGCTTCTCCTTTCATCGAGGCAGGGAAGAGTAAAATGACCCAGGCCAGGATAGACGAATGTCACCGAGCAGTGACTTGAACACAGTAGATGTCCCTGATTTTCGGTAGGTGAATGTGTTCAATTGTAGGCTAAGTAAGAGAATGTCAAAGTTGCATGTTGCATGACCTGTTTGTTCTCCTTTTTTTCCAAATGAGAATCGATAAAGAACCCAATCGTTACGTAGAATTGAAAATGGAATTGGAATCGTAAAAATCTTAGAATTCCCATCCCTAATCATCATGTCATTATTTTCAGTAGCTGCAGGAACTTTTTTTTTTATTTTACCAGGGCTGCTTTTTGTTTTTCTAACTTCTGCTCACTCCCCTTTCCTCCTGCAACTCAGAGAATGTTTCTCTCTGCCATCATGAAGGGGCTTCTAATAGCATAATGCACAACAAAGAAAGAAACAAAGAAAGAGGCTTCATACTTAAATGTCGTACTTTTGTTTTGAGGGTGTCACTTTGATTTGACAGGTGATATAGCTGTGCAGCATTTCATACGTAACTCACTGATGGCCTGAAACAAAGCATTTCTCATTTGGCAGTTTCTTCGCTCTGTCCTTGTATCTCATCGTTGCTGGAAGGAGCAAGTATGAGACTCGAGGCAGTCATCAGCACATTACCTGCTACATACATCTCAGGTGTAGCAGGTAAAAAACTACCAATAAAAGGTCCCATATTGTTCCCTTTTTCAGCTACTTATTTTCACATGTGCTCACTCTACTTCAAAGATGGTTGATTTCACCATGACTACATGTAACTCCTGCTTTTAGTGCTGTTCTAAATGCTCTGTTCCACTCTGAAATCAAATGAGCTGCTGCTGGTTCCGCCACCTTCATGAGGAATGAGGAATATTTGTGAGTTATGACCTGGGTCTTCATATCTTAACAGCTGCTATTTTACACCTCTAAGTGTATAATAACTGCAAAAGCACAATAACAAGGATTTACACTGTATGGGATCTTTAAAGAAAACGTAATTTAGCTGCAGTATTACCACTGAGCAGCCGGGTGGGGACATTAGAACCCCTTTCAGACATGGGACATGGAACACTGCTGGGTTCATCAGTCCGTTCAAGTAACGGCAGCCACTTTCAGACATAGGTCACTTTCCGTTCATGTTCCTCACGGAGCGCTCTACGGCAGTGTGGGTGTCCGGAGGTGTAGGGAAGCATGCAATATTTGTCACGCAAGTCCAGTCAACACACCAGTTAGTTATGATTGATGTCTAGTTCATAACAGAATTAAAAATAACCCAGTTCATTTCTGATTTCTTAACGGTGAAACAGAAAGCTCAGGACTCAACCTGAGGATGGCTGCAATGTGACAAAATATAAAACTGCAGCTGATAAACTGTGACTGTGTGACAGCTCACCTGTCTAAGGTGAAGAAAAGTTAACAGCTGCTGTTAGATCCTGATTGGCCCTTTGTCCACGTTGGGATAATTTACAGTTAAACCTAATAATAAAGTTATCAATAAAGTTACTACTGTTGCTCTCTCTCTTTGGAGACACTTGTGGATCCGGCTGCTGTCTGATGCTGTAGGTCTGTAATAAACTTTGAAGAAATAGTTTTAAACAGCTGGAAGGAACAAACTTCAGCTTCTGTGAGTCTCAATATTCTTTAGGCCATTCGTGTCTGTTTTCATCGCAGTAAATTTTTATTATTATGGACATTTCATTTTGTTGCCTAATAAATTTAAAACTGAAGAGCTAATGAGTGTTAAAGGTGTGTTGTGATTTCGGCACACAAACTGTTTATGAAGCGTCACTGTTATGTTTTTGGATGAAGGCTGGAGCTGAAATGTGAAAAAATCCTTCTTTAAGCACGCCACACAACTCAAAGTACCGCTGCTTGTGTCTATCCGTTAATGTGACGGCTCAGTTCACACTTGTGCCATGTTCAACGTTTTACGGGAATGTTACAAGGTCTGACTTTCTAAGATTGCCGGCGTGACTTTTATGGATAAGCAACCAGGGTGAACATTCACAAGTGCAGCCGACATGTTTAGTAGCCGCAGATTAGTGGACAGAGTGCATGTCTGAAAGGGGTGAATGTCACACGAACAAGAAGGAAAACGCTGGTCTCACCTGAAGAGGTCCACTTCATGGATGGTTGGGAGGACAATGGACACCAGACTGTCACTCTAAAGAACAGACACACAAGTTGGTCAAGGTATGTTTACAGATTTTATACAAAATTGGAAACTAACTATTGGAAAAAAACACCAGTCTGTCAATGATCACCTGGGCGGACTGGACCAGCTGGGAAGTTCCTGGTTTGTCGTAACAGGTTGGGATGCGAACCTGCAGCACACAGTTCAAACACTCATCAGAAAACTATCATTTCTTTAGTGTCCATCTCCACTTAAGAAAACTAAAGCTCCTCTGTGGTCATTGATGAAACTCCCAAACACAATAAAAGTGATAAAACAGTGAAAAAATAAGATACCAGAGGAGTAGAAAGGGCAGTTGCAGAAGAGGAGACAAATTTCCTCCTCGTCTTTCTCACAGTAAACACAGGAGAGCGTCCTGCTGACACGTGACGCTCTGATAAAACCACTTTTATTACTACACTACATATTCAGACAAAGTGATCAATATAATGAACTAACTTATTAATGAAGTAGTTCCGTGCTATCACATGGTCGAATGTATACAGGTTCCAAATATCAGTTATTGGTCTGTGTGATTACCAATATTTAGTATTGGCCCTAAAAGACAAAACAGAATATTGGTCGATATCAACTCTTAATGCTGTAAAATCTGATAAAAATGTGATTAAACAGTACACTGCTCTACGATGTGGGTGGCTTTGTCTGTGCCATCTTTTTCTTGAATGAATCAGGGATGGAGGAGTATTAAACAGGCTCACCAAGGTACATTTTGGGCATTTCACACGGCATACAACACAATTTAACATCTTTTTTATAGTCAAAATAGACAAAGTATGAAAGTGCAACTAAAACCCTCAGGAAATTAAATGGCCAAGAATTGTGTTTTTATTTATGAATCATGCTTTGTTCAGCAGTAT
Source organism: Dascyllus trimaculatus (assembly GCA_024666655.1). Classification (NCBI taxonomy): domain Eukaryota; kingdom Metazoa; phylum Chordata; class Actinopteri; family Pomacentridae; genus Dascyllus; species Dascyllus trimaculatus. The sequence continues at coordinate 3,901,506 of CM045450.1, forward strand.
ATTACAAAAACTCATCATTTATTTATTCACTACCTAGCTAATATTGACACCTGCCTATTATGAGACCGTGAGTATCCAGGCTATGGTGGCTAAAAAGGACGGTACATCCATCTGCGAACACAATAATCCTATTTTGTGTTCATAGGTGTATGTGGCTTCTCGGATACTTTCAGATAATCATGAATTAAATGGTTTTTGAGACTTTAAGACCTGCAGACACAGCATCCAAGTCACATGTGCATGAAATCAGACACGTATGTTGAATTTCAGACTCTGAGAGTTTGTGGTGTGACTCTAAAGAAAAATAAATACATTATATACTTTGCTCACAGAGGACATAGTGGCTGACAAACACGGGTGTAACTGTGTGTGTGTACCTTGATGACCACACCCATGATAGGCAGCGTGAGGATTCGTCCAGGGTGAGGCGTTGGCCAGCGGTCGATGTCATTACAAGCTGTCAATGAAACCCAAACAACAGACTAAATCAGAAACCACTTTATCTGCACTCAGCTGCCTGTTCATTATCTTCACCAATAACATGTCCAATAAAAAAGCCTTCCAATAAATCCTGCTTTCACAGAGCTCTAATTTATATTTAACAAGTTCGGCTTTTGTTTAAACTGCTTTAGTGAGGTTAAGAGTGAGAAAGGTGCAGTATGCATCGCTTTAGATCAACTGTAGTTACACAATAGTTTTCAGAAAACAAAAGAAAAGGACAAGAGGACGTAAGTGTGATGAAACACAGAACACACTGTACAGTTTTTAAAGGGAAAGTGGGTCCAGTAAAAGCTGTCTACATTAAATTTAGGGATAGGGAAAGGATTAGCAAACATATCAGGGAGGTTCATTCTGGAAAAAACATTTGTAAAGCCGGGCTCAAACCACACGAGTTTTAAAATCCTAATAGATTTGAAAATTGGGTTGCATCACACAAATAAGAAGAAACTTCATATAGTCTAAACATAATGGCACATCACACATTGGAGGGTATTATTAAGAATATCATAAAAGAAGAAGGAATCCAAGAGCAGTTCACCACCTCACATAATCTCATTTGGAAGCAGATGCAAACAAAATGGAGACAACAAGGTGCTGTAATGCTAACAAAACTTCACAGTGAGAAAAAACTGAATCAGAAGGCTACACAAGTCTGGATGAGGAAATGGGGAGAAATGGAGGTGATTTTTCATCAGTATTAATATCTGTATGTTAGCTAATGTTAGTCTCAAGAGCTAGAATGTTTAGCATTGCTAGACAACAGTGTCCGATGCTCCAGGTGATCAAATGTGTTTGATATTATTATGGCATCCCTGATGTGTCTGCAAATAGTTTAGGAGATTTACAGCTGGATCTGAAAACACCTCAAATTACCAAATAATCTGGGCCAAGTCTCGGTTCAGACCGGATTTCTCCTCCCATTGTTGGAAGAACTGAAATGGAGGTAAATTGACCCACAATTTCTGTAGCATGAGTCCAGCATAAGACAGTGTTTTACCATTATGGGTTATTAAGTATACCCCGATGGGCAAAAATGGCAGGCTTATTAATTTAAACACAACAAAGAGTGAAAAAAGCAAAGTTGTCTGAATGATTTCCAGATTCAATGTATGTACATGTGCAGATGGGTGTAAGTAAGTGGAACTGTAACCACATAAATGCATTGTAAGAATAAATATGTATGGGTATGAACAGAATATACATTTTTCATGATCAACTTTGGTTCAAGCTATGACCTTTGTACAGCCAGAGGTCTAATTTTGGAGCAGCTGAGTGTTGCTCAATTTTCATAAACACTGCAAGCCCTGAGTATTTCATTCAGCAGCAAAAACTCAAAGTAGTAAAGGTGTAACGTCAGACTTGTGTGGAACATGTGAAGTTCAAACTTCATTAAAAACATGACTTTTTACGTTTTGGCAGGTACACAGAGACAGACATGTAATCAGACTAACCGGCCTCCAGGCAGGGCTCCTGTTTCTCAAAGTATTCTGGAGCCATGATCTTCAACAGTGAGTGAAAGAAGGTCACATAGGGCAGCTTACTGATCAGGACCAGAGACTGGTAGAAAGACACAGCAAGAGGGAGAGTGAATTTTATATTCAGGCACTTCCTATTCAGTCATCTGCTTTTTTAGTGTTGGGATTAATCAGTTAGTCTATAAGTTGTCAGAAATCGCTAAAATTGCTTTTATAGTTCCTTGTTTTGTCCAGTTAACAGATCAAAATAGAAAGATAATCAGGCTGCAATAATATAAAACTGAGAAAATAAGGAAAATGTCCCAAACTTAGAGGTGGAATGAAAAATGTCTGGTGTTTTAACTTGATAATTATAGCAAGGAAGAGCCAAACCTACAGACTGAACAAGTTTAAATTAGAGATGGCCATTTATTTAATATTATAACACTTTCTCTATTATAAACACAGTATGATGTATCAACAGTCCTGTCAGAAATACTTATTCATTCATTAACTATTTCCTCACAACTGCATTTCTGGATTGCTGTTCAGCTGGTGTAAATGAAACTCAACAATTCCTGTACAGATATAAAGAGGTGTGTTCCAGGGAGCCGTATCTCAGAAAAAATATGTGCAGTAGACAACAGTGAAAAACAAAGAATTTTTGGATCCCCATTTGAACTGGGCTATGATTTTGTAAGCTAACAAAGTCACAGTTTGTGGTAAGACAGTAAGTTACTATTTCTGTTTGCATGAAACTGCTTAGTGGACTGTATCTCTCATCTTGCACAATACATGTCACCATCTGAGTTTGACTATCCGACGTTAAGAAATATCCCCAGCATCAGTTTTAACTGTGACTAGTCAGAATTTTTATTCCATATATCAAACGTCGTTCTGACTAGTTGAAATGGCAGATATCTGTAATTCAGTTTTAACAAGTCAAATTAATAGTTGCAGGTATCTCAAACGTCATTATGGCTAGTTGTTGTACATGACACTGAGACTTGTGGTTGAAATGTACTTAAACTTTGGCCTCAGACTGGTCTGTTATGTGCAATAACAGTTGCAGTGCCATAGTGTATTTGAAAAGCTGCCTCCTCTTTCTGCTCGTCACAGCTTCTGACGTAAGTGACTTCATATCTCCAACTTCATTTTGCCAAATCAAACCTCTCATTTAAGATATCTGTAATTACATTTTGACTAGGCCTCTCCACTTTTCCATATCTAAAATGTAATTCTGACTATCCATCCATCCATTATCTATACACCGCTTAATCCTCTGTAGGGTCGCGGGGGGCTGGAGTCTGTCCCAGTCGACTCGGGCGAAGGCAGGGGACACCCTGAACAGGTCACCAGCCTATCACAGGGCTACACATAGAGACAGACAACCAAGCACACTCACATTCACACCTACGGACAATTTAGAATCATCAATTAACCTCAGCATGTTTTTGGACTGTGGGAGGAAGCTGGAGTATCCAGAGAAAACCCACACTGCACAGGGAGAACATGTAAACTCCACGCAGAATGATCCCAGGTGCCCTAACCGGAACGCAAACCGGGGATCTTCTAGCTGTGAGGCGACGGTGCTAACCACCGAGACACTATGCAACCCTAATTCTGACTAATTCAAGCTTAATTTAAGATTTTAAAAAAGACAACGGTATCTTGATGTGAAGTAAATTAAAGATATCTAATCCCAAAGCAGAATAATGACGAGTCAAAACTGTAAATCGTGTAAATAAAACAGAATTACAGTTAGTCATTCAAATGCAGATATCTGTAAATCACTGAGATCTACAGTGTTCTTGGCATATTTCACTCGTTCGTTCGTTTGGCCAGATAGCAGGAGAAAGTATTAAAAGAGGTGAAAATCACGACAGGTCTGGCCATGTTGAGAGCTACAACTATGTGAATGCAACAACATTATTGTTCTATGTTAACCTTCAGTGCCCCTAGTAGCTGGACAGAGACAGCTATGATGAGATCTTTCTAATTTCCCTTTTCCACAGTCTGGTACTTCAACAGTTTTAAGACAAACTGTGACTTTTTTTGCAAACTTATCTTTTAAATAGAAAAACAGCTTATGTGTAATTCATGGCACAAATCAAACAGCATCACAGCAATTCATTCCTCACTGCTGACTACTGTACATATGTTTTAGCAAGATAAGGTCCCATGGATTGCACTGGCAGGGGCAGGGCTGCACCTCTTCATCTCACCTATGTAAAAAATGTCCTTAACAGCTCAATGTGCAAACGTCTCCTTCTCCCAGTGGGTGTTAATGTGAAAAACCAGAAGGGATTTTTTCATTAAAGGCAGCTTAACAGTGATTTTAAAAAAGCTTAAAAATAGAAGCAACTGTAACTAATTAGTGGTAAGATCCAGAGCTGTGAGTATGATGGAATTAGTGCAATGGAAATACTCAGTTTAACATAAAGCAGATATTTCAGTAAATGTGTCAGCACAATCCGCTTAACAAAAACACATTAATTTCAGGCATAAGGCTGTGTGTTCAGCTGATGCACAGTCCTCCTGCAGTTTTATACTGACCTTCTGAAAGTATCCTCTCTTCAGAGATTTGTCTCGCACTTGACGGAAGTAGACGTAACCGTAGTAATGACCCTGTTCCCTCTGCAACACAGTCACAGTCACACACACACAGAATCACTGAATTATTATATATTACTGATACAGACATATGTACTACTGTACACTGATGAGCCAAAACATCACAGCTACTCACAAATGCACTGTGCAGCTCTTTTTATTGTTCTTTCAAAGGCATTTACATTTGATTTGCAGTTGACTAAAAAGACGACACAGTATTAGTTTTAAAGAAAATGCTATAGAATGGTTCCAGATCTACCTCACTGAAAGACAGCAGTGTGTGGCCATCAGAAATGAGACATCAGAATTTGTGGAAGTTGCAAAAGGTGTCCAGCATTTACTCTGTTCAAAGATGATACTGTCTCCTTTATTTTAGTGATGTTACATTGTTTATTTTTACTGCTGTCTCTGTTTTAATTTGTTGTTTTGTTTTTAAGTGATTCTCTAAATTTTCACTGTGAAGCACTTTGGTCACCCTTAGGGCTGCTGTAATGGACTTTATAAATTAACTCTGATTGATTGATTTATATCCAACTGTAAAATGTATTTTTAACGCTGATGACACAATACTGAGCTGCACTACATTTGCTGTAAAGGCCCCTTAGAACCACTTTGCTCAGTTACACGTTGCACTCAATAAGCATAAACTAAATAATTTTCACAAGAGCCACAAATATTGCTTTTGACAATCTGGTCGTATCGACTCAGAATGGTAGAAATAGAGTGGAGATATCTTAGAATTTGCAGATTTATTACTCATCACTGTGAGCCGAATGCTGAGGCTAGGTGTCCCTTCCTGTCTGTACAGTGTAACAGACACTGGGTTTTGTTCATTTAATAGACTCTTACTATTTTTTTTTGTTGTACCTACAGTGCTCCTGCAACCTGGAATAACCTGCAGAATAATCTAAGGCTGGATTCATTTTTATCCTGACGACAACTCGGGGTTTGAATTTCATCTATTTTACTTACTTGTTTTTAAAATGTTCTAAATATTCTTTTTGCTAGATCTCCCTTTAAATATTTTCATGGTGATTGTTTCCAAGTTTAATATTTGTGTTCTTTTTTCCCCTTACTCAGCTCCAAAGTAAACAAGGCCTCCATTAGTCAACGTACTCGGAGTTTAAATAAAGGTTGAATGAACAAATGAATGAGATGAAGGAAATAATGTTTGTTAATCTCCTGCTAAAACTTCTACAGAGCTGTGTGTTCGTGTGTGTGTGAGTGCCAACCTTCAGACAGGGCGGTGCATCTCGGTCGGTGGTTTCCAGGAAGCTGCCGAGGGACGACTTTTTGTTGGAACCCTGACGAAAGCGGAAGCAGAACTGTGTGTCGCCAAGGCAACCTAGAAACACAGCAGAGTGATGATGAATAGTTATCGTACAAACACACTACCACGTCCTAAACCTTTCAGTCCCAAATTAAAAATTGTCTAGTTGTATTGTGTGAAGTTATGAGTCTCTCAATAACTTTCAAATTTACTCAACGGTATCTATACCATTATAAAAATACCTCAACATTTTAGCTTCACTTTTGTACAGCAGGAAATTGTGGTGACATGTCCTCCATCTTTATAGACAGCTTCTGAGTCTTTTCCTTCGTATCAAGACAGAAGCACTTAGGTTTGGGCAGTTAATCTGTATTTGACCAACAGGTTTCTTTTTGCTGGAAATGACATAAACAGGTGACAAAAGACAGTAGATGACATTCTTACAGATATCCTATGTATGACAAAGCAGTTTATGTGTTTGTTTACTACTTTGTACTAAAAAATGCAAGCTTAGTAATCAATGACAAATTCTTTCTTTGCCACCAAAGCAATCAAATGGTTCTTATAATAGATGACAAGTTTTCTGCATGTCTTCACTGGAACTTTGTTTCCCTTCACTTTTGCCACGATCTCCACATATTTAAGGTTGGAAGGCATCATCACCACCTCTGTGGTCCTCAGTTCAAGTCACAATTTGAAACTCTTTCTGAAAGATGGACCTTAATAGCAAGCTCACTAAGCTCTCTGGTTTAAGCCATGACTTGAAACTAACTACTAACTGACTGGAGAACTGATGCACCAGCTGGTTTCAGTTTCAAGTCTAATAATGCTCTAGAACATGGTTGAAAATATTTATGTCAATTTCAAGAATCGTTCTGGACATGACATCTTTTGGTAAAAATATTTTTTTTAAAAACAGAAGTAGTTAAAATTGATCATCAGTACCTCTAACACCCTGTCTTACCATCTTTTGTCACTTGTTTATGTCATTCTCAGCCAGATGAAACGGAACAGCTTCATAGAAACTTGCTGTAAATCAAAATATGGGGTATGAATTTGGACTGAAATGTCAGCGTGACGTGCTGTCAGTATTCACAGCCACACCTGTGTACACTACAGCTGTTAATGCAACTCCACACACCCATAAGCAAAACTCAAGTCCAGCTATCGATTTCATCCAACTCTGGTTAAAAGTATAAGTCTACATAATTGACTTCAAGATTCAAACTATAGGAAACTGAAAGGTTTGTTTGATTGTATTCGGCTCTCTTGTATGTCGTCCTCCTGATTTTTGGACAAACAGGAAGAGGAAAGAGGAAAAATAATGAAATGGGAAGCACACAATGAGAGGCCGAATGGCATTTAACCTCAATGTGACTCCTCACATACATCCTCTTTAGGCAGCAGAAGAGTTTAAGTGAAGATAAAAACTAGAACCAAAGTTTACTACATTTCAAATACAAGACACAAACACTGCAGCTGACTCGGCCAGACTTGAAGGATTTCCACGTCATAGGACACACACATAAACACACCCACACACACTTCACAGAGCTCAGCAAGGACTCCATGACATTATGCAGTCAGGTTACATTCAGGACCACCCAGCACGAAACAGTGCTGGAGCCTGGTATGTTATGTCAGCTCAGACAGAGAGTGAACTCCTTTTAGTTGTGTGTTTCTATTTACCTTAATTACAGACTGTTTCTGAACAATCAGAAGAATTTAGTCTGTAATCACAGAGAAGACTGGAAGAAGGCTTTTGATTAAGAGTCATCATAAACCTTATCTTGTATGCATTTTGTCCTAATTCTTCCTTCATACTGAGGGCAGCAGGTTCCTCCACTTCACTGCCTGCTGACTCACAGTCAACAAAAACACACATCTGCAGGCAAACACACACTTGATTCATACACAACCCCATGTGTGTGTGACATTTGCAAGCAGCAGAAGCTCCCAAAACAGACTTGGGTATTATAACGTCATCCTGCAGCTGGGCCTAATCCATCTTATTCAAACATTCAGTAGACACAGAACACCAGTACCATTGGTTTGGACATGTGTCGGTGTCCTGCTTTTATTCTGGTGTGGTCGCCACAAACTCCTTTAGCTGCTAAATTATCCACTTTCTTCTCCTGCTAGTCTCTACTGGGCAGGTCGTGTACAGAAGGTTTATCTGAGCTTATTTGCTGATTAAATGTGTTCAACCACCAAGACTTGGAGCTCAAAGAGGCTAAAGAGCTCTGTAGATCTGCACAGTTGATAAGAAATTCTCTATTGGTTCAGCAACACCAGGAACATCCTTAATATGTCATGCAGTACTTTGATCCATTGTCAGTATACAAAATATAAATCTGCGCAATTTTAGAAATTTGTACATTTGCAGCAAGTTATACTTGTTATATTACCACAGATAAACATACAACAGAAATGTTGCAGGGTTGTTGGTCAATCAGTCAGACAATGACCGGTTTTACTTGCATAAGAGGAAAACTGTTCCCTAAGTATTCTGTCTGATAAATCCAATATTTCTGGCAGTGTGAGGGAGAGACTACCTGTGAACAGTCAGACTTTTTCACCATCTTCTATTTGCTGAACCTAATAGAGACTGCCAGGCGTAACTTATTTAACATTTACTGAAAATGTTCACAGTGTTGGCTCCAAACAAACTGAAACCATGTCAGAGAATTTGTTTTTGTGGCTGGACTTTCTTCAGACAGAGGGGCCAAAAAGCTGAGTATAAGTTCTGACAGCCATTTTTATATTACAGATTAACAACCAACATATCATTTAAAAACAGCAGGCTAACTTGCCTGCTTCATATTACTCAGTAGTTCTTGTTCTGGGCTCACCAACTGATATATTTCTATTTTCAGGAATCTTACAAATATTGGCAAGTGCATAGTGGTCCAAGTCTACTGTTAACTTGCATTATAAAACGACCAGGTTAACACAATTTAATATGCTGAAAATACCAGCTTTTTATGTCAACTTAGAAATCATTCAGGCTCATAAGCCCGACAGCTAGAATGCAATCAGTATAGGTAATCTAGGAATAACATGCTTTTTCTTTGTTAGATAGATGGATAAAGAATCCTACAAATTACTGTAATATTAGTACTAGACAATTACTGTTAGATAATAAAGATGGGAAGCCCTACTTTGTACTAGTTTAACACATTTAGATCTAATCTGACTGCTGAGGCTCTATGGGCTTGAAGCAGCTTTGTTTCTATGTGTTGAATCTTTGGTTTTTCAGTTTAATTCTGTGCCTTCTTTGGTCCTATTACCACCTCTGATGGAAACAGCCTCAGACTAAAGTCAACACTTCAGGATCACAGCTGCTGTTTCACTTTAAAGCCAGAGGGCTGGACTACAGAGACAACACAACAAATCATGTGTCACTATTCATTTCCGAATTCTCAAAGTGGATTAAAGGCAAATGATGCTAACTTTAATCAAGCTCTGCGCCTGAATTCTGGGATACAGAGAGGGAGCGGGAGCCGCAGCTCTACAGTTTAATGTCTCTATTTCTGACACACACCTACAGTACAGTGTATATATAGCAGCCCAGTAAGCATTTTGTCCTAATCCTGCCTTCATACTGAGGGCAGCAGGTTCCTCAGCTTCACTGCCTGCTGACTCACAGTCAACACACACCTGCAGAAAACACACACCTGGTTCATATATGATCTCATGGTGGTGTTTGTGCATGAGTGTAAACCAATCCACGCACCCTGCTTCGTCTTCAGTTGACGGGGTTTTTCCTGGCTCAGAATAGACAGAAAGCATGATTGTTTTGAGTGCATGAAAGGCAGTGGGTCTGTGTTACCTTATTTGATAGAAATCCATGCATTTTCCAGCTATTTTGACCATTTAAGGAACAAAACTTGTCGACTATGCTTCAGTAATGGAAACACAAATTCAGAATTTTCGTCATTTTGGCAGTGGTGATATTCCTTTGGTTGCTGGCTGTAATCTCTTTTCAGGTTGGTTAACAGGGGGTAATAGTTTTAATGTCCTTAGTTTTGTTCTATAATGCAGAAAACTTAATTAGAAATTAAGATAAATTAGAGAAAACATGCCAAAATTTCTGACTGGTCCTTTATCTTTGTAATGGTAAATGAAGGAGTAGAATGTCGTTGCAATGCTGTGCACCTCGTCTCAAACCTCTGCTGTTTTTGGACAATGTCAGTGATGATTGAAATGGTTTCTGGTTGCAACAAATAATTGTAATTATACAAAAGTTAAACCGTCAATAGAAAGTCATAATGAAAACAGATTCCAAACTTTTTGTTTTTGCTTTCAGTGCATATGGCAGGTGCCCTGACAAAGTACATACTGTTGCATGCAGTTTTCACACAACTGGAACATACAATAATAACAATGCATTGGTTTCATATTGCGCTTTTTCTAGACACTCAAAGATGCTTTACATTGCATTATTCGTTCACTCTCCATACTCAGTGGTGCTAAGCTACGTATGTAGCCACAGCTGCCCTGGGGGAGACTGACGGAAGCAAGGCTGCCAGTCTGCTCCATCGGCCCCTCCGACCACCACCAACCACTCACTCTCACACTGCATCCACCCAGGCTTCCTGGTGTTCCCTCACAGTCTCCTATCCAGGTACTGACCAGGCCCAACCTCGCTTAGCTTCCAAGATTTGACATCCACCACAAACATACCGCTTTGTTATGATATTGCGCCTTAAGCTTTGACCGTCCTTCTCATATATCCATCACAGCCTGTAATGCTAAATGAGCTGTCATCTGTCTGTGCACTATGAGGAAGTCAGGTTTGTCTATACTCCCAAGACACTGAATTGTGGGTCAGAATGACCAGAAAAATGTGCTGGCTTGAAAACTGAAAAATGCGACTGGATGTAGTAGGACATGCTGGTATTATTGCCATACTGCATTTGATATACTCAGCGTTTTTTCTTGCATGCCGTATTATACGTCAGTATGGGTACTGAAGCACACCTACAGCTTCAAGTTTCAATTCAAGAAATTAAAACTCCTCGGTCAGAGTCACAATTACAATTGAAATATAGTAAATTATCAACACTCCACACTTAGTATATCATGTGATTCATTCCACTTGTCTGGACAGGGATAGTAAATTAGACAAGCACCATTTACCACAAGCAAAGACTGTTGAAAGTGAAAGGCCACCAACATGACAGTATGAAACCTCCTTTCTGATGTTAGGGCTACTGTGTCCAATGTAAAGTGTATCCAGTCTCCACAGTGCTTTTGATTGTTCTGCTGCATTCAGAGACGTCAGATAAAAGGGCTGACACAGTAACTCACCTGAGTTAGAGTCAGGAAACGAAAGGTAGCAGATGCTTGTTTTCTGAAAGAAAGCAACAACATTTACTTTATTTTCTGTCCTCTTCTATCCTTTCAGCACAAAGGGCTGAACAACGAAGCAAGATTATTGGGTTAGAGAGGTATGGTGGGCCTAAAGTCAGACTTCTTTGTGTCGCAAAAGATGGCTCTCTTTTAACCTGCTAGATCACCATGGTAACTGCTGACTTTTCCGGACCATACTGTCTCTAAGTGATACAGATTCTCAGATAAAAGAATAAGTCGTATCTGCAAACCTGTTGATCTGTGCGATAGTAATACCCCTGAACAAAGTCGTGTAGTTACAGCAAACTGTCTGGGTCTTGTTGCCATGGAAACCTACATGCATTCAGCTGGTGATGCAGAAAATGCATAAATATGTCACTGTACTTGGTCCTGATTTGCTGCCAAGTCCATTTTACACAGTTGCAGCTAATACAATGTTAGAAAATGGATTAGTCTACTGGTATTTATCACAGGAAATATTCAGTCAGTAACATGATTTTCATTTTGATTTGGCCAAAAACTAAAGCAAGTTTCACATATCTTTATGAAGGGTCAGTGTCAGATCTAAATGCACTTGCTGAGAATCATATTTAATTGTATAAAGTTTAAAGTTCAAGAGCTGCAATGTGCAGCTGCCATGTTGGAAATATAAAGCTGCATACAGTTTTCTACCAGCATTCATCTTTTCCATCATTTGTAGTAACATCATTTTTTGACATAATAAAAGTTTATATTCTTCAGAGCTCTTCATCAAAACAACCTGTTCTTCTTGACTGAAGCCGGCAGCACATAGTGCATAAAGTCTGATGAAGACAGGCTGGGTTACAAAGAAAGTTGACAACTGTTGTTGTGATACCCATTATCTCTGACTGATGTTTTAGGTTTTAGTCGAGTCAGCTAACGCAAAGAAAGCCTGGCTATATTGAACTTGCTTCGTAGTACAGCCCTCATGTTGATTCAGTGATCCACATACCCAACAGAGACACACAATAATCGAATCCCACCCAGACAGTTTGACTCACCTCTTTCTCTGACAGTTTGGAATGATGAGGATAAATGACCTGGAAGAAAAATGAACAGAGCAGGAGCTCATCAGCCCACACATAAAAAGTCTGTTAAGCTTCTAGTGCATGAAACAAAAATATTAGAAAAATACAAAAATAAAAATACTGTTTTATAAACAAATTTTAAGTGAGTAAAGGGTGAAAAATTGCAGGGCTAAAGAGTTAAAAATAAAGTAATATCTATGGTTAGATATTAACTTAAACAATGTCCACAATCTCAAGTGCTACAAGTTCAAATGTCCTGTCAGATTTAAAATTTTAATCTTTATTTTTTCAGTTTATTAGTTCTTTGCTCATGATTATACAAATCTAAACATTTGAGAAGTGTGTTTTCTTTGGTAAATGAAGAAACCAAAATTCTTTAAAGAGCACCAAGTACTCAGCAGAAGTACTCACAATAATGTCAAAAAAGCACTAACAAATAATGTTGTACGTTTTCATTTTGTCCATGGTGATAAAAGATAAAATCTGCATTACTGCCACAGACTGATGCATTTCCAAAACTACTATATCCTGCTGGTAAATCAGAATGAAAAATTGCTCTGATTTTAAAAAGAAATAAATAAAAATGAGTTCTGCCATGTTGTGTTGCTCAGTTCATTGGAGAATGTTCAACAGAAAGACTTGCAGAAGTGTGAACCCACATCATTCTATAACATCTTCTTCGTCTCTACTATTCCAAACGTGTGTGAGACCAACAGGTGTTTGTTATGTTAACCCCGGGGACTCCAGTGGGATTCAGATACCACCTGCGAGAGGTGCCTCGCTAAACTCCTACGTTTAAGTGCAATAATAATAAATGAATGTGTGACTGAGGATGAGTTTCTGCAGACTCTGCAAATTCTAGCCAAAGTAATGCTGTGGCTGCTGGAGCAGACTAACTTCAGGGTAGGAAATTCAGACACTTCACCATGACCACGATAAACAATAGTGGGTACTGAAGGCGGTGTTCTAAGTTAGCAAAACAAACTGCAGTTTTAGTAGCATTTCTGTGTGGATATGTCATTAGTGTTAAATACATAAAAAGCTAAACTCTACCTAAATAAGAGAGGTCTGTGCGCTCCTGTCCAGGAAATAGTCTGCGCCTTCCATAACTGCTAACTTAGGCATTAGTAGCTTTAGTGAGTTTTACATGACCTGGCTGTGCCCGCTGGATCCTTCTGCCTTACCTCCACCGCCTGTCCCAGCTCCAGGTCGAAGCCGACCACGCAGATGCAGTGTAGCCAGGCGGAGAAGCGGTCCCACGGCAGCAGGACAGCCTCCTCCGTCTCCTCGTCGCCTCCGGGCCCGGGGGGCAGCGTTATCTCTTCGGCCGGGGAGATGCTACTAGCGTCCTGGTCGTCCAGATCCTCTGGTTCTTCGACCTGCTCCCCCAGCTCCTCCTGGCCTTGCAGAGCCATGGCTACGGCCCGACACGGACACACAGGTGCTCTGGGAGGATGTTAACGGTTTTTTCTGAATAAGTTTGCTGGTATTTCTGACCGGTGTCCCCGCAGGGAACGACAACAGCAGACAGGCAGCGGTGCAGAGAATAGCCACTTAGCTAGCACTTAGCATTTCAGCAGGAGCGTAATTACGTCGTGTTGATCTAACGTCATCACGTTTAGACGTCTCAGCGTCGTTGAAGAGACGTTCAATGACATCTCTGATCTCTCAGGTGTTGGAGTTGCGTTCAAGTGAAGATCCAGATCCGGATTACAACTCTGGAAAAATTAGGAATAATTAAAACAAAAATACTTATTGTAAATTGAAATTGTTGTAAGATAAGATATTTCTTTCACTTTTACAAAGTAAGATACAAGAGACTTTATAGGACACAATTATAAAGCAATGAAGTCAAAACATTGTGAAAACAGTCAGCCAAAACGTTGACTCAAAGGGAAAATTATCAGATGTTTTATAAAGTAAGTAAAATTTGTCAGATTTTATGTTTTGTTATGTTTTTAAATTAATAACGTAGTGACATATTGGAGTTCTCCAAAATTTCATTCTCACAGTCTAAGTCTGTACAAGAGTTTCAACTAAATCCACAGCTAAACCAAAATTATGGACCCTTTAACTAATAGAAACATGAGCAAACAGATTCTTCATATACATCTGAAACACTTTTTAATGACAACAACACAAAAATCTTTGAACTGCTACAAAATCATTACCAACATTTTCTGGTTGATCAGAGCTCCTTGGTCAGATGTAGTGGAATAAAGGCTGGCTGCGGTGTTAAAATGCTGCAGCTGTGAAGAAATGTTCTGCAAAAATAGTAGTCACTGGATGTAACTCCATTTCTATGCTACTTCGGTTCCGTCTGTTAAATCAAAATTTGTTCCCCTTCATGTGCACAAATATATTTCATGTCACTTAAGGAATAACTTGTTTAATTACAGCCAGACTCTCAGTCTGTGTCCAGAGTAAGGCCGTAAATCAGCTTTATCCAAATCCTTTAATAGCTTCATCACTGAACAAACAGATGGATGGAACAAAGGGGGGATGCTAATGGAGGGTACGGGCACAGCCACTGTTAGCACAAGTTGTGACACAAATCCCCCTTAATATAAGTAGCTAGATACAAATCAATCAGATATACTTTCATGACTAATACTGTATCACACCACACTAATGGAAATTCAATACTAATTAATACTTATACTGTACTATGTATACTGATTCTGTATTTTGGTTTTTAAAAATAAACAATATTTAATTTATGGTACAAATGACAAAAAAAGTGAACAAACAATTCCCATACATATTTAATTCCTGCAAAAAGCAACATTCTGAACTACTAAATAGAAAAAGATGAATGAATAAAAATACAGTCTTCAGTATAGTAGAACTACCAGTTGCAAATGTAAATACAAATAGTCTGTATGGTATCCCAACTGCTAATATAATAATAATAATAAAAATAACACTTATAAGGATAAAGTGGTGTATAGAAAATGGATGGATGGGTAACACTTAAAGGTACAAGTTCAGCAAACTGAGCTACATAATACAAGCCATGACCTTTAAAGCGTTTTAATTGAAATGCATTTTAATCTTTAAGGGCTTTGTAACCAACATACAGCCTCTGTTACTGATGTCAAACTGGGCTAAGAAGCTAAACACAGCAAGATGCTGTTAAATCTCAAATAATAGTCAGACTGTTAGTGCAGTGACAGCTGGTCCTCTGCTCGCTCTGCAGGAGGCCTGCCACGATGAGGACAGGGTCTGTACACCATGACCAAGACAACAGGTTACAGTACAACTGCAAAACCTCAGAAAGGGAACCAACTGTACCGGACCTCATTCAAAATCCAGCTAGTTTTACATAGAATTTCATCCAGATGAAATTCTTCTTTTTATTGTTTATGAAATAATTGTTAGAGCCTATTTTGGAAACCTCTTATTCATTCTATTGCATGCATCTATAACACCAAGCTTCATTCAAAATGTAGCTAATGTTAGACTATGTTATTCAGGTTACTGTGCCAGAGTCTGTTTTGGCAAACACAAATTCATGCAACTGCACATACTTCTATAGAACCAGACTTTATTCAAACTTTAGATCATTTTGCAATAGATTTTATTCAAGGTTGAATGTCGGGGCCTATTTTGGAAAACACAAATCCACATCACTACACATGTATCTAAAGTACCAGACTTCATTCAAACTTTATCTAATTTTACATTGGGTTATGGGCAGGGTTTTTTGGACAGAGCTGGTTTTGAGAAACACAAATTCATGCACATGCACATACATATGTACCAGACTTCGTTCAAAGCGTCTGTTATTTAGGACTAGATTTTTTCAGGTTATTCTGAAAACAGAAATTTACACCCCTGCCCCTGCAACAATAGTACCAGGTTTAATTCAAAATTATTGCTAATTTCCAATCAAATTTCATTCAGGATGTTTTGCCTATTTTGGAAAACACAAATTTATGCCGCTGCACAGACATCCAGAATTCCTTCCAGCTTGAGCTAATTTTATGCTTTATTTTATTCAGGTTTGTCTGTCAGAGTTATTTCTGAAAACACAAACTCAAGCCACTGCACATATTATATCCAGAGTACCAGACTTCATTCAAAATGTAGCTTGTTTTAGGTTAGACTTTATTCTGGCTATTCTGCCGGAGTCTTTTTTTGAAAACACCAATTCATGCCTGTGCACACACATCTATAGTATTTTGGACTAGATGCTATTCATGTTATTCTGCCAGAACTTATTTTGAAAAACACAAATTCACACAACTGACCTCAACTCTAGAGTGGCAGGTTTACTTCAAACTTTAGTTAATTTTAGACTAGAATTTATTCAGGTGAAATTTGTGTTTTTTGTTTTTTTTTAATTGTTTGTTTGTGTTGTTTTTTATGTCAGGGCCAATTTTGACAGGTCAGATGTCAACACAAATTTACACCACTGCACACACGTCTATAGTACCAAACTTCATTCAAAATGTAACCAACTTTGCACCAGATTTTACTCAGGGTTTTCTGTCAGAGCCTGTTTTGGAAAGCACAAACTCACACCACTGCACAGACATTTATTAGTGCCAGACTTCATTTGAAATGCAGCTCATTTTGGACTTTTTTTAATTTCAGTTTTTACTGGAAGGGCATATTTTGACACAAATTAACAACTTTGCACATACAATTGTATGTCTTGACAGTCTGTGTTAATCCCTCACTCTGGTATATTTTGAGCAGACTAATATTCAGTCTGATCCTGAAGTGAGCTCTGCTTCCATCTTCAGGCCTCTAAGACCTGCCAAGACCTCCAACTGGCTGCTCTTATGTGCAACCCTGGGAAAATGCAATTTGTTGGCACATAAGTTTTTATTGATTTATAGCAACTCCATCTCATGTCTGATTTGGTCTTGTTGAACAGAGCTGTTTCTTCTGTTTTCAGTCTTCATGCTAAGCTAAGCTAAGCTAAGTCAGGCATCTCGGTTAAATATGAGATTTATTTAACTCTCAGCAAGAAAGGACATGCAAACGTCATACATAATATTCCTTTAAATGTCTACACATTTTAAAATGACTGAGTAAGTAATGTTAAGTAAGTAATGTCGGTAAATACAAAACTGCATACTGTCTTAAATTATCAGAGGCCTTCTGCTTAACCATCTCAGGTTACTTCAAACTATTTTTTAATAATAAACTGTGGATATTTAAAATGATATTTATGAAATTTTAGCTTGATTTTTCCAAGATAGCTTTTTAAACAACTGCATGTTGACTTACTTTCATCTCATTTTTTGTAAATTGAAATTCAAGGCTGTTTGAATGACAACATCTCAGGGGTTATTGAAGATAAAAAGCCTGAAAGTTTCACTGTTATTTCTCAACATTTCATTGATTCAAAACCTGCAGTATTTCAGAAGTAGATAAAATAATCTCTGCTTATGAGTGAGTTACATTACGAACAAAAGTGAAGCTATCATATAAAGTCCCATCTTTAAGAACATGCTAATTAAAAAAAATGTATAATGCAGAAGTCAAGTCGTGGCATTTTGTGAATCACATGTAGCTGCATGTCACAACAATACAAAGCAAAACAAATGTAATACTTCTCAATATGAAATTCTTGGTCACATCAATGAAAAATTTCCTATTTCACTTGCTTATTTTCATTTATTAGAAGTAAGATTAACAGATAAACATTCCTGACATTTCCACAAGTATTCAGTGACCAATATAGCCGCCCTTCCTTTCAATAACTGTCATGAGCCTTCCATCCGTGGAGTCTGTTAGTTTCTTGATCTGTTGATGGTCAGTTTTCGTGCAGCAGCAACCACAGACTCCCAAAAGCTGTTCAAAGAGGTGTATTGTCTTCTCTCACTGTTAATCTCATGTTTAAGAAGGGCCCACAAGATCTCAGTAGGGTTTAGGTCAAGTGAGGAAGGGGGCCATGTCATTATTCTGTCCTCTTCAAGGCCTGTGCTGGCTAGCCACGCAGTGGAGTACTTGGGTGCATGTGATGGAGCATTGTCCTGCGTAAAAACCAATTCTTGAATGATGTAGACTGCTTCCTGTACCACTGCTTGAAGAAAGTATCTTCTAAAAACTGGCAGTAGGTTTGGGAGTTAATTTTAAGTCTATCTTCACCCCGAAAAGGTTCAAGTAGCCCATCTTTAATGATAGAAGCCCATACCAGTACCGCTCCTCCATCTTATTGGTGTCTGGCTCAAGTGGAGCTCTCTCTGACCATTAGTGATCCAGCCATTGGTCCATTCATCAGGTCCATCAAGAGTCCCTTTCATTTCATCCATCCATCCAGAAAACCTTTAAAAAGTCTGTCTTCCAATATCTCTTGGCCCAGTCTTGATGTTCAACTTAGGAGTCTTGTTCAGTGGTGGTTGTGTTTCAGCCTTCCTTACCTGGGCCATGTGTCTGAGCACCGAACACCTTGTACCTCTGAAAACTCCAGGTAGGCTGCACTTCTGGAATATGGCAGCTCTGGAGGTTTAATGGCTTCCTGGTATAGCTTCACATTTAATTCTTCCCAAGTCATTAGCAGTTAATTTGGGTCATTTTTTCCTCCACTCGTTTCTTGGGACCCTGATGAATGACATAAACATGTTTGATTAAATTTAAGATTTGAGATTCCCTGGAAAAAATATGAAACGTTGTCGGAGAAATTAACTGAAAATTTCATGGCGGGAATTTTTTTTCTGATCCACCATATAAATATGACACATATAGATATACAGCTGGGGTCATTAATGAACCCACTTGGTTGCTTGAAGGTTAAGTTTTGAGTCCATTTCTAAACAATACATATAAATACCATTACTGTATATAGGGAGCAAAGATTCACCGGAGTCAAATTCCTTGCTTGTGTCTACAAACTTGGCCAATAAAGCTGATTCTGATTCTGATTTGTGCTTTCTGCTCTATTAAAATTTCACCAAAATGCCTGCTCATTTTCCACAGTCTTGCACAAGTAATGGATCTCTTTGATTTAGAAACTGACCACAGTTTTAAAGAAGAACATGTGCAGATCTTGGTGTAAATACTACAAGGAATACTTTTCTTTATTCTTAAGGCAATAGTTCTGTGACAGTGACTTTATTTATTTATTTGTGGTTTATGGTTTATTTGATAGGGACAGATACAATATGCACTGATAAGCTGAAAACAGCTGTCCAGTACAGGTATCATAGTGTTTACAGCTAATTTGTGAAGGACTGTAGTATGGGTTAAACCGGTGCAATAAATTAGAGTATAATAGAATGAAACTAAATTAAACTGAAGGCAGCAGAATACAACAAGTCATTTAAAATATTACATTTATAAACCAAATGAGTTCAGGTTTGTTGCTGAATTTTCCAGCAACAGCGTGTAGTCTGCGGTAATTTCACAGCAAATTCCAGACTATTGCTCCTGCCACAGAAAAAACTGCCTGAGCAAAAGATATTTTACTGAATGCACTTTTAAAATTGCTAAACAAAGTTGCTCTACTGGATCTGCGGCAGCCCTGTAATCTGTTGATGCATCTACAGACAACTGTGCCTTATTATTCATGGGAACAGCAATAAACCTTGCAGAAATGTCATCCCCTCAGGACTTGAAGTCGTGTCACAGTTAAGCTGCTTGAAGCAATAATAATAATAAGATTGTTTTTTGCTTATGTACAAAAAGAAAAATAGTTTCTCTACACATTCCTGATTTTAAAGTTCTGTCAGTTCTATTAGGGGAAACTCTTAGGTTAATCTGTGCATAACTCTACTTGCAGTCTTTTATTGTAGGCATTATAAAAGGTTGAGAACAGTTTGTTTCGATGGGCAAAACTGCAAACTTTGATATGTAATCATGAATATTTTAGTCCCATCTCCTGTTAAATAATGACTGAATTTAAAAAAAAAAGAGCAGCAGTGATGCCTCATGGTGTTCTTAGCTGTTCTACTGTCTCATCCAGCATTGATTTAGTCTCAGCTGTCGCTTCCCCAGAACACAGCACAGACGTTTCTGGAGCCATAAGCAGAATTTGATCTCCTCTCACATCACCCCACCACCCCACCCTGCTGTCCTGGCCCCTAAATTAAGTCACCTGGATGAAACCTTCTGATATTCTTGAAATTATACTGGAAGGGATTCTGGAAGGCAACAATAGTGATATAAGGAATGTATGTATTCTAAATAAGTGGTGTTGTCATTAGAGTGTAGCCATATTTTATCATTTAACTGTATAGATTTATGACAGCTTGAAAAAGAGTATAACATTTTTAAACAACAAACTAATGAAAGTAGGCTAGTTAAACAAGTTCACTTTTCAAATATCCAGGTGTGGCTACTTTGGTAATCTAAAAAACAGATAGATGCCATCCAGGATAACAGAAAATAATGATATAATATATCAGCATTATCTATCTATCTATCTATCTATCTATCTATCTATCTATCTATCTATCTATCTATCTATCTATCTATCTATCTATCTATCTATCTATCTATCTATCTATCTATCTATCTATCTATCTTTGCTCAGTCCGCGAACGCACCACGCTTGTCTGCTCTCTGATGTGACTCGGTCCATGAACGCAGCACGCCTGTCTGCTCTCTAGTTACAGTATGGCGGCTGGGACTTGCGGAGGAGGACAACTTCTTCCAGATTCCTTCCAGAAAACTGCAGAAAGGCGGCGGCAATAACACCAAACCACCACCTCCAACACAAGCTGGACTGTGACAGACGACGACAGCGTAACTTGTGGCTTTTACCGAGGTTTTTCCCGGAAGATAATCGCGCTGGTGTGATGCGTGAGGACCCGCAGTCAAGAAACTCCCCTGATTTTTCCGCGTCTGTTTCTGCCCCGACTGTCAGTTAGCCGGCTAGCTGCTAGGTAGCTCACCTTCATGCTAACGCTCGCTTGCAGGGCTCCCCGGTAGCCAAAAGTCAGGCTAGCCTGCTGCTTTTATTCGCCCCAGGAGATAGGGATGGCATATCGCATCCATTCAGTAAGCGAGCTGGTTGAGAAGGGTGGGGAGAAAACATTTGAGGACCTGGATGATAACTTTATCAGCACTCATTAGCCTAGCCTAGCCTAGCTTGCTGGTACAACGCCAGAAAACGTTGGCCGAGAGTTAGCGCTTCGCCTGTCCACTAGCGAGCTAGCCAATTAGCATTTTTAGTTGCACAAGACGACCTGCTAATCCTCACTTCATCCCGGCTGAGTGTTTAGAAGCCTCTGCATTTACTAATTCAGACGAAGAGTGGGCACAGAACCGCTTTAGTTGGTTATTTGATCTTTAATGTTTAATAACTCAGGGGTGTTTTGTTGGCGTTCGGTCGTGCTAGCGATCCTGTAGGTGTTCTCTGGAGGGAGTGGTAACGGTAGGTAGCTAGCTGAGGTTCCCTGTATCAGGGCAACAAGGTCACTCAGATTATGACAGGCTGTAAATGACACATAGATTACAGGTTACACTTTATGGAACGACAAACGTGTGCAAACCGACTGGAGTGATGCACAGTGGGGTGTGCGCATGTTAGCTTGCTGCAAGACATGACAACATAGCTTAAAAGCGCGCAATAGTTTGATTAAACTGCCCCAGATATACATTCACTGCATAGATAGTTGGCTGCATTGATCAGTAGTCTCAAGTATTGGCGTGAGCTGCGGCTGTCTTGAGGGCCTGACGATACAGTCTGGAAGCTAACTGGTTTTCCCTCGCCTGCTCCAGTGCTGGAACAGTTTGATGGACGTGGGGGGCTGTTTGCCAGGCTGTCAGAGCTATACTCAGTCATGTATGTCTTGACACATGGCACCGTGGTCTGTACATAGTGCCTGCTGTCAGATATAAGTGTCGTTATGTAGCTTTGGTGGACAGTAAGTGAAAGAAATGTCTTGTCTTTTTTATACCTGTTGGTTTGTTTTTTATTTTGATTTTTTTCCAAACACAGAAGAGTCTTGTTGAATCAAAGTGAAAAAGCGGTGCAGCCCAGGCTGTATACAGTGGACAATGTTTATCAGTTAGTGCCTAGAAGATTAGAGGACTAACATTTCTGCCTGCATATAGGCCACAGATATTGTAGATTATTCATTGGGGATTGCAACAGAAGTCTGCCACTCTGGATCAGGAAAACTTGTCCCTCGTGTCTGGTTGGAGTAATACTCTCAAGCCAAAATCAATGCCTTCAGCGCTGGCTGTGTTCGCCTGCCGACCCAACTCGCACCCATTCCAGGAGCGGCATGTTTACCTGGATGAGCCAGTCAAGATCGGCAGGTCTGTGGCTCGGTGCCGCCCGGCCCAGAACAATGCCACCTTCGATTGCAAGGTGCTGTCCAGGAATCATGCCCTTGTATGGTTTGACCACAAGACCGGAAAGGTAAGAGACAAAGATTATGATAAGCTGACATTTCATTACTGTGGTTTTCACTAAGGATTGATTTCCCTCCAGGATTGCAGGCAAATTTGGTGTAAATCTTCACACACTTTCTACCAAATGTTTTTTTCTTTTTTGAAAAGCCACATTGAATGGATGACTTTTTTGCAAAATCCTGAAGCAGACAAGCCTCATGAACTATCAGCCAGTTTTCCGAACATGGACTAAGCCTAGTCTTAGACTAAAAGAATTCAGTCAAGATCTCCATTGAAGAAATTGTTTGTCTGGGACTAGGCCTGATCCATGCCTGGGAAACTGAGCCCCACAATGCCTCAAGCACACCATGAAAAACTATTTGGGTGTGAATTCCTCATATCTGAGCAGATTCAGTTTGCTTAACAGTGCGTTCACATGAAGCATATTTGGAGGGAAGTGTCAGACTCTGGGGTGTTGCCTCTTTTAGACATATTCAACACTGTACTGGGAAGGTAAAGCATGATCCCTGTTGAGCACAAGAATTCTGAAAACTCCGTGAGTGAAAAGACAAGAAATAGAAAGCTGAACAGAATAAAGTTTGAATCAGTGCTGGATTTAAATATATTTATCTTGTTTGACGACAAACAGTCCACCTAAACCTTGTTCAATTGATAGGCTCTGCATGAGTCATATGATTTCTGTGTACAGACTCTTGATGTAACCGTGCTGGGTGAACCTTATTGATGTCAAGATAAAGTGGAACTTTCCACACCTGGAACCTTTCAGATCCTGTTTAAGGTTATGATCTTTGGTCTTGTTTTCTGTTTAAACTGTACTTGAACAACCACAACGGTTAGGATGTACACAAAAATACATCTAAGCTATTGAACCCAGATAAAGTTGTATGTTAGGGATAAAACGTATTGAAGAAATAATTTTGTAGGGCTGGACCTGAATATCCAAATATCTGAATATTAGGTCATTGTGGTGATATCCAGATCATAATTTTGAGATCCAAATACTCATGTGCTGCTGCCTTGGCTCTACTCTACTGTCATGGAGCATTGGTATATCTAAGTCACTTACTGTGTTAATAAATAAAGAAACATAATTTTACTGGAAGTCATTAACCCCCCTGCTGTCGCCGCGCCGCCACACGAGCAGAATATTTGGATGTTCGTCATTAATTGGACCCGAATATCCAGAGCACAGAAATTGCTATTCGGACCAGCCCTTATAATTTGATGTTGTGTAATTACAGGGTCTTGTTATGTTCACTGCAGTTAAGAGCTTAAGCAATTACTCAATTACTTGTCAGCTATTGAAGTAATTGTCAACTATTTTCATCATCAGCGAATTGCATTGAGTAACTTTTCCAAGAAAAAAAGGCTAAAATTGTGTAAATCCAGCTTCTTAACTGTGAATATTTTCCGGTTTCTTTCCACTTCTAGGACATTAAACTGAACATCTTTGGGTTGTTGACAAAACAAGATTTTTGAGGATGTCATCTTGGGTTTTGGGAAGCACTGATGAGTAGTTTTCATCACTTTGTATTTTCAGAGACCGAAAAGCTAATTGGGAAACTAATGGGCAGAATAATCGATAAAGAAATTAGTTTTTATTTGCAGAAAAGTTGACTGATTTATCGAGAACAAAGATGTCCTTTTTGGGAACATTAAAGACAAAATGTTACACACACTCTGCTCATCCTCACTGCATTGTACTAAATCAAGAGGCAAAAATCTAATTTATTATGAGAACACTATCAAATTTCTTCATCAGCAGTACTGTCTTGTGAAGGATTTTAGTAATTTCTGTCATCAAGAAATATACAAAGCTGTTGTTTTCCTCTTACAAAAGTTAAGATAACGGGATTAAAATAACTACCACGCTTTATTTCTGGACAGGATAAACTTATTCCTGGACTAAACACGGTTCATAGCAGAAATCCATTGAATGATGTCCAGTTTAGGATCAAAGTAAATCCTTTTCCGAGGAACCAACCTGTTATTTCTTTAAAATCCACAGGTCTGAGATCTAAAACAGAGAGATCAAATCTGTGTGTTGTAGCATCTGTCGCTGTGTGTCTGTAGTTTCTCTATAGAACAGGTCGAACAGGCTGAGACAACCACGGGATTACCCAGCTATGTGGCATGCAGGGACTTTGAAATACCCTGCGAGTGTTTGTGTGTGTGCACTCGGCATAAGCTATTTATACCGACACCGGTAGCGTCATCCTTTCCTCTCTTCAGGGATAAACGAACACACACACACACACACGGATTGACCAGCATGCACACAACCTGATTTATTGGCACCTAGATTTCAAACACATATTCTGTACTGAAACAGGGGATAAATTATTTTAGTTTCTGGTTTATCACCAGAGTGTTTATTTATGGCTCAGAAATGCTGTGTTGGTAGTTTGTTTAGTTGACAAACACACGTACTTGAACCTAAATACTCTTAACTAATTATAAGACACATTTTACCAGTGTTGAGTGAAGGCACTGTGTGGGCTATAATCCAAGAAGACTCCCTTATGTATGAGCTGTTTTTGGATAAAATAAAGATTTTATGTATTGTCAATTAAATTGTCACTTTTACAGTCATGAACAAAAGTGTACATACACTTGTAAAGACCATGTTGGCAGTCTTCAGTTTCCAATAACTCCTATGACTCAGAAAAAAAATCACATTTGAAAATGGAACATAAAGATAAAAACATGTCTGCCATATGGAAATGTGCGGTTGGTTACATTTGAGCTTTAATCCATGTGATGAAGCAAAAACGTTATTCCCAGAAGCAAATTACAGTGATTCTCATACTGTACATATTGATTGTGTTAGAGGTGGACCGATGTAAATTAGCACTGCAAATAACAGTTTCTTTGTTGAGTAATCTGTTGATTATTTTCTCAGTAATCAAATTTTAGCTTCCACACAGCAGTGAGGAGGAGCTTTAGATTTTAGATTTTATGTTCCCAAAAATTGACATATTTGTTTTAAATGAAGAAGTCGTCTTATATGAATCAGGGCCTGCTTCTAATTATTATTTTCATCTAATTTAAGCGTTTGGAAAACAAATTGCTCAAACTGATATATAAAAATATTGGTGATTTCATAGTACTAACTATTTGTTGCAGTGCTAGTGTAAATAATCAGAAAATATTCAAAATTTAAGAAACTGGAATCATAGAATTTAGACTTTTTCACTCTTTTTCTCTTTTCTTAACAACTTGCTCAAACTAATTCATTGATTATCAATTTTTTATTAACAAAGCACTTAACATGTAATCAGTTTATCATTGCAGCTCTGGTGTAAAGACATGAACGACTTTGACAAGAGACAAATAGTCAATATGGTTGGAGAAATGTTTGAGATGGCAAAGCTTTGAGGGGTAGGGGGTCTCAGGCCTCAATGAGGAATACCTTTGACAGTGGTCCATTTGCAAATCAGCAACAGCTTCTCAGGTAAAATTTAAGTAATAAGAACTTGCAATTTACAGAGATTACAAAGACTACAAGGTATCGTCAGACGCCTTGTAGAGTTCCATGTTTCTGCTGAGCTGTTTTGGCACCACTTGTAGGACTAATATGAGGAAAGCGGTCATAATGTTGTGGTTCATCAGTGTACAACGTACTTTGAACTGCAAGATTATGACCAGAATGATAATCACACTTACTTTAGATGCTCGATTGTTCATTTTTTTAAGAGACAACCTATTTTTGTTGCACTTCCTCATTTAAATACATAGAGCATTGTTTTCATTTTCATGTTGTGCTACATTCCAGCTAATTTACAAAACTTTGCATCATAATGAGACTTAAAATAATGTTCTTCTTCACCTGAATTTATCCTAGAGGGAAAACATAAATTAAATTGTACTCAAAACCTCTCACTTGCTCAAGATGTTCCATAAAAGCCTCACTTGCAGCCTACAGTAGATGCTAACTAGCTAGCAGACAGGGACACCTTTAGTCTCCCCATTCAGTTACTACAGCACCTCACACAGGTGAAATATGGCGTTTTAATGTCAGACTTACTCATTGTCGTACTTTTTAAAATGTACCTTATTCTTTAGATGCAATTTACGTTTGATGATTTTGGGATTTTTGTCATTTTTTAAGTGTTATGACTTTGTGTTTCTCAGTGTAAGTGTTGTTGCAGCACTGGCCACTGTTAAGCCTTCATATTGCGGGACAATAATGTTCATCAACACTCATTTTGCATCACATGCTGTTTTAAGTAATGGACATGCTGGCAAGATGATCATTTCACTTGTTGAGGTGAACTGGCAATGGTGCATGGAGTGCAGACAGAAAAAAATGTCAGTATATAATATCTAAGATTTATATTTCATTATTAATAATATAATAATAATTAAGTATAATTTAATTTCCAGTTAACCTAACTGTTGAGAGTTCACTGTCTTATTGGATGTTTGAATGACAATATCTAGAAACTATTAAAGTTAAACATGCAACTACATATGGTTCAGAAAACATCACTAGCTGACATGTGCTCAGAGAAAGGACTTCTCATGATGGCTCCATTTTTTTCACCCATAGTCAGAGATTATGTGATCTACTTGTCTATTATTGCAGATTCTGAATCAATGACATGATGAAAATAGACAGTATCAAATTTCAGGCATTTATCTTTAATAGTTCCTGAGCAACAACAAAAAAAACAAACTGAACGTGGGTCTATTGGCTATTTAAAAAAAAAACGAACAAACAAAATTCTTAGGAAGTATTTAATATATAAAGCTAAAATTTCACAAATAGTTTTATAGACTTCATTAGTTTTGTTGTAAAAATTTCGGGCAAATCAGAGATGGTTGAGCAGATTTTTTTTAATTTGATGATTTCCCTCGGGAAATACCTACCTACCTACCTGATTTGAGATGGAGTAACCTATTTAATGCTTCTGTTATCTTTAAATATAGTTTATTTTTCACCCTTTAAATAACATTTGTTTTTTTACTCTTCCTAAAGCCAGTATAGCAGTGGGTTCACAGTGGGAATTTATTACATACATAAAGTGTGGTTAGAATTTTTTGTTTAGTGTGCAATTATGACACCGGGTGAGTGCGAACAAATAATACATAAATACAAAATATGTGTAGCATTCAAATAATGGAAATACTGAAGGACTGTTTGAAGGCAGTGGTTCGCTGCTCACTGTTTTCTTGCTTGTGACATTCAGACACACATATAGACTGGAGTAAAGCACATAGACTGGCTTGCCTAACCAGTACCTCATAGCTGCAGGTTCCTGTTGCAGTAAGAACATTGTTTGTCACATGAGTCTGCAGTTTTAGCTGGTTCATACTGTTTCATTTTGCTTGTATATTGTGTTGAAATGGAGTTTGGTGACAGTTTGTAGCTGTCATTTAAGTTGTTCACTGTTATAGATCAGAATACCACTGTGCAATCCAAAGTAGAATATCAATGCAAACTGTTGTGATATACTGCACATATTTACTCCTCCTCACGCCGCTGAGGCTCAGCAGTTTTCATCGGCAGTTTGTCTTTGCAAGATACGGGCGCAGTGGAGAGGTGCAAGTGTGATTGGTTGTATCCTCTGATTGATGAACCAATCACTTGGCTCAGTGATCCAGCAGATTGCTTTATTATTGATTTTATCAAGATGTACATGACAGCATGGTCCTCTCCTACTGGACGACTGACAGACGCTCAGTGAGCATCCACTCACTCTTTAAATCTAAAGGACTCACGGCAAAACACTTCTCAGGGTGTGTCAGAGGTCCTGGAAAATCCATTATGTCTGTAACATTTGGTCGGTTTTATTGTTTTGCAGCCAGATTTAAATGTGATTCAGACCTGTAAAGGTGTGATGCCCTTGGCTTCTGCTGGGACTGTGGGCTTCACTTTGACCAGGATTTGTCTTGCATAGAGGAATTTTTGGTGTCTTCTAAAGGGGTTTTAGTCTGAGGAAAGTCAAGATTTGCCCTTTGGGTTTTCATTTACTCAAGCATGGCAGGCATTAATTTTATCAAATGGACAGAAGTAACAGGAAAATTCATAGATTTGTGTCAAACAAGGTAACACTGGCTCATTCACTTTACTGTCGTGCACAGTCACCTTCCAAAGACCCATTGAGAGCCAGGAAAAACCCTGCTGACTACTGTGAAGAAAGGATGAAATATTTGAAATGAGTACAGCTGGTGAGGTGAATAACCAAGGGGCTCTTAGCGAAATAATGAAGCCTGTGTTGAAGCAGCCATCATGGGAAGGTTTGGCCCTGAAGGTGCTGGTGGGACCTACATTTGAGAGGCTGATATCCAGCTAATCAAACACCTGCAGGAGGACCAGCCACTCGGTTTCACAGATGAACAGTGCAGTGGTCAAGTGAGATGTCAGTGCTGTGTCATTTATGGTTTTGTACTTCTTCCTTCTTCCATAACGTTGACTGTCCATAGATTGAAAATTAATTAAATATGTTATAGTTATGTGGCTTACATAAAAGGTTCTGTCCATGAGTGCATAAATTCAGTCTTTTATTTTCTTTTTATTTATCATCACTCTTAACCTGATGTTTGTTTTCATTCCATATGAAACGGCATCTTTATAAACATGCTAGTGCCCTAAAATACTGAAAATGTTGAAGGATGTTTTGGATATATTTCCTGATTTGAAGACACCAAATGCCAGTGTGCTTTTCTTCAGAGTTGCCAAAAACATGCATGTGTCCTACCGGATTATAGTTGGATCTAAATATTGAACTATTTTTTTTCTTAAGTATAGATAGTCAGTAGCCATCAGGATCGAGTGTACCTGACTAGTGCCACAGACTGGAGGCAAGTCAGAAAATATTAGGATATAAGTGTATAAAAATACTTGAAGCAGCACCCAGCCCTTATAGGCCTTTTTGATTTTGAAGTATTAATAGTGGGGGGAAAAAACTGGTGGAGTGAATGACATCAATAAAGAAAGCATGACGGTTTACCAGGTCCAGTGTCATGGTGTCGTGCATGATGACTCATGTGGACGCTAAAAGGAACTGAATCATCATTAGCGTTACACCTGTGCTTTGCCAACATCTTTGCTGTGAAAGTGGCTTTAAATACTACCTGAGAAGTGATGTTAGATTTGAGGTAGGACATTGGCGAAGGTGTCAGTTCAAGGTCAGCAAACGAACCTATCCTGTCAGTAAGGCACTGAAAAACAATCTGCCATTCATATATTTAGTGGGTGTGCACAATAACCCTTAGCACGTGACAGTTAATGAGATCAGGATAGGCTTATCCTTCTGCAGAATGTGGTTGTAACACGTGAGCACAATGTGTGTAAAGCTCCACCAAACTTTAAAAACACTTACTTGATCTTCACACTTGCAAATAAGTTAAGATTTTAGTCTAATTGTAGTTTTGGTATGGGATATTTCTCATAAGTTTATTATACTAGCAGGACAGTATCTCCTAGAAAACTGTTGAATTATGTTTTTAAGCTGCTAGTGAGTTCACTTACTGTTACATTAGTCCTGCTGTGTTTCAGTGTTTCTTATCCTGTATGTTTCCCTGCTGGTAGCCTGTATACTTCCTTACAATACCTCATGTCAGGGTTTGCCAGCACCATGTTTAGTCAGCTTTCTCTGCAAGATTTAGATGTGAGAAGTAAAAGAATGCAGGGGTAACCAAGACAGTAATTAAACTACACTCACCGGTCACTTTATTTGGTACGCCTTGCTAGTAAAAGGTTGGACCCCCTTTTGCCTTCAGAACTGCCTTATTTCTTCGTGGCATACTTTCAACAAGGTGTTGGAAACATTCCTCAGAGGTTTTGGTCCATATTAACATGATAGAATCACGCAGTTACTGCAGATTTGTCGGCCGCACATCCATGATGCCAATCTCCTGTTCCACTACATCCCAAAGGAGCTCTATTGGATTGAGATCTGGTGACTGTGGAGGCCGTTGGAGTAAAGTGAAGTCATTGTCATGTTCAAGGAAACAGATTAAGATGATTTGAACTTTGTGACATTGTGCATTATCCTGCTGGAAGTAGCATCGTAAGATGGTCCACTGTGGTCTTAATAGGATGGACATGGTCAGCAGCAATACTCAGGTAGGCTGTGGCATTTAAACGATGTTCAGTTGGTACTAAGGGGCCCAAAGTGAGCCAAGAAAATATCCCCCACACCATTACATCACCACCAGCAGCCTGAACTGTTGATACAAAGCAGGATGGATCCATGCTTTCATGTTGTTTACATCAAATTCTGACTCTACCATCTGAATGTTGCAGCTGAAATTGAGACTCATCAGACCTGACAATGTTTTTCCATCTTCTGTTGTCCAGTTTTGGTGAGTCTGTGTGAATTGTAGCCTTGGTTTCCTGTTCTTAGCTGACAGGAGTAGCACCTGGTGTGGTCTTCCGCTGCTGTAGCTTCTTCAAGGTTGGACGTGTTGTGGTTCAGAGATGGTTATCTGCATTCTTTGGTTGTAACCAGTGGTTATTGAATTACTGTTGCCTTTCTATCATCTGGAACCAGTCTGACCATTCTCCTCTGACCTCTTACATCAACAAGGCATTTTCGTCCTCACAACTGCTGCTCACTGGATGTCTTCTCTTTTTCAGACCATCCTCTGTAAACCCCAGAGATGGTTGTGTGTGAAAATCCCAGTAGATCAGCGGTTTCTGAAATACTCTGACCACCCCGTCTGGCACCAACAACCATGCCACGTTCAAAGTCACTTAAATCCCCCTTCTTCCCCATTCTGATGCTCGGTTTGAACTTCATCAAGTTGTCTTGACCACGTCTACACGCCTAAATGCATTGAGTTGAGGCCATGTGATTGGCTGATTAGCTATTTGTGTTTACAAGCAATTGAACAGATGCATCTGAAAAAAATGGCCTGTTAGTGCGTGAATGAATGGTTTGAAAGCATGATCAGCCTGAAGTCCCCTGATTTTAGTAAACATCTGCAGTTGTCATCTAATACTCAATGTAATAAAATATCCAAGTCATAATTGTGCTTTGGTTTGAATCAGTGCAAAATAATACTGTAGTTTTCATCAAAATATAGGTAATCTGATGGTGCATCAGATTACCTAACAGACACGTTAGCATCACATGCTAAAGGTCAATTTACAATTTCTGCATTTGTGTGCGCTGATTAACGTGGACTCTGAACATTAGGCAAGTGTGTATGCAGCTTTATAAATCCTACAGCAATGCACATGTGGTCTGGTAAGTAGATGTGATTCATTGCCCCTCATACTGAACACAGGAAAACACAAAGGTTTCCATGGATGCTTCTGAAAGGCTAGCTGCAGTTGTATGTTTTTTTCAGGATATAACAGGAATCAGTTGGCAGGCACAGCACTGGAGAATTTAGGACTTCAGAATGTGTTTTGGGCACCACTGATGGAAAGCATTTACAAATCAAAACACCTCCGAAGACTGGCAGCACCAACTTCAATTACATCTCTTTTAATGAGGAAATATAATGGTTGCAGGGAGTACAGTGAAATTTTAGACTGCATGCAGCAACCAATGTAGGCTTTTCAGTATTTAATTGTTATATTTAGAGAGCAGAGCTGTCGATAGCCAGTATGTAATGCTGCAATCAATAACAACAACAAATGAGAAAAATGCTGGATTTCAGTAATATTGACTTAAAACAGCTGTTGTCTGCATTTCTACTAAATGAGCTCCTGGACAGATTATCGATAAACGGTTCTGCTAACAATACTTTCTAAAGTAAGAAGAGTGTCTGTCAGAGGCTGTACCTGCATTTGATTTGTCACTAGAGTTGATGCATAAAATGCTTGTGGCTACAAGAGTAACAAGTATTTTGCATGTGCGAGCAGAGATACGATCAGTCTGTCAACACATTCAGCAAACGTTCATCGCATACAGACAGAGAAACGCACAGTTTGACTGCTGAATTCATAATTCATCCCTTGCTAACCATATATGTTGTGTTTGCTAGCAGCCTGCACATGGAGTTAACTACCATTGGTAAAAATAAAAGTAGCCATTTTCCCGCTGTTTGTTTAACTGTGACTGTGTTCATAAAGTAGTATTGTTAAAATCTCAACAATACCCATTGTAGTGTGAACTAACCCAATACAGTCCCCTCTCTGCTTATCGGGCGATGCTGATAATCTCAAAACACTTTTAATTGGCCAATTGGGAAAATGGTCTATCCGTAGTATACTGACATCAGCGAGAACCCTTGCAACTTAAGCAGATGATAAACTTTATATTATATGAACCCTTGCAGACATGGAAAGTGTTAATTCCTCTTACTGCAACTTGTTAACAAGCCATACCTATTTTCATTCCTAAAATTTTAGTTTCTGGTCTGCAGTACGCTTTACAGCTTTACTTGTCATTGTACTGAAGCTTCAATTAGTTCTTGTAATTTAAGGATTTAAGGTTAAACTAAGTCAGTTTAGGGGTTTGTGTACAGCTGTCACATCATTGGTGTTGTGAACAATCGTGTCACAACAGCAGATATTTTTCCAAGACATTTTATCATGCAGGTGAACATCAGGTGTTGTTTGTGCTGTGTGAAACATTGTGTTATTGCCAGTCTAGTTGTTTGCTTATAATCAGGACAAACACACACTCCCTACAGTAGGTGAGTCATTAGATTGCTGTCGGCCTCAGGTCTGCACAGATGCACTCTGAAATGGAGAACAGGTTCACCACTCCCTTTACCTTTAGTCTGTCCAAGCACAAACTTATTGAGTATGAATGAACAAGCTTGTAGCTGCATGACTTAAATGTCAAGTTGTTAGACCTGCTGGTTAGCGTTTTTTTAAAAATTTAATTTGTCTTAAAATCTCTGAATATAACTTGTATTAAAGCACTGGCAGTCACAGCGATTTGTTTATGAAATACACTACCATCCCAAGCTGCCACTGCAAGACGTGTGCTAACACCACTACAAGACACATACTGCATTCATGAAACACTTTAGGTTTAGTGATGGAGGCAGCCAGCCAGTTTGACTTAGCCAATGTGGGGTTTTAATGCAACATAGAGGGTAGTTGGTTTGTGATTAAGAGTAACCAGAGAGCAAATCAGTCAACCCTGCCGCTGGTGGAGAGCAGTGCTGACAGCAGGGCAGATCTGTTGTCTGGTATCAGTGTGCCACGGCATGGTAATAGCCTCAGTATGAATACCAACGCTGCACAGGAACGCTGCTACACAGACAGAACACAGCTCTGTAACACTCCTTATATCTGACTGTGTGTGTGTGTGTGTGTGTGTGTGTGTGTGTGTGTGTGTGTGTGGCTGTGTGTGTGTGTGTGAATTAGACACTGTTGGCAGGAAAAGACCCCTTGGCAGACTCAGCTTTGGCATTGTGTGTGTTCAGTCATAGGAATACTGCATCCAGATACTGCAGCAGGACACCACAATAGAGCTTTAGAAGGGAAATTTCTGTTGGTTATAAAACAATTACAGATATCCAATTTGTATCTTTTTAAATTTATTTTAGTAAAATGTCCAGTTTTCCAATTTTTTCACTTTCAATGGCGTTAACAGCAGAATGTACTTCAGTTTCTACATAGCAAATGGTAGTAAGGGTGTCAAGAGTCAGACGTCACAGTGCTCAGATAGTCCATTGAGCGGGAGGTATTTCACTTAGAGTATTGAGGTTCAGTATTCATAAATATGGAAGAGCTGGAGTGTCCAGGTCATTGGTTGGTTGATATGCTCTGATGCAACCAAGTTTTCATTGGTTGTACATGTGCTGGTGTTACTTTTAAGGAGAAAAGCACTAAATCAACAGAATTCCAGGAATAATCCATACATTTTTGGCTGCGAGAGAAACAGACTACCTGTCACAACACTCACATTTTTACAACTTTGAACAGATCCAACCATAAGGTAACAGCAGGTCTAACCTATTTAATACTTACTAAATGTTTACTCAAGCTAACCAACTAACCGACTAAATAAGTCATCGGTGGTCGCACTTTGTTCAAACAAATGGCCAAAAGTTGGGTTTAAACTTTGCAACAACAACCAGCATGTGAGATCATCCAACAACAGCAGTCTAACTTGTCGAAGTTATAGTCCTCAGTCGTTCTTGTGCTGGGAATAATAGCTGATTGAGTTACATTTTCAGAAATCATATGAATATTGGCAGGTGCACGCTGCTCTGCACTGAGTCTGTTATCATTTCACTATAAAGTAATCATGAAAAATGATTTGATATGCTGAAGTCATTTATGCTGATAAAGATAGCAGGTAAAGTCGTCTTAGTGTAGCAGGCTAATGTAGTTCATCTTGAGATATTATGCAGATTTTCTTTGTCCCCCTGTTACCAATTTCGTGATTAAAGACTAGCAACTACTTAAATTGACCAAGATTTTTGTGGGTGCCAATCCTGCAATATGGATGACAGAAAGAAATAAAATTAAAGCAAGTGGGACGGTGGATTGTTGAGGTTGATAAGATATCAATATTTGAACATTTTCTCTTTTTTAAACCTACATAAGATTTTGGAATACATACTCTGCTCATTAGGTTTGCAGAGAATCACAGAGTCTTCTGAATATTTCAGCCGTTCCTTTGTTTTTTGTTCGTGTCTTTCTTTCTGTCTCTTTTCTTGCTGTATGAGTTTTTACATCCTGACGTGGCACCAGCTTTTACTATCTTGAACCTGATACTTAAACGTTCTGAGCTTGAGGCAGGCTGCATAACGGTAACGTGTTCATACATGATGTAAGATGTCAGAGAAAAGGTTTTTTTTTCAGTGTGTAGGGATGTGAAACCCCATTTACTATTTGTAAGTCTGTTACATCACCTCATTGTGCACCGGCTCTATTTATACCTATCACAGTGGCTGCTAAACCAGTGTAAGTATCCCAGGAACCCCAGAACATAGCATACCAACTATAGTTGGACATTACTCTGCTTTGATAGAAAGGTTGTCTTCAAAAAGCCGGGAGCAAACATTGTAGTTGTTTCTGTCGACTAGAATTAACTCCGTTTGACAGGTGAACTAGTTGGCTCTGCTCAGTATCTGATGATGTAACTTCAGCTTTTCAACACAGGAAGGATGATGGTGTTGACACTATTTGCCCTAATGAGATGATTGTTTAGACGTCACCAAGGAACACATGATGCCAGTCCTGACTTGACTTAAAAGTTGACAACTATTCTTCAATGATAAGTCTTCTGTTAAAGTTACAAGTTTGGTGATTCAGGAGACTGTAACACTTCCATTATTGAACATGGATGACTTGGTGTTTAACTGTCAGAGGGCATGTAATAAGTGATGAAGTGATTTGGTTGGGATTAAGACTTTTGCTGTTAAATGGAAATATCATCAATTTATTATTGTAAGTGAAACTGATGTCTCCAAGCAGGGCCATAGAGACTATTTAATGAATATAGTGTATACTTTAGTAGGGCTCTGCCGTAAAACTGAAAAATCTGCCAAAGTCTATATTTACTAATCATTTCAATTACCTACTTTTAATCAACTCCAGCAGAACATCGGTTTACCTTAACTTTAACTACCTTACTTAGAGTGTAACCACTTTTGCCAATTCTTCACACAGAGGCACACAGATAATAATTTTAAAGGACGTAAACAAGGATGTACGGTAATTGATCTTACCCTGAGGCTCATAAAGAACGCACATGAAGTCAGCTTTGAAGTGATCTAATATTGATGAGAGCATGAATTATATGCAATAAATAAATTTTAGCTACTCAAAACTTTATAAATAGAAGGTGGTCGCAGATTATCACGCGTCATGAGACCTGAATGGAATCCACAGGAATGTGATTGGATGTTTATGAACCAAGAAGGGAGCACACTTGGGGTTTGACCATACAGCTGAACTGGGCGTTTTCATTGTGTTCCGTCATGGCATTTTGCATGTCATGAATTTATCTAAAACTTTTGAACAATTTGTGAACAAACTGCTATCGTTTTATTGCCCAGGCCTATGGTATGGTATAAGTATAGTTAACTGAATGGGAGCCTGTTGAAACAAAAAAACTACAACACAATGTATGTGAGGTACTACATAAATATGCATCTCCCGACCCCTTACAAGTAGACATTTGTTCAGCTTCCTTAAAGGACATGCTAT
The DNA here is from genome assembly GCA_024666655.1 of Dascyllus trimaculatus. Lineage (NCBI taxonomy): Eukaryota > Metazoa > Chordata > Actinopteri > Pomacentridae > Dascyllus > Dascyllus trimaculatus. Next base: position 3,938,142 of record CM045450.1, read on the forward strand.
TTATTTATTATGTTCCAAGTAGTACCTATCAGGCCTTTTAAGATCTTGAGGTTTTGTCATGCATATCTTCTTTGCCTATTCAGCAATTCAAATCCCAGAGATATTATTAAAAAGCAAATCCTCACATTTATTAATGACTTAAATAATGAGTTCATTATTAGAATTGTTGACTACTTTATTTTCTGTCCTTTGAGCCATCAACTTATCAGCTAATTGAACTCTAACAATTACACATTAGACAGTAAAATCAGTGATGTTTTGTCTCTGTCCAGATGTTTTTGGGCTTCTCCTACCATTCCTATGCAGGGATTATCTCAGGAATAAATTTGACACGAAAGTCCACTTGTGATTATTGTGACCTCACAAAGCACATAACTCACCAACTCATGCACTTGTTGTGATAAAATTCCACACAAATGTCTGACAGGATAAAATGATGGAATGATGACATTTTATTTCCAAAAGGTCAAAAGTCCGCTTTACTGTCTTGCTATAATGTTCTGCAAAAACACTTTTCTGGCCATTATTCAACACTGTAACTCATGAAAAGGAGGAGAGGTTGTAGCATATTTCCCCTGAATTACACACACTGATCTCTGGTGTCCAGTTGAAGCTGCGGTCCCTCTTTAGATCGTTTGTGCTGCTGTTTTGAAGGGATGTGTGTGTTTGTGTTAAGCAGCAATGTTTTGGCAGCTTTTTTTGTAGCAGCATCCCTGTTTGAAAGATTGTCTATTGTCATGGCTGCCTGTCTCTCAAGTCATCATTGTATGTATTACTAGAGTCTAAGGAGACGTGGATGTAAACCTAACTGGTCGGCTAAAGCACGTAACTGCAAGGCAGAATGTTTAAAAGTCTGTTTCATGGGCTTCTTGTGTGACCAGATAATAGCTACAGAACTCTGTAGTGGAAACACACATGCAGTAACACTCACCTTTCAAGGAAATGCACACACTCTGCTGCGGGAATACGCTCCCTGATTAAACACTCTCTCTGTTTGCCAGTAGCAGCAAACAGCCGCTTTTGGAAATTGTGGCAGGAGTCCAGGCTTCAGTCAGCTGGCTCTCTGCATCGACACACAGCAGGACCAGCAGACTCCTGCTCCCTTCATCTACTGCCTCTTTCATACACTGTAACCTAGAAGAAGAATAAGAAGAATAAATAAATAAAAAGCCTGTTTTAAAAAAGGGAATATTTGGTAACAAGGTTCCCAGAAGAAATACAGGCAAAAAAAAGGAATATAGCAAAATTCAAAAACTAAATTAAAAACTAATTAAAACTAAATTATGAAAATAGCAACAAATATATGTAAAATAATATATTTTTAGCTGATTTAAATACAGCAAAACAATGGAATTTTGTGGTTACACATTATAAAAGAACAAATTACTTTTTATTAAAATACAGATTTTTGATGTCGACAGTTGGACAGTTTGGGATTTTTTTTACCGTCAATCTGTAAATTTATATTTTACTCTGTGATTTTATTAGATATTATTTATAATTTAATAAAGTGGAGAAAAACTGTAAAATAACAGTTAAAATTGTTTACCATTTGTCAATCCTTAATATGCAGAAATGTTCTTTTTTTAAAAAAATATCTTTTGGGGGAAGTTTTTTTCCCCCATTTTGTTGATAGGAGGAGAGACAGGGTGAAAGGGGCTGTAGAAGAGAGACAGACATGCAGCAAAGGGTTGTGAGCCGTACTCAAACTCATGACCGCTGCTGGTGACCTGTGCCTACATGGTAATGCCCTACCTCAGCGAGCTACACAGTGGCCCATGCATAAATATTAATATTTTTAAAAATCCAGCAAAAATCAGTCAAATATTCTTTTGTTTTGCTAATTTGAGTACAGTAAAAAAATGTGTAGTTTCACTGTCAAGTGTTGTAAATGAACACATTGCCATTTGTAAACATTTTTATTATGGACATTATTTATAGATTTTTAATAATTAACTTATTTTTTTGATTCAAATCATGGCAAATATGTATAAAATAAACATTTCTGTCTAATTTAAGTACAGAGTAAAATTGTGTAATTTATAGTTAAATGTAAAAAAGAAACTAACAGTACAGATGTTTAAAGTCTGCATTATTTGTAGTCTTGGCCTGTTTTTTGCAGTTAACATGTATATTAATACTTTTTTCTGTGATTTTACTAATAATTTAACAACACTGGGAAAATCTGTAAAATAATTTTAAATTATTCAAAAAATTATAAAAAAGTTTAAAATGGTAAACTGTGTTATTCGATCGCTGTCAACTTCGATAAAGCATATTAAAATCCAATCCTTTCTTTACTGTGCTTTGTTCATCTTAGCCTGCTGTTGGAGGGCAGTGCAGTATGTGAAAAATGATTTGACCTTGACTGTGCCAAATGCATTCTTTGCAAGGCATGTCACTAATTACTTTTAGCAAAGAGCATTCAGAGGGAAGCTTCACATTTTAGCATCACTTGCTAAAATTTCCAAATGTTGCAGGCGGCAGGTATTTTCAGTTGCAGCCAATTTAAGTTAAGTCTGAATAACATGATGGCACTTCAAAATTAAACGTCCCTGTTGTATATTTTATCAGTATGTGTTGTCCATATATGCCAAAGACCCTTTGTAAGGGAAGAAGCTCCACTGTCACACCACTGTACAAACTCAAGTGGAGTAAATGTTTATATAGAGTAATATGCTTTCTCTCTAGCTGAGTGCTTTATGTCAGTGTCAGGATTTAGATCCTCCCAGTTAATCTTTTATTCATATCATATCAATAATTAAGGCCTTATAAAGTTAATGGTTTTGAACCAGGACCTTGGATCAAATAGCACATAAAAAAGTGTGTGTATCTGATTCAAGATACACACACTTATAGTAGTAAGTGTGTTACAGCTGTAACCTACTCAGTAGGTTACAGCTCAGTGTGTCAGATACACACTGGCATTTAATTAACATTTATTAACATTAATTAACAAAGACTGGACCTGATTCTGTATTAACAATAGTAAAGGAGTCTGATTTTAGGAAAAACACCAACATCTCAACTTTTGATGTGTGTGTGAAAGCTAAAAAGGATTTAAGCAGAGAAGCCCGCTACCGGGTTCCATGTATGGAAGGAGATCATTTATTGCCAGTGTGTCTTTTTCGGTCTCTAGAAGCATAGCAATCCTGCTGTCCCTCACTGTCCACTCAACAAGAGTGTAAATATAACACCAATCATGACTCGCTTCCTTTGGCGTGACAGATTATTTCTTTCATAAATTATGGAGAAAATGTCATGCCTCATTTTCAGTCCTGTGGTGTGACCAATCGTTTGACATCCAGCCCCATAAAGAGCCTCTGCACACCTCTACTGTCACTAATTATGAACAGAGATTTCACCTTTGTTCATCATTTGACCCTTTTCTTGACTTCAGGGCTGTGACTGATGATGTTGATCACTAGTTGCTCCTTGATCTCTACAGTAATAAACTGTGTTGACGTTACACTACATTACCTCCTGCTATTGCTGCACTACATCAGTACTTGCTTTGCAGTTTCTTGTTTAATGTGTCTACTATCCTGCTTTGGTAATAAACATCCATTTTGCAGAAGTATTCATTTACTGTGCAGTGAATTCATTCTTTAAGAAAAAAATCACTCAGTTAGAGGTGCTGCAGTTATATCAGTGTGTCTGTCCCTTGATAGTTTATGCTTCATGCATTTGTAAATGTTTTACATTTAAAGTTGGCAATCATGTCGGCAAACTTAGTTTTCCTCTCAAATATTGGGCTACACTGACAGCAGCACATATGATTCTTCTCAGTCATTTCTGTCAGAAAGAGTAGGAGTGCCTTTTTCAACATGAGATCAAATGATTGCTTGTCTGAATTGTCCTCATCAGAGGGTCTGAATGATCTTTTATTTAGGTAATGAATTGATAGTTAATTTTATTCTTCACCAAAGTGCAGGGCAAGAGTGAGAGTACAGACGGACCGGACACAAGTAGATGACATCCCACACAAAATTGTGCCAGTTTTTGCTCCCTTACAGTGTTTGACAGTCATGATATTTTAAAAAAAGGGGGCCATATTTGTAGGTCACACCTTCTTATTTAGCAGCTCTGTCTCTTGAAACAGTTACGAAATGGGACTGAAAAGCCACAGTCTGGAGCCCTTTCTTATCCCAAGAAATAAATCCATCACATTTGTCCACAATTTACATATGTAAAAAAAATAATCAATAAAAGCAACATGCATGCAGTAAACACTGCATGTAAAAAATGAACTGAACTGTTTTTTTATACTTGCACTCCTGTTATAGGGATGGTAATGTTTTTTTACATTATTATACACAATGGGTGATAGATGATTTTGTGCATTCTCAGTACATTGTAGTTTTGTGTCTGGTGTAGCTACTTTGCTTCAGTGTTGTCTTGTCTGTCACAGGAGTTCAGGAAGATGTTTATCAAACCTCTCCTTGTGAGAAATCTGTCCTGGCTGGCCCAAGATTCTCAGAGTGGCAGATTACTGGTCCTGCTTTTGTAAAAGTATTTTATCATCCTTCCTAAGGAAGGAAAATCATCTTATCTGTGTATGCGGAAGAGCTGCCGAGCTGTTGCTGACTTTGTAGGACTTCCCAGCAGGTTGGCTCATGATAGGACAAATATCTACATGCGCTTTAACTGATGTGGAAATACTAGATGTCAAACTCTTTTAAAGATATGAATTGTTCTTTGTCAAAGACAGAGATTTCAGCAAAACTTCTTTCAGCTGATTTTGTAAATGCGTGCAAGTTTTGTTGCAAATATGTAACTGGAAGCAAGAGCCTACAGTTAAAGTTATGATTTAAATAGCTTAAACTCTATTTTTTACTGAACATGCAGCCTTCAAAGTTCTGCATTTAAAATACTTAGTGTGCTGCTAATATGAAGAGTATTGTCCACAATCTGTTGGCTGATCTCTGTGTGTATAGCTCGCATCATTTCACCATATTACTGCTAAATCAAAAACACAGTACATTGTTTTATCAGCCTGATACACATTTCACATAACATTTAGCTTTTTTTAACCTTCATAAACTTTTTGAAAATAAAAAACTAAGAGATAGTTCATTTGTTTTATTTCATTCTGTATGCACAAAAAATGTTTCTTTGTGAAGGGAGATCTTCCTTGTCTGTGTGTTTTGTCCAGCCAAACTGATGTCATGTGTTGAACTTCTGACTGGTTAAGTGGTTATTGTGCCAGTTGGCTGCCAGCTGATGGTTTGCACTGTTTTTAGAGCATGAGGGCAAATTAAGATTGCATGGCATTCTTTTAACTGACAAACTGAGGGAAAGGAGAGAGGGCAACAGGAAAGGGAGAAAGGGAGGAGGACATAGAGGGATAAAGGGAGTTAGTGTTTCCCGAGAAATGTTCTGCTCGTGGGTGGAAGTCCAGCAGGAATGAATGTTGGTGGTGAAACTCGGTTTAGAAATTGGTGCATTCATGCAATCTCTTACAGATTGGAAAAATTTCCCATTCATCTCAGATTAATTTTAAAATGTTTTTATTTGTTGATCTTGATGGTTGACAGTAAGCACAAGGATAATGTAATTTGATGTTTTTATTCCTATGATCCTGAAATGAATCAAAAACAAATGGCCCTCTGGATGGTAGTAAACTTGTGCTTGTGGATGCATGATTGTTGATGAAGTAGAGAAAAAGTGGGATGAAGAGAGAAATGACAAAAGAGAGAAAGAAAGCAAAAGTGATAGACAGAGATGTGAAAGGAGGGATTTTGTGGTGTGTTTTTTTCAACCTTTACTTCTAAAATGAAGCCTATAAACAGAGATCTTCAAAACACAGTCCAGATCGAGACTCTGTGGTGTGTCGCTCTGTGATCTGCTTTGTTGTGTCTTCATTTCAGAAGGTGAGATCTGATAAACTGTTAGACCAAGACACCTAAACTCGGCATTTAACCCTCTGGACCACAGGCAATTTCTGGCCGTTTTCTGCTCCTGTCACATTTTTTTCTCACTGTGCACTCATTATTCACTGCAATGTAAAGCTCTGCACCTCTATGGAAACAGTGCAACCATGGCAACTCAAAGAATGCCTTCTGTACAGTATAACAAATCTATAATGCCATAGGGGGGAAAAAAGTTGAATCTCTTTGATTCTTTGAAAAATCAGTCAACTCAGAGCATTTTTACATGCGATATCAAATATGTTTCAAAATGAGTAGTCTACCTTATGATGTTGCTGCTCACTCACTGTGCTAACACATAACAGATTGAACAGTGATGGCATTAGCCTGTGAGCAGCACGTAGCTCATTTTAGCCTAAACAGTGGTTAACGACAGCCTTTGCAAACATTTTATGTGGACCACTTACTACAACAGATGCAGCTGTTTGCAAGCAATAATATAATTATTTCAGTTAACAAAAAAGTAATTCTAACTACAAGTGAAATTGAAACTCTCTTAGCTTAAATTCTGGGTGCAGATCAGGATTCCTGTCTTGTAGCTGTATTTCTCCTTTCATTCCAAATGTGGCACAGTTTGCATTCTGGGCTTTTGTTGTCTATAACTTGTCCCTGATCATCAGCTGAAACACGAAATATCTCTGAATGTTTTTTCCCTCTGACCTGTTTCACTTGCTGCCACCAATGCACACGTTGCTGTCGTCCAGTGTCTCTGGCACATACAGCATCTACAGGACTTTTGGTACCATAGAAGAACAAATCTTGTCATATTTTATGAATTTTTGCATCAGCTTGGTATCTAAATTATTAGTTCTTATAGCTGCAGGGGGAGAAAATACCTGACTGCTAATAGGCAATTTACCAGAATGGGGAAATAAGCAACTGCAATTCAGCATAAACCCACATTTGGATTGTACAAATGAAAGGGGTTTTATGCATGATTCAGAAATTGTAGGTGCTTTTTTGGGAGATCAAACACTGACTGAGCTCAGACAGCATACTGAAACTGACAGAAAAATAATGGGAGCTTTTCTGAACGACCCCTGGTGATGAAAATCAAGTTGTTAACATGCCCTAATGGTGTTTTATATACAGTATATTGCCAAAGGTATCGGTACTCACCTCCAAATAACTGAATTTAGGTGTTCCAATCACTTCCACGGGTGTATAAAATAAAGCACACAGGCATGCAGACTGCTACTACAAACATTTATGAAAAAATGGGTCGCTCTCAGGAATTCAAGCGTGATAGGTACTGTGATAGGTTGCCACATGTGCAGTATGTCCGTTTATGACATTCTCCCGATACTAAATATTCCACGGTCAACTATGGTTGTTCAAAGTTTTTACATACTTTTTGTCTGCACCCAGACCCCTGCGGTGTGGAGCTGCTGCCTTTAGTTGCCATAATCCACAACGTTGATGCTGAAAATGTGTCAGCATCAATAAGTTTAACTCTACAGTATAAAGATTTCTGAAGACCCAAGCCTTTAAAAGTATGGAAGTATTTCAGATATCACAGAACAAAAAGGTGGTTTGTACAGTGTGTAAAGTACCACAGCAGTACAGCATGGTGTATGAGCAGCACACACAGAAACTATTGGGGACAAAGGCACTTCACATCTGTTAGCTTCTCTCCTGGTCCCTGTGCTCACAGATACTGGATTTTAACACAGCTGAATTCCCAAAAAAGCTGTTCTCATTCACACATTTCACTGTTTCCGTTATCAGACAACAAAATGTGTATGAAACAGAGACTGAAACACGGTTTGGTCAGATTCCAGGTTCCCCAGCAGTCAACATTAAAAAGCAAAGCTCATTGGCCTACTTTCAGCGTGTTTTTAAGACGATTAAGCTTTTGTTTTGCTTGTGTCACCTGCCTAATCAGTTGTGAAGGTTGAATTTGAAGTTTCTTTGCATTTTTGTTAAGTGTTTATATTAAAACATATGTATTAATATATGTATAAATAAAATACGTCATATATTATAATTATTTTGTATTATTGTGACATGTAAGCCACATATGGTTCAGAAAATATCACTGGTTGACTTCTGCATTGTCAGTTTTTTTGTTTGTATGGTCTGAGATGGGACTTTTCATGACGGCTTAATTTATTTTTATTTTTTTCATATTTGAACTTGCACAATATCAGAAACTGTATTATCTATTTGTCCAGTATTGCCAATTCTGAATCAATGGCATTTGCTATATAGGAGTGAATTTTTTAGGCTTAATAATAATTTGTAATAGTTGATGCAACATTGTTGTTTAGACATCGCCTCAAGTTTCGCAAAATGACATGCTAAAAGTGGGTGGACAGGCAATTTTTCAAAACAATTTATCCAGGAGATTTGCTAGATGAAATGTCTTAATACATATTCAGATTCTGTCCTATACAATACTATAATATTATATTTTATGCTATAAATATTCCAGCAAATCAGAAAAGGTGCAAGCAAAAATTGCTCTAAAAACGTGATGATTTGAGATGGAATGACTCTTTTACTTCTTGGTCGTGTGACATGTCACTTGTGTTGCTGTGAAGCAGGCAGAAGCCAACATATGAAGTGCTTTATCAGTAATGAGGCGTCCAAGACAAATGACACGCTCATGACTTTCGCTGTGCTAAGACAAAACCCGCCGTCTGCTGCTCTCAGGTGGATGACGTCATGTTTTCTGTGTTTGTGTGTGAGGCACACCAGTGTAGGTACAAGTGTGTGAGAGCCATATGTGACGCATAGTGTGTGTCTGTGTGTGTTGTTGCTGGGTGAAAAGCTCTATAGTTAGGTCTGTCCCTCCCTATCTCCAGGTTACCATGGGGACAGGAGGTAAATGTCTGTGTGTGTGTGTTATAGCTATCATGAGCTGTGAATTGGTAGCTCTTCGTAGCACACTGCAGTCGGATAAACAGGGAACCAGTTAGTGTCGGCATCTCTGTCTCTCTCTCTCTCTCTCTCTCTCTCTCTCTCTCTCTCTCTCTCTCTCTCTGCCTGTGTCTTGTTTTTGCACTTTCCTCCTTCAGTCCCTCTCCTCACTGTTCAGTCGGTGTCTCTCTCTCTGCTAGAAGGACAGAGCTTTTCAGTCATGACGGAGAGCTGAGAGCTGATGAATGAAACTCCTGGAACGACAGACAGACAGGCCTCAGGCATCCAGATCAGATCGCTTACTGTGTGTGTGTGTGTGTGTGTGCGCGTGTGCGTGTGTGCGTAGTGTAATTTCATATCGACTGTGTCCTTGTGTTTTTTGTATCAGGTTTATATTTGTGTGCTCGGTCTGTGTGTGAATATTAGCTTTTAATCTTTGTGTTTGTCTGTACACATGCAGTGTTTTGGCTGGTTGTGTGTGTTTCAGTTGACTTCTGCGTCTCAAGGATCATATGAATGAAATGGTTGTTGATTCTTGCTGTTTGTTTGTGCCTTGCCATCATGGTTGTTGTTGTCCTTCTGGATTACTTCTGCTTTAAATGGGATAAAATGTTGCAGCATCTGTAACTTTGCATCAGGATCATTGTGTATTTCGGGATTGTAGAGCACAGAACATCCTTCGGAGTAAATTATGAACTAGGAGTCATGCAGCCTAATGTGATGATGAAGGGAAAGTAGGGACTCAGTTGTGAATGGAGTAGGGCTGAACGATACAAAGCAATATGCAAAAACAGATCATGTTGTGATGTTTGCGAGTTATCACTTCTTTCCACTGGAAAAAAACATTGAGATTATAATGTGAATTTTGCTCCTGTCTGTACCTAATAAGCTTGTTCCATTACATCTAGAGAATGTAATTTCTTGGCTGGGACATCTCCGTTGCACCACGATGCTTCATTCATAAAATGACACATCGAACTTTCATCAAAAACACTGCAGCTTCTGCTATTTGGATATTGCACTTAGCCGTATTGCAGTTTCAATAATATATCATGGAGTTGTTCACCCTTAAAATGGGAACAAATGCTTAAAAATACCCCTAAATGTTTTATCAGTAGGGTTGGGTATTGTGTCAGTATTGCCAAAAAACTAAAGAATCCCTTGGTGCCCAGTCATGTTTTTCCTCAGAAATCACCTTCATAATTATTTAAATGTTCTTTGGTGGGATACATTGAAAGGCTGTGCCAGATAAATAAATGTCTACAGGCATTCAACAAAACAAAACTAACAAACAAAAAACTGTGTGGAACACTGGTCGATCCACCTCTTTGGTCCACACTGAAGTAACTTTACAACTTTTGGTCATTAAATTTGGCCAAATATTCAGTTCCCAAAAAATGAAGCCTCCTGACTTCTCTGTCTTTATTATCAGAACTGTATTATTATTGCTTTATTAGTCAGTCCCTCCAGGATTTCGCAGGCGTTTTTCAAGATTGTTGCGGCCTAAAATGCCTGAATTCGTGGCAGCTTTTATACAAAATTGCAATGTAAGTTGCGATGTTTTAAGCGTATTTGTTGCGATGAAATTGCGGAAGACAGTAAAAAATTGCTAAAAAGTTGTGTTTTTTTTCTTTGTTTTGTATAATTCATTAAATTTTTAAAGTTCTGGGGCGCCCTGATAGCCTAATGGTTATGTTGCGTGACCCAAGTGCAGAGGCGTAGTGGCTGTCCCGGGTTCGACTCCGACCTTGGGCGTTTACCGCATGTCCTTCCCTACTCTCTCCCGTTTCCGATTCTATCCGCTGTCCTATCTAATAAAGGCACAAAAGGCCAAAAATAAATCTTTAAAAATAATAAAAAAAATGTTTTAAAGTTTCAAAAGTTAATTTCACATCCTCGCACACACGTATTCACACACACACACTCACAGCTCGCCACGTCAGTTAATTAATCTAACTTACCTTCATTCTTTCAGTGCTGCCACAGGTCTGGATCCAACAGCTTCCGTCACGGTGATTTGTCTGGTCTGTGGTCCGCTCGTTTAATCCATTCTCCTAATATGTTTCGCGATAGAAAAGTGTTTGTAAATCGATAATTTTCGTTTGTGTTCCACCTCAATATTCCACGGGGTGCAAAACAGTTTACCTCTTCTTTCATGAAGAACATCAGGGAATTGTTTTGCAGGTCTTTAGCAGTAATTTTTGTTGGTAAGTGAGAGACATTACTGTGGCACATGTCTGCATCTTCAAACCATAAACAAGGAAGAGAATTCGATGACGTACGTGCATTGCGTTTGCGCTGGAGATTGCTGTGATTGGTGGAACTCACAGGAGGCCGGGCAAAATTGCCGAAAAGTAGCAGTGATTGGACAAAATTGCAAGGCCGCGCAGAATTCATGGAGATTGGTTGAATTTGCGGCAATTGTTGCGATTGCAACATCCCAAATTCCTGGAGGGACTGACGAGTCTGCTGTACTGTATTGTATTGTACTGTATCATCTCCTTCCCACTGGTTGATTGTGACAGTGGATATTGTTTCCTGTCATCCTGTACCATTAGATTCATCTCCCTTCTCTTAGGATTTTAGCTTGACTCTGCCTCATCTCAAAGGCTTTTCTGCCCATGATTTTTGTGTTTATTATATTTTGGTTTTATCATGTTATTCAAATGGTTCTCACCTGTTGTATTTGTGTTTGTCAGTTCTACCTGCAGGACACTAAAAGCAGCAATGGGACGTTCATCAACAGCCAGAGGTTGAGTCGTGGCTCAGAGGAGAGTCCGCCCTGTGAAGTCCTCTCCGGCGACATCATTCAATTCGGCGTTGACGTCACTGAGAACACACGCAAAGGTACATGCACATACAATGTATAATTACACCCAGCAGAGAAATACAAATAGGGCTACAACTAGCAATTATTTTCAGTGCTGATTAAAACTGAGATTATTTTCATCCTTAATCGATTGCTTGTTTGGTCTTTGAAATATCAGAAAATGGTGACAAATGTTGATCAGCGTTACTTAATGTCCAGGCAGTCGTCCTACAGTGCCTTGTTTTGTCCACAACTAAAAAAAAAATCAGTTTAGTGTCATAAATAAGTAAAAGAACCAGGAAATATTCAAATTAACAGGCTACAATCACATCAAAAATTACAATTAATATAGATGTGCAGAACAGTAACTTTGGGCTGTAGTAAAAACAAAGAAATCTTGGTCGACTGAGATTATACCAAAAATATCTGCATGTTTTCCTAGACGAATTAAACTGGCCACAGTGCATTGAGTGCACTCTGAACTGCAAGCCTTATGAGCCTAAATAAATTAGAAGTCAACAAAAATCTCGTATTTGCAGTATGTTAAATTGTAGCATGGTTATTTTATACAGAAGTGATATCAACAGATCAGCGTGCACCTGTCCATTTTTTATGTGAGAACTGCATCAACTGGTGATTTCAGACACAAGAATGACTGAGGAATATAACAGACAAACAGACAAATTAGCTGCTGTGTTTAGATGAACTGTAATGTTTCTTGTTGAACTGTAATATGCAAACTGCTGTTTGCAAAGTTTACACTTGACTTTTGGCCATCTGTTTGAGAAAAATGCAGCCATTCCAATGACTTCTTTGACACAAAATTAAAATAGTTTGGAGCCGACTTTTAGTAAACGCTGAAAAAGTTTGACTTGGTAGTCTCCGTTAGGTTTTGTGTTCAGGTTCAAAGTTTTACAGGAAGTCAGTTCCTTCTGACGCCAAAAATTACGGATTAATCCTTGGAAGCCTGTTAATATTACACTTTTCTATTTATGAAAATAACACTAGCGATTGTCTGACAAATGAGAAATTGCCTGGATGAAAGCATATCGACCAACAGTAGAAGTAGAAGCAAATGTTTTGCTGGAATTTTTATACACATGAAAAACACCTACAGCATGTCTGGCCAAGTTGTTATTTAAATCAAAAGGAGACAATTTGTTGTTAACAGGTGAAAGGATACACAATCATTAATATTGTTATTTCAAACCCTTTTTGTCCTCTTTTAACCTTTGTGTGGGCTGTGCTATGTAATCAGAGGCTAGATTGTGGCAGAAATTAATTGTAGAGGTGAAAGGAAAAAAAGCTATGTCCTTCTGTCCACACAATAAAATGTCTTTGAATAAAACTGATGGGAAAGAAATGCAGCAGGAAATTTTTTAGCCAGCGGACTCACAGTGATCCCTCATGTTTCTGCTGAACATCGCAACAATGAAATAATCTTGAGCACGTCTTGTCAGAAGTGTTGCAGATTAGGCCCCCCCACATCACAAAAGCTGTGATTACAGTACAATAACTCTGAGACTGTGTAGTCTTAATGAGCTTTAACCTGCATCACTGTGGATCTGAGAGATGAACAGGTGGCAGCAGGTGATAATGAAGGACTTTACTGCAGAAATTCATGTGTACATTTAACTGGAAAGTCTTCTGACATGATGCAGATTCACAACCATTAACCAGCACTAACGTGTTGTGGATTAACATGTTTGTTTGTCTGTGTCTTCAGTCACTCATGGCTGCATCGTGTCAACAATCAAACTCTTCCTACCTGATGGGATGGAGGCACGCCGACGAAGCGAGTAAGCAGTGATCTATGAAGCTTTTATTCTAATCACTTACAAATTTTAAGTTGAGCACAAGTTGCAGCACCTCTATGGTTAAATGGCTTAAATGAAAGATGGTTATTTGTTACTGTTTGTCAATATGTTATAATTAGACAGAAAGGTGATCTTAAATCATCAGAGGCCGTCTGCTCCATCCGCTCTGATTTGCTTTCAAACAATCTAATCATAAATTATAGATATTTAAAATGGTATTTTGAACTTCTTTGATGTATTTATCAAGAACTTTACAAGATCATTTTTAAAAGAAATTGCCCATTGACTCGCTTTTAGCTGTGCCTGCAAAGTGAGGTCTACAAATGAAAAATACGCCCATGGTTAAAAAATATACCCAGTTCTAACTTCTGCATTTTCTTTTTTTGTTAATGTGTTCTCAAAGATCAGACTTTCCAATAAGATTTAGTTTATTTTCATAATTCAGCTCTCCCCTAATCAGAGACTCTTTGATCTACTTGTCCAATATTGTAGATTCTGAATCAGTGACATGGTGTGAAATAAAAGTGAGAATTTTTCTTTAATAATTCCTGATTTATTGTTGTTCAACCATAGCCATAATAAACATGTTGAAAGTGGGCAGAAGGGCAATTTTAAAAAAACTATCTAGAAAGGCAGTAATATGTCAAGGTAAAAACTTTGCAAATGTCTTTATAAATATGTGTATTTAATGGAATACAAATTTCAGGCAAATGTGAAGTGGTTGAGCAAAAAATGTTCTAAAATTGTGATGATTTAAGTTGGAATGAGCAGGAATTAACCAGTATTAATAGTTCTCTAGTTACTGTAAATGATGCTGCTGTTTCCAGTCTGTCTGCTTTGCACACATACAACATTTTCTGCTTGCATGGTAATGTGATTTATGTCAGTCTAGTAGATAATGAGGACAGCTGTTGATTTATTGAGATGTGAGAGAATGGTGAGTGTTGACGTGTTTAATCTGTGTGATAACCTGGTTGTTTGATATCTAGATTTATGGTGAGTTTTGCAGAATGAATGGTGTTGTGCTTTTGTAATACAAAAAAGACGTTTCATCAATAACAATAAGAAAATTGTTTAATAGATTGCTCATTTGTTTCACTGAGCTGAAAACCACCTTGAAAAGATGCAACAAAACGTTTGGTTTTATGAGCAAAGCCTAGTCTGCTGCCTTCCTGGCTCACAAACAGCCTATTGTACCATGTTAATTGGGCTTCTTCGCCCTCCGTTGCTCACCTCGTGCCTTCTGTGCAGGTCCTCCAGGGCATGCTAGTCTGTGGCTGCACACCTCTCCTGATGGAGGCTGCAGCCTGCAGGGACCTCTGGTTGCATTTGCAAAACCGACTTTATGATCTAAAAACACCCACAACTCTGTATCCACCTCCAGCTAAGTGATGCACTCCCAGCCTGTTTCAAGGATTGACAGACTTAATGTCAGTGTGCAGGCAGAGGCCGTTGCAAGTCTCCATCTGTTTACACCTGGTCCAGGCCAGCCAGTCTGAACCTTAACCTCAGCATGGTGCAACCACTTTGCCCTTGTTGTCCTCCATATGCTTAAGGATTTTACTTGCTTTCTTTGGTTAAGGCTTATCAAGCTAAGATCATTCCATTAACCTCATTTATTTACTTGTGTGTGTTTAAATTTATTTACTTGTGTGTGTTCTACATCACCGTGTTAAAATTCAGTTTGTTAAATTCAAAGTAAGGTGGTTAAATTGTCTAAAATTAAACATTTTTCCATGATAAATTTATCAGCTACACTGTAAAAAAAGAAGATTTTTCAATGGTTTTAAACTGTAATTTAATTTTACATTTTAGATTATTTTACAGATTGTCCCTGGTCTGTTGATTTACAAATAATAACCAGTAATATCACAGAAAAAGTGTTTCAGTTTGATAGTTAATCATAAAAAGCAACAACAACAACAAAACAAAACTGTTAATGCCATCCATATCAGAATACCTGTATTTTTTGCATATGTCCTTGCAAATCATATGTCCTTTTACGTGTGACTGTAAAAACAGTTTTATATGTATTAAGATCAGCAAAAGTATAATTATTTTACAGACATTTGCTGTTTTTCAAAAGAAAAATAATATAAATTAAAGATTGCTATTTTACAGGTTTTCCCTGTTTTGTTAAATTACAGATAATATCTAGTAATATCACAGAAAAGGGTATTTACATGTAGACTCACACACAGGCTAAAACTGTGTATAATGTCCACATCAAAAATCTGCATTTTTACAAATTGTAATTTGTCCTTTTGCACTGTGTGACTGTAAAATGACATGGCTTTGCATCATGTGTTTGAATCAGCTAAAAAAGTCAGTATTTTACAGATATTTGCAGATATTTTCATTCTTTTAGTTTTACCATTTATTAACGTACTTTTTCTGGCACTGTTGCTGCCAGATTTTCACAATATTCTTGATATGATTTTTTTCTCTTCATTTATTTTTTTTATTTTATTATTTTTTTACGGTGAATGTCGCCCAGCCCTCCGCTGTAGCTGACCAGCAGCTGACTCAGCATGGAGCTGAGCCCACCTATGTGTTGGTTATTGACTGCTGTCGATACAATGTAGAGTGTGTGTGTACGTGATGCCGCAGTGACGGTGCTGTGGTGGGAATTGCCATCTGCTGCCCTGCTGTTCAGCTTTTTGTCTGAAAACTGCAGACGAGCACCTTGACCTGCATGAATGTAGACTGAAACAGAGTCTGATGGGTCTGCTTCACTGTTTGTTGTCAGTGTTGGCAAATGAAGAACTCATTTCCAAAACTCAGTGACTGCTTATCAGAAAAAGCCATCATCTCACCAGAAGTTGATAGTGAGTGAACAGAGCTGGTGTTCAGTTGCATTTTATTAAATCTGAATTCAGAAACTTTCTATCAATTCAAAATCCATTTTGATAGATTGAATGTCATTAACTCCATAGTAACTTCTTCACTGGTAGCACAGCTGCACTACTTACTGTCTGTTTTGTTTCCATACTTGTAGGTCTGTGTAAACAGTCATCAGTTCAGCCCAGTTCAGCTGAAAAGTCAGAATTTTTGTCCCGTGGCAGTCACAGCTGACTCACTAATGGCTTCACATTTTTGTTTTATACAGAATCTAGTTATTGTAAATGCTTCATTTATTTTTTGAATAGGACGTATGGAATAAAGTGATTTTAATGAAATATAACAATTCTAAGCTTAGATTAGGTTCTATTTCCCATCTGAATGGTAGACGACTAGTTTAAAGAATGTTGAAAAGTTGAAACTCCGATCATCCCCTTTTGTTTTCCCAGTTTCTTGCTGTGATAATTTAATTTTTTTTTTCAATAACATGCAGTTCAAACTTATTGGTGGGGTTTAAAGTCCAGGGGTTAATTTACACTTCTTAAAATAAAATATTAGTGGTTGTCAGTTCAGTTTTTCAATACACATGCACTATAGGGATAACAGAGGAAGTTACACTATCATAGACGTACTTCAGTGATGACACCAAAGATGTCAGATTCACGTATTATATTAGCTTCCTTCAACAGGTCAGATTTCAGTAAAAGGACAATTATTTGATCAAGGATAGCTTAACTTATTGTATTTGAGTTTATGCAGCTCTGCCTAATGAAGTGCAGCTGCAAAGGGAGTGATGTGAAGCTAAATCAGAATGATTTATTTATAGCTGAAGAATGTCTGTGCTCCCCAGCGTTAGCATGAGCCATCTGGAGGTCTGCCAAGTACAGTTTTGTACAGTTGCCCCCTGTGTGTGAGCAGAAAGGATGCACATGAAACACAAGTCTGTTCGTTGAAAAGTTGGTAGAGTGGTACATCTGTAGGTGGGAATCTGAAGAGACAAAAGAAAAAAATAATTGACCTTTTTAATTTTGCATTTAGAACAGTCAGTTCTTCAACTCTCTAAGTAGTCTTCTCAATACCTGCAGCCCCCTGCCACCACTTCCATTAGATGTGATGTGAAATGGGCAGTGACAAAATACAAAACCTGCATGTTAAATGAACCCGTGGTATTGTGTTTTCCATCTAATATGAAACGTCTGCTGTCTCGTCACAAGTTGGAATGTGCCCAAGAAAATTTGGAAATGTGCAGCAGCAGCAGTTTCTGCCTTTGTGATTCTGTTGAAGTCATTTTCTCACATTATTATTCACGTGGTGACACACGGAGAGAGCAGCACGAAAAGATCTAATGCAAGATGTGTCGTTTGGGCATGTCACAGCAAGTTGTACATTAACCCCGAAAACTGGCAGGCGGATTTGTCAGGCCTGTTATCTTTTTCAGAAATGCAATAATTGCACCATAGATAAGGCCAGAAACTGTCAAAAATGAAAGAATCGTTGGATTTTTTTTTTTTAACCTTTCAACCATTTTTGATCGAGAGATATGCGGCTCTGTTGGGAAAAACAACCAAATCTAATCTTAAAATTGTGATATTTCAACTAAATCAGGTTCAGATCAAATTTATTGTACATATCTTTACAATTTCCCAAAAAAGTAACCTTTGTGCAGATCCTGTAAAAAGATTTTTATATACATTATTAATAATGTAGTCCAACCTGTTCTTATAACATCTCATGTCATTGCTGAGGTCATGACAGTAGCGCTCCTTTGTTCCCTTATCAGTCTGTTAGTCACCACCCATATTTGCTTAAAACACTTGCTCGTGGCCATGTGGTGTTGTATTTTCAGAACCACAGCTCTTTTGAAAGTTGGTGGGACATAAACATAATAACCCCACCCCTCATGGAATGCCAGGTTAGTTTTCAGGACACCTTTAGCCGCCCACAGATCATAATGGTCATAAAGAGTCACAACTGCGACAGAGAGAAGTGTTTGTTTCCTCACAGTGAGCGCCAGCAGGGGTGGAGCTACACTAACTTGCACAAGTTAAAGGAAGAAAAATCAGCTGTTTTGCTCTTAGGAGAGGAGGAGCAAAGAGTGGAAAGAAAGAAAGAAAGTTTGTGTTATGAGATGACTTCACTCGTGCTGTGGAAAAGTCAGCCGCTCGCCCTGAAACCACAAGAGAAAATGAAGTAAAAGGGAAGGGTGCGTTTTCTCACCGGAGCAGCTGAGGCAGGCTGAGATAGAGGCCAAACAGTGAACTTTGCCCTGTGACACATCAGTGGCTGACACTCAGGAAGAAGATCTGACAGGTAACGTCTCTGCTGTTTACAGTTTCAACCAGGATTTTTAGGCTCAAACGATCCTGATCAAGCTGGGTCATGCTGCTGACTTTTCATAGAGCATTACAGCTGAAAACTGTCAAAACTTAGTGTTGAAAAGCTATATAAAGCTTGTATCTGTTAAAGTGACGCTGAGTGATCTATATCCTGTTGTAAAACAAAGGTTAAAGTGGTTTGTTAAGGACACAGCGTTGATTTGTGGTTTGTTCCGGTGTCTGTTGGGTTTCTGAATGCAAGTAAAACATAAAAAAACAAAGCTGAATAGGCAGCTGTATGGAGGGGATCCTTCACTTTCTTTGTGCTTCAAATCAAGCTATCCACATTTTAATTGCATAATATCTGAATTTTGTCTGCTTCTGTCAGACTCCTATTGTCCGCCTGCACACATCTGTAGCGAGTAGGGAGGCTTTCCAACACAGGTCTGTTCCTCATCATTAACCCCTTCAACCCCAAGCAGTTTCTGGGGTTTTTTTGCACTTGTCACCCTTTTTTCACTGTTGGCTCATTTTTAACTGCAATGTAAAGTCTTGCACCACTATGGAAACCTCAACCATAGCTAGAAGTAGAGAGAACACAGAAATGCCTGTTGTGCAGTATGACACAGAGGAAACAACAAAAGTTTCTTTTATTATTTATTGTACAAAAATGTTGATTCAACATGTACAACAGTTTCCTGCTTCCCATAGGTATTACCAAAAGGTAATGTTACATAATAGAGATATTTTGCCACTGATGACTTTTAAGACATGGTGCTATAGATTTACATTTTCATAGCCTCTAAAAACTAGCTGTTTTCACATTACTCTGCACGTCAACTCCAGAGATATTTCACCAGAATGCTTCAACTTGCTCTCCTATATGCTATTGTTAAGCTACGCTGTACGTATTTTATGAATCAAGCATGTTTTATTTTCCTCCTCCATCCAGTCTCTCTAATTTATTTCCATACATGTCTCCTTTCTGCTCTGTGTAAACACAGCCTACAGTTCAACCCAGTTCAAAGTCCCTTCATTTTTGTCATGTGACTGCTGGTCGCCACTGAGTAAAACATTGCTTCTTAGTTGCACTTGCGATTTTGGTTTGTATGTGTGTGTGTGTGTGTGTGTGTGTGTCTGTGTGTGTGTCTGTGTCTGTCTCACTGCATAGTTTTGAGATTTACAGGGTTAATTGATTGAGCCAACTATTTTGTCCGACTCAAAGTTCCAGAATTTAAAATGTTTAGTTTACAGTGATATAAAACAGAAAAAATCACGATTTCCACACATTTTCCTTGATAATTTTTTAACAATTAATAGAATTTCAAAGATGCTGGTATGTTTCTACTGAATGTACCTATTAATATGGCTATTGTGGTCACACTAACTCTTTGCCTACTTTGGAGAGAATCGGGCAAACTGAGTTTAGCTTGAGACAAATGACATGCAGCTTATCAAAGAAAGTTGATTTAAACATTTGTTTTTTTCCTGACCAAAGTTAGATACAGACATCAGCCGCCTGAACTAAACATTTTGCTAATTAAATAGCTAATATATAGAAATATATATTTCTCTCTCTCTATATATATAGAAATAGCTAATTTCCTTTCAGTTCTACCAGACACAAACGTTTATAATGAGTCACATAAAGGTCAGTCTTCTTTGAAAAGCTGCAGGAAGCTCATGCAAATCGTCTCACACTAAACTCTATTTCCCTGTATCTTTACAACAGAGCTGAAGAGTTCAAGTTAGATTGACACTTAAAGCCATAATAGGCACATTAATGGTAAAAACATGAGGCTGAAATCCACTGGAACGCTCCTTTAAAAAATGTTTAGTCACCTTCCTGTCAATTGACTAATCACTAATCAATATTTCAATTTTGTGAAATCTTACTTCAGAAATGTGATGGTTTCTATAAAAAAAATCCTTTTTAAAAATTTAACAAAATCACAGTTTTCTTCAATAAAAAGGTGTAAAAGTGATCATTTAGATTTTGTACAACTATTACTGAACTAGAACAAGAAAAGGCCAGAGGGAATCTGCCGACATATTTGATGGTAGCATTTCTACAGTCAACAGATATTTTGAGTCAGAGCCTGATAAGAATGTAGAGCCATGTGCAGGACAGATTAAAAATGTTCGACGGAGCTGCTTCATATGTCCTCCAGGACAGGTCTGAGCTGTGGTGTGATTGTAAAACCTGTTTAACAGTAGAAATATCTGAGCGTGGTGCAGATGGAAACTACTGCCAGTGTTTTCCATCATCAGTCTCTGCTGGACTGCATGCAAAACACTCGGTTAGATTTGATGTGGATGACTGATTTCTGTGGGTCGGCTAAACTGTGTGTGCGTGCGTGTGTGTGTGTAGGCAGACTTGATGTTCTTTTGGGCCCCACAGTCGAAGATCTGTGAATTTAGGTCATGTCATGCTGTGGACTTTTTGAAAATGTGTTAATTTGGAGCAGTGATGGTCTAGTCTCTACAGTCGGTGTCTAATGGCTGAAACTGAGTAATGATCGTGAAGCAGACAGATGTGCTCTAAACACCTGCTGTGGAGATTTAACTGCACTTCACTTTCCACCACGTTCTGAAGTCTGAGAATTTCTTCTGCTTTACAGGGCTCATTATTTTTTCTTGGTTTTGCTGACCAAACTGACCCCCCCCCCCGGCCGATACCAATCGAGAAAGACCAATAACAAATTATTGTTGTAAATAAAGCTCTATATTAGCACAATATGACAGCAGAGAATTTGTCATTCATAACTAGGCTTCCTCATTCATAATGATTACTATTGCTGAATATATATACAATATATGACAGTATTTTAGAAAGTTCTCTGCCTCACCTGAAAGCAAGGGGCATAACTGTGTACTGTTAAGCCTGATATCATATATGTTCACAAAAATGTAAATGTTTGAAGCAGTCAAAGAAAATATTAGAGGAAACCTTTGAGCTGGCTGCTGTTGCTCCAGGACAATGCTCCCATCCACACAGTACAGGAGGCAGTAATGCAGCCGAATTTGGCTTTAAGCTGTTGCTCCATGAACCCTACTCACCTGACCTGCACCACCTGACTTCTATCTGTTTCCCAAACTGAAGTCCCACTTGTGTGGTCGTCATGTTTGGAGTGATGATGAAGTCATACATGCTGTTGAGGAGTATCTGTAGGCCTAAGATGTGACTTTCTTCTTTGAAGAGATAGTGAAGCTTAAATATCAGTGGACCAAGTGGTTTGAAGTTAAAGGAGACTATGCTGAAAAATAACCCAATAACAATCTTTCTGCTGTGATGTTTTCTGGTGGGGCTGAGAACTTTTTGAAGTAACCAAATATATATTAAATGTTATATATTAACAGCATGAGATAACAGGAAACCTGTCATTCAGTCATCGTAAACTCCGCTCACAATTACTGTGATTGTGACTTTGCACCTCGGATTGTGATGATGCTATCGGAATGACTGCTGCTAGCAATAATGATAAATAAGGCAGCATGATAACGCTGTGATTGCCGCAGTGATGGAAATTAAAACATGGCAGGCTGCTGCGGCCGAATGAATGTAGCAGAAACAAATTGTTGGAACAACACAGTAAGAAGGAGCCATTAAAGACGAGAGATCCTCCTCAGGAAGTCCCAGTGCCAGCACACAGCAATCAGAGAGGACTTGGGACATGAAAGCACTACATATTAAGAGCTTAATTGCTGGTATCCAGTTGCACATATATTATTTTAAATTGTCCCAATATGCCAATAAAATTCTAGACGAAATGGCAAAAAGTAGCACAAAATCACAGCCAGTTTCCCTTACGCCTTGTCCAGCTCTTAATTAACCACTTTTTAAAATGCAGCTCATGTAATTAAGAAACAAGACTAGACGGAAAACAAAACATCTTGTACTGTAGGAGATGGTAAAGTTTCTAAGATTGCATGTTCAGGAGGATTACAGTGTTTCTTAAAGGATACTTTCAGTCCTTCCTGGGTGAGGTGATGAACAGGCAGCAGAGCTCTAATGCAGCATGGATATGAGAAGACTTTACTCAGCACAATAAAATCAGGATCCAACATGAAGTCTGTGGTGTTTACTGTAATGGATGATGTTGCTTTGTGGATGTTGTTTGTCCTGATTTCTGCAGAGGAGCTGTGCTGCTGGTGCAAAATGTACAAATGTCCTTTTAAATTAGTAACTTATCCTTTAACCGTTTGTCTGACCTGCACTTTGGCCGCAAGTACAAAATGGCTAATGAAAGTAGTCTTCTCAGCCCACCCGTTGCTCTACATTTCTGCCCTTGTAGATGGATACAAACTGACAGGGTTTCAGTTCAGGCAACTTTACCTTTAGCTGAATTGATATCGGTCTCTTTGTTTGCTTTTCCACAGGGTAGAGTTACTGTGTGTGTGTTTGAACTGTGGTTTCACTATCGTTTATTCTGAACTTTTGTCCAGGACCACAGTGTCAGGACACAGTTTGTCTCTCCAATGGACCATGGCTAGAAAGCCAATGAGGTCATTATTTGTCTCATTTTTTCCTGCAGTTGAATGTTTTATTAGTGCTAGTTTGCTTTTATAAACGCTCTTGCAAATGACAGTCAGTGTGTTTGAGTGCCGTTCAATGCATCACTTGCAGCGGCATTTTTATTTGCAATTGTGTTTTATGCATGCTAGCTGCTGATATTAAAACGGCAATCGACATGGTAAATGAGAGAAACTCTTCTTTGAATCAGACAGACTACTCTGTTTAAAACTCATTTAGTCAAACATTATTCAGGGCTTTTCCTGTATAGAGGAATTTCTGACCTAAATCTAAAAAAATCCATTGTTTATTAAAATCATAAGCTTGAAATTCCTCACACTTGGAACAAAATTTACCAAATTAAGTTATTCTTGATTATTCGCACAATGGATTCTGGCTCTATGAAAACTATCATCATTATCAAACAGAACTTTGATGTCAACAATTTTCCATACTTTTACCATGTTAAAATATGATTTGGATAAAAATGAGCTACAAGCAGACAAGTCAACACATTGCTAATAGTGTCAGTAGAAGTCTTTCAATTTGGTTAATAATTCATTTCTCTTTAGAGAATATCTGAAGTTGTGTTGTTGGAAGTCTGGCACACTTTTGTCTCCTATAGAATAACACATAATGTTCAAGTTATAAATGTGTTTGTATCGTGTGAATACTTTATGCTTTTTGCCCCCCCTTGGATTCTGAATTTAGTGAGCCATAGCTGTGTTATTTCTCAGTTGTTGTGCGAGCTGCTACAGTCTCCATCTCCCCTTCCAGTTACACATTAACAGAGCTGAGCTGTATTTTGTCCAGAGTCAAGTTTACTTTCATTCCTCAACTCTGACTGTTTCTAAGTGCATTCTGGATGATATTCACCGCTCCTTAAACAAACCTGTGTGACCTTATGGTGCGGCAAGATTTGCACTTTGGATAAATGCATGGCGGGTGCCACATTACTGCAGGGACAAGGTGAAGATGGCCATTTTTTTCCACACTGTGCCTCAGATCTGTTTTTGGATTAGTGGTGTTTGAACAATAAAATCTATATGATATGATCTGATATTTTCAAATACTGTAACAATGAGTATATGGCCGGTAGACACTTGGGTCCAGACAGTTGGGTATCAGTATTTGACAGAGTTCACCTTCAAAAACTAACTGTTTAATGCACCTAAATCCCTCTGGATCCTTCCATCATCAATCCATCTTCCTCTCACAATACTGATGGATAATTTCAGGTCTTTGTCAGACTTCTTGATTCTAACAAACCAACATATGTTAATGACGTCATCCTCCGTTGCTGAACTTCACTTTACATTGAGTACAACTTTCACTTCTGATCATTTGTAGAGTTTTAAATACATTGATTGGTCTATTGTGGGTACATAGTTGTGACTTCAGGTACAAGTTAATGATGAACATATAACTGGACATTTGTAAAGCTGACTACCGACTTATTTTACAATTCTAAAAAACTGGCCTGAGGCTGAGTGAATCGTCCCACCCATCACTGACTTTCACTGTACTTTAAGTAGAGCCTGCCCAGCTTAATGACTGACTGTGTTTGATGTTCACTTACTTCCACACAACAACCACAATGCACTGGTTTACCACACATAACAATCACCTCAGTTTATGTCTTTAGCCTGAAGACACTTCACTCAGTGGTTTCTCTGTGTGCATTCTCCAGCCTATTTATCTAGGCGTGAAGTAAAAAAAACTGGTGTCTGCTATATCAAGACTGCAGTTCTTTAACTTACTGTTCACGGTGTGATGCTAAATAGTTCTTAGCAATATGAAAGTTGAGATTTCATTCTTCTTTGACTTTGTGGGACTCAGCTGAGATTTTGTTCAACAAGAAGGTGAAAAAACGAGTGTCACAAGACCTGCAACAGCCATTTTTTTCCCCCTTCTGTCGCCGTGGTTACTCCGTGTGCCTTCGCTCCCTGCTGTTTCCATGGTGACCAACTGTTTTCTCCCTTCTCTTCCTCTTTCAGTGTCATTCAGGCTCCGTTACCACTACCTGTAGACAAGGTAAGAACAGAAATGTGTGTCCTGTTTGTGTTCCTGTCCTGCCAAGTGTGTGTGTGTGAGTGTCTGTTTGTCTGTGTCTGTTGGTGAGTTTTACACGCAAGTAGTCTACACACACACATACAAACACACACGCATGCACACAAACACACACACATACACACGCACACAGACATACACACTGGAGTAGTCAGCTGGTAGAGGAATGCATGGATTGCTGAATCTTTCATGTGGATCAGGAGACAAAGTTTTTTCCCACCGTTCACTCGGGTTGGTTTGAGCCTTTAGGTGTTCTGTCATCTGTTTAAATATTTGCTTACGAAAGTTACAAACATGGACCGATTTGTCTTGTTTTTACGATGAGAGCTGAAACTGAATTTTGATGCTGTGTAGGATCAGCAGATATGATGTGATGCTCTCTGTTGGTTGAAACCCTGCTGATTTATGTTTACTAGAACAGTATATGGACATTCAGATTGGCCTCACTTGTCAGATTCACATTGTTTATAAGAAGTTTGGCTGCTTTTGTTCTGTGAAAAAACACTTCATCCTTGATTATTTAAATGAATATTGGACTATTAGGATTATGAATGGCACAATGGCTCTTGTTTAACTATCAAGTTTTCAATTTATTGTATTGACAAGTACTGCAGTGAGTGTCTTTTTGACAAGGGAACTCAGTAACACACTGATGGCAGCATTGAGGTCGAGTCATATGGTTTGTGTGAAAACTTACAGAGGATGAGGTGCTCACCAGCTATGCTCTGTCTACTCGTCTTTACCCAGTGAAATGTTGGTCTTTGCTGGTAAGCACCGTTTTCACCAACCTGCCTGTCTGTAACTGCAGTTTATAAAATACTTTCCTTGATGCTTGGACTGGCAGGAGATCAACTTAAGCCCCGCTGTCCACCAGCCTCGCAACACACAGGCAAACCTGGTTAATAACATTTGGTTCATCCAGTTTCCTATTGTCCTCCGGTGCTGAGATTAGCAGTGAACTTGATCAACTCAAAGCATACTTCCCCCCCACTGTGAGAAGCTGGATCACACTTTTATGTAAGCACATTCAGCAGCGATTCACTTCTGGCTGTGACGTAATTAGTCATGTCGGAGCATTCTCAGTCATTCTCAGTACAGAAAACACACGTCATGACATCAATAATAAACCGACAAATAAACTAGAGATGCAAATTTTCAAAGGTTTTCTGAACCACAGGTTGGCCTTGTTAAAGCCAATAATCAGTTAACTGTTAAATAACCCTGAGCATTAGCAGTGTTACCTGCTCCCTGCTGACGGACACTCAGCACCCAGCCTGTGTTAGTGTAAATCCCAATTTAGCATTAGCAGAGTTCATCAACGTGACAGTTCGCAGTTAGACAGCAGGGAGGAGAGCTTGTTTCTGGGCCCCCAGAGGCGGTCATCAAATACACCTGTAACTCCATCTCATTTAACAGTCATAGACTTCAATTGGTGGAACGAATTATTCTCTGACACACATGTCCCTAATTTGGTCCTCCATTTTTTCAGCTACATTGGGCATTCAGTGCCTCCCTCCTGGATGATAAAACGGTCTTAATAATTTCCAAAATTCTCTCAGCAGCAACAATACATTTAGGAGTCTGTTGTGTTTGGTTGCCTCATCTGCATCTTATGAGGCTGCTGCAGCAGGTTTGTCTAGCTAACCCATTAAGGACCAAAACAAAGAAAGAACACACTGGCACAAATCGAGGAAGTTGTAATGAAAAGCAATCACAAAGCATCAGTGAAAAAATGACAAAACATTGGAAATGTTTTTCATTTTTGAAGCTTGATAAACAGCAGGCTGGCGTTTGCAAGATATGCAGGTGACTGCGCTAAACAGCCAGCACTCTCTTTAGCAACCAAGTTTGCTAACAAACCTGTTATATTACCCCAGTAGCTGTTCGTCTATTTATTACATTTTTGTAATTAACATATTTTATATTATTATTTATATGCAGCTCATAACATTCAACCCCCAGTGCCTTGCTGCAACAGCAAATAGGGGTTTTACTGCTTTGAGGAATTTGTGTGTGCAGTTTTGTTAATTTGGTTTAATTCACTCAAGCATAAAAAACTATTTATCAAATAGTCAGAAACAACAGGAAAATTCTCATGTTTCTGTCAAATACAGTAACACAGACTCCTTCCCCTTTACTGTACCTGGACTAATCATGCTTACTGTCACGTGAAGTCACCCACCATATCAGGAAAAGCCCTGTTATTTACAGCAGTACATGTTGAGCTTTAGAGCAATGTTTTCATGAGATGGGTGCTGCTGCTGCCTTGCTGAGGTGTAAATATCCAACCACGCTGGCTGCAGACAGACTGAAGTTGTTAATTCAAAACTAAATTATTTTTGTGTAGAGCTATAGTAAACCTTTGCACCAGAGGTCACTTAAATGATCATTTCACACTGCTGAATGTCCCTCTCACTTAAACGTTTTGGTAAAATCTAATGTTTATGGAATATGTTTATGTATAAAAAGTACTCTTTGTACTCCAAAATTATGGTATGGTATTAGTATGCCTTACAAATCCAGTCAGCCATGCTATAGTTGTTTTAAGGGCTAGTGCACAGTGAGCTGAGCCAATGAGCATGCAGATGCTTTCAGTGCTGAGTTCACATAAAAAGATACTGAACCAGTAAATCACTGTCATGCAATAACAGGCACCTAGCTGTAGCTTTCTGTGCCACACCGTGCAGAGTAATACCAGTATACTGAACACAATACCAGACTATACTGTAATGTGCTAGATTAACCCTGCAATGCAGTACCCACCCATGTCACAACACACAATGGTTGTATTGCTCTGTATCATTCAATACCATACAGTGCCAAGCTGATCGTTTACGTTTGTCCTGCACTGTAACACACTGTGTCATGTTAGCTTCCTCTGCCGCCTCGTCCTTCTCTGTCTCTCTCCAGCACTGAGAACAGCAGGGCCTCAGTGTAGCCTGTGTGAGGAATGTGAGCTGGAGTGTGAGTATGGCTGGGAGGAGCTGTGATTAGATTTGAACCACTTCTCTAACATAATTAAGTGTCCTAAAGCAGGATCCTTGGGCCTCCAAGGTCTCAAAAGACCCTCACACACTCACAGGCTGTCACACAGACTTAAATGAACCGAACACACTGACAGAACGTGTGTTGTTTTTGGACAAGGCTAGAGAGCAGCTGCAATGTGCTCAAGATCAGAACCAAAAACATTAAAAATTGTGAAAGCCAGGCAGTTCATGATGTAGCTACTTTCTCTGCTAAAATGTTTTAGTGCTGTTGTATCAGACTCATCGGATGTAGGATGTAGGTATAAGTCTGTCATTGGCTGCTCATTTCATTCGGTTTTGTCTTTCCCTACCTTTTCTGCTTGTTGCTGTTTTCTTCGCTACAGAAAACCGCACCCTTCAGGTAGCAACACTGAAAATTTCAAGTTTTTTTCAAGGGTTTACATTTTTTTCTGTGAATTATCCATTTTATTCACAATGCTTGTCTCACCAAAACACCTGACCCATCACTATTTTGAGGGAAGATCAAACCCACAACCTTCACATAGACCCACCCACAACGATATGTTAATGGTTCACAGAAATACAGGCAAACCAGAGCTTTTTTTTTCACCTTTGGCAGAATGAACATGTGGCAGAGAAAGACCATTATATACTACAGGATGGACTGACAACTCGAGACTACTACTGTTGTAACATCAGTTGTTTGAATGGCTACCAGTCTTCTCTCTGTGTGTACTGGAGTCGGGATGTGGTTAGCTTAGCTTAACACAAAGGCTGAAGTGGAGGGAAACATCTAGTCTGGCTACCAGCACTTCTAAAGCTAGTTAATAAATAACTGCGGTTGTATTTAACAAGAATATATTGGTTGACTGAAATTGTACCTAGTTTTTAACTACCGGTAATTGATTGTTAACGGGGTTATCTCTAGATGAAATAAATGAGCCACAGTACCTGAGTGCACTCTGCCTGTTGGCTTTATTAGCCTAAATGAATTCTAAATCAACAAGCTAGTATTTGCAACATATTAAATCATTTAAACCGGTTTGTCTTATACTGAAATCATAAAAAACTTGGAGCAGACCAGTGCGCACCTGTCTATATTCATTTGATTTCCGAAAATAAAACTATATGAACTGGTGATCTGAAGAACAAGAACGTTTGAAGAATACAAGGCAGAGAAGTTTACCTGCAGATTTTCAATGATCTGCGCGTTGACTTACTCAGTCTTACGACTTACTTGGATGACTTTGAATAAATGTTCAGTAAAGGGTAAATAAGTTACACCTAGCATTCTCCATTCGGTTTGGTGAGTTCAGAGTTCTACAAACATTGGGGTGCTCACAGGTAGTCTGTTGCTCTTGCAGCAGAATACAATAGATTAATCCTGGGAGGCTGCTGTTGTAGAGCTTTTCTTCTCATGACTGCAACACCTGCAGTTATAGGATACATGAGAATTCGGTTGGATGAGAGCATATCAACCAAACACTTGACCAGTTACATGGACACTACAGCCCTTTGAACAAGATAGGTCTTTTTTTTTTTCTCCAAACATCACACAAAAATGTAAAAAGTCACTGGATTTCGGCGGGGTTGTGTGCTGGAATTGTTGAACTATGCTTAAAGGATGGGCACGTGTTCGAGGCAGATGACGGCTGCGTCGGCCCAATACTAGGACTGGAAATTTAATCAATTTCACATTCCAATCATGATTTGAAGCAATGCACTGAGCAAATCACAAAGGCTGCAAATTAGGATATACATCATATCTAACATCAGATCCAGGGTTTAGGCTGCCTTCTTGACATCCTCTCTGTATGATGCTTTTCATGGTTTCTCATGTTGTAATGCTTCTTTACATGTTTTAACTTTAATACACAATGACTGTGAAACTGAAGCTTGACTATAAGATTATGTTGCAAATCAAATTGCAAAACCTGTCAGAAAAATTGTAATTAGATATTTTCCCCAAATTGTTCAGCCTGACCCAGTACCATTACTATAGTGTGTTATGATCAGGTTACTAAAACAGTGGGAATGGCTGTGTGTTTAAATGCATGTCTGTATTCATTCTCTGGATTGTTATGCTATCTGTCTACTGTATGTGGTCCTGTCCTCTGTGTGTGTTTGTTGTGTTTACATGTACATGAACAGCAAATGCATCTGACCTCTGTGTTTTTTTATCTGTTTGTCCACCTTGAATTCAAACAAAACCCTGAATTAGCTGCTGTCAGTATGTTACCATGGTGTGTTTGCTTGTGTGTTTTCCAGGTTGCAGCCAACACTCCCAGTATGTATTCTCAGGAACTGTTCCAGCTCTCCCAGTATCTACAGGTAGTGTGCTGACACCTACTGGTCACACTGTGAAGTTACACTAAAAATGATAAAAAAGGAATTTGAAATTTGACAAATTTGAAATGCCACAGCAAAATTCTGATATTAAAAAGATGTTAACTGCTCTGAACACATAACAGGAGTACCACAGCATGTCTCTCTGTGAGAAATGAATCCACATAACCAGTACAGACTCAGTTATGTAACACAAAATACATCAGTCATTCACTGAACACAGTACAGATAAAGGACAGAATAAATACAAATAAACATCCCATTACAGACCCAAGAAAACAAAACAGATCTAAAGCTCAGGAGGAGGTCAAAAATTATTTCTGAATAGTGAACTAGGTACTGTTTACTTTGACTTGACTTTGATCAGTTTGATTCAGTAATTCAGTAATTTAATATCAATGTATACATGGTTATTAATTGACCCTCTGAAGCCAGAGTTTCTGGCACATTATTGCTCACTAATTTTTATTGCAGTGTGAAATCCTGCACCTCTATGGAAAAACACAACCATGGCTGGAAGAAGAGAAAACTCAAAAATGTGTCTGTGCAGTGTGACACAGTTTTAAAACAATGAAAGACCTAATATTGAATTTCTTTTAAAAAGTTATTTTCCAAAACCAAAAAATTAAAAAATTGGAATCATCATATACATAATTTGTCAAAGTGCCTACAAATGTTTCTGAAAGTAGAAAATAATGCAGTGAATGCAGTGTGAGAGTGAGTGGTTGGTGGTGGTCAGAGGGGCCGATGGAGCAGACTGGCAGCCTCACCTCTGTCAGTCTACCCCAGGGCAGCTGTGGCTACATACGTAGCTTAGCACCATGGAGTATGGAGTGAATGAATGATGCAATGTAAAGCGTGTCTAGAAAAGTGCTATATAAAACCAGTGCATTGTTGTTATTATTATTATGGTGACACTACATACGACATACTAATATTTAACTGCACTGCTCTGTGTAAACGCAGCCAGCAGTTTAGCTGAAGGCTCCTGAATTTGTTTTATGTCTGTGACATTTGAGTCATACATGGCTTCTCAGGTACACAGAAAAGAGCACAGATTATTATTATTATTTTTTTTTTTTTACAGAATTTGGAGCAAACAGGTTATTTTGGCAATTTTTAAATGAGACAATTAATGAGACAAATAATTTTATGAAATATCACAATATTCAGGTTAGGCTGGATTAAGTTTTCCAACAGAATGGCACACCATAGATGAGTGGTTTAAGAACCACTGCGAAAGTTGAAAATGTGACAGTTCTTTCTGCCTGTGACAAATGGTGTCTGTCTGTCTGTCTATCTAATCTAATCTAATCGAATCGAATCTATCTATCTATCTATCTATCTATCTATCTATCTATCTATCTATCTATCTATCTATCTATCTATCTATCTATCTATCTATCTATCTATCTATCTACCTATCTACCTATCTATCTACCTACCTATCTATCTATCAGAGGGTTCAGGTAGTATACAAGTAAAGTGATGTGCCTCTCCCCTGTAGAACATTTCAAAAATAATACATTTCCTGTAAATGACCATGTTGCCTTTGTTCCACCTGATTGTTTTTTTCTTATTTGAGTCATTGATTGCCTCCCTCCCTGTCCTCCTCCCTCTCTCTCCAGGAGGCCTTACACAGAGAGCAGATGTTGGAGCAGAAGTTAGCGACTCTGCAGCGTCTGTTAGCCACCACTCAGGAGGCCTCAGAGAGCAGCTGGCAGGTAGAAAAAAAAACACTTTCATTCTTCTAACTTGCACTGAAAAATACTGTGGAACAAATGCCTCTATACATCTGTAGTAGTGTCTCACTGCAGCTGCAACACTAAACAACCTAGGGTAAAAAGGTGGCACACACACAAAGCTTCAAGACAAAGTTGGCTAATCTCTGCTTTGACATACATGTTAATGCTTTGGCATTGTGACCTCCATCAGGCCTTCATACTTCTTACTTTTAGGTTCTGAGTGTTGGAATCATGATTTTAGTTTAACATTGCAAATGTAATATAAAGGGAAGGCACATCCTCTTCAAGATTTCATTAGTCTTACTGCAGCTGTTTTCACTTCTGATGGCGTTTGTTCAGTTTAGTAACATATTGCCGTTTGTGTGCTAAAAAGACAGTGTGATAAATTTGCCACTCTATTAAAACTTGCTTTGCCATTTCAGGGCTGTTTTTCCCTTCAGTCACACAGATGGTATTTCTTGGTTCAGTTTTGTAAGCTGTGTGTGTGTATTCACCAGGCTCTGATTGATGAGGACCGTCTGCTCTCCAGACTGGAGGTGATGGGCAGTCAGTTACAGGCTTACTCCAAGGTAATATATGCACACATGAATAAAAAGAACTAATGCTTGTGCAATGAATGAATGAAAATAAAGCTCAAATTTGCATCAACTTGCAAAAATTGTCTTGCAGTCCCAGACAGAGGAAGGGATCCGTAAGGAGCTACTGGCTCTTCAGGAGGACAAACACAACTATGAGACAACTGCAAAAGAGTCTCTGAGGAGGGTCCTGCAGGAGAAGATCGAAGTGGTCAGGAAGCTGTCAGAGGTGGAGGTAGGACTCGTGGGAACACTGTACGAAGAATCATTTCAGGGCGTGTGGCTTCTTCTCTGTGAAAGCTTTCTGTCACTGTCATTTGCAGCGTTCGCTCAGTAACACTGAGGACGAGTGCACCCACCTGAAGGAAATGTCTGAGAGGAGTCAGGAGGAGCTGAGGGAGCTCGCCAACAAGTACAACGCCGCCGTCAATGAGATCAAAGAGCTCACTGACAAAATTAAGGTGCCTTCACAGACACACACAGTTTTACATTGTGATACTTGGTGACACAGGATTGTAATTCTCTGGAATAGTGTCTCATGTAACACTAAATATTTTACATTTATCAGACTGTATGCAGCAAAATATGTTTCATCTACTCCATAGAACGTTTGTTATCCTTGTTTTAGCACTAGAACCAGTTTTGTTGCTAAGTAGATTTTCACATACGAGGAGTTTAACGTGGTGATTTGATGCATGACAGAAAATGCTAACAAGCAGAGAATTTTGAAAGACGGAATAAAGATATTAAAAGAAAGCAAGTGTTGCAGGTCAATAGACAGTAAGTGTTAGAAGGTGGCGTTGGAAGGCAAATCAAAGGAATTTTAAGTAATAAGTAACATTCGTAATTACAGAGTAAATGAAAATTATTTGGTTGAGAATGTGCTAAATTATTTGTTTAGTATGTAGTGGAAAAATTAGATAAGATGCAGCTTCATTACTCCCAAAGGAAATTCATTTGCTGGATATTGCAATAAGATATAAGTATGATACATTGCTAACAGTAAAATAAGTAAGCTAAAATAAGGTGAGAGTAGAAAAAGTAATAAGTAATACTGAGATAGTAAAGTAATATCACACATGATAAAGAAATATTGCGCATGAAATTGAAATACTGCACCTGAAATTGCACTTTACATTGACGTGAAATCAAAATATTTCTCAGCATTTTAAATAACTTGAGATGTGCAAAGGATATTAATTCTATTTAAAGTCTGCTCTGAGTCCGTGCCTATGGTGGAGACTGGAAAGAGATGCCATGTCACTGGGGGCCATGTTGATAAAGCTGGCTGATAGTTATCATTCTGTTAATTTCCTCTCTGTGTACATTTTCCCTTTATTTTCTTTTTACTCTCCTGATTCTGAATATTGCCCTCCTTTCTTTCTCTTCCATCTCCTTTCTTCCGTTGCCTCCATAATCTTCTCCATCCTCTATGGGAGGAGTCATCTTTCTCTCTCTCTTTCTCATTCTCTCCTGCTAATCCACGTTCTGTACCGTATTTCCCTTTTCCTGGTTTGCTTGCTATCCTACTCTTCCCTTCTGTCCTTCTCAATTTGCCTTCCTCTTTTGCTCTCCTCTCGTCGTCCAGGCGGCGGAGGGTCGACAGGAGGAGCTGACTCAGCGGGGGGCGTCGGAGAAGAGGGAGTTGGAGCTGCGGATCGAGGAGATGGAGGAGAAGGAGCAGGTTCTCCAGGCTCGCATCGAGGCTCTGCAAGCCGACAACGACTTCACCAACGAGAGGCTGGCTGCTCTGCAGGGTAAACACGCATACACAATTTCCATCACTTCTCGGGACATTACGTTAACTCACATTAATCTCACGAACACTCACCCCAACTCTAACCAGAACAATCACTCACCTAAACCTAATTCATACCTGAAACCAAGTCTTTGTTAAAAAACATAAGGCTTTACATTAGGGAACTTTTAGTCCCCATAAACAGATAGAACAGAATTAGGTCTAGCACACACACACACACACATACACACACACACAAAACCCTGTTCTAACTTTTAACAGGCTAACTTACTGCACGCCGATCACCTTAACTACCCAGTCAACACAAACCGGGAGCTGAGTCAGAACACATCTTGGTCAGACTCGGCTGGGATTTCTGTCAGTCAACGCTTCTCTCTTGCTGTTGTTGTTGTTGTTGTTTGCAGTGCGGTTAGAACAGCTACAAGAGAAAAGCATTAAAGAGAACAACAGTCTGGGTGAGTCCACATGTCTCTGATCTGCTCTGGGACTCATGTCCTCTCCGCCGCCGTTTGTCTCTCTATGGCCACCAATCTCACTTCCTCATCCTGCACTAATGATGCATGACGACCTCCTGCATGATGTCGGTGTAAATGTCCTGCTGCTCGCTGCTTTCACTGTTCATCTGTCTGTCCGTCTGTCATGGTGGAAATCTGGCTGTTTATCTTCTGTTTCCGTTTTGTACATTAATGTAGTACAGTATCTGGCCTTCAGTTGTCCTCTGGTAGCTTCACTTCATTCAGTCAAGAAAATTTTCTGAATGCAGACAGCACAAAAATTGAACAGTTGCTCAATACATTTCTGTCGTAAGAGAATCAGGTGTCACTTTTTACTGATTTGCAATGAGAAACTCCAACACAGTCCCTCTGGTGAATCAGTGTTAAAACAAGTCTGCTGCTGCTAAGGATAAAGATGAGTCGACCTAAAAAAGGCTTTCACATATTAGTAGATCTTGAAGAAACAACATACTTCACATTTCAGCCATCTGCATGCAAGAATTAGTTTTGTTGCAATTTTAAGTTTATTGAAGTTCTAGAAGTGGAGATTGAAAATATCAAAATCACATAAACAAATACGAAGGGTGCTCTGATCCATTGGATTGTTATCGGCCAATATTTGTTATAAAGAGCTTGATAGGTGGTCACTTCCAAAGTCTTACAATTCGACCAGGTTTCTGTGAGAGACCCTACATTTACCAATTTCGTAGTGTTTCAAGAAAATCCCCCAATGAAATCCTTGAACTTCATCAGTCACGTACGGCAGCATGTTGAGTTTACAAACCTAGCTACCATCGAGGCAGAGAGAGAGCCACAGTGTTTAGCAGCTCACTCAGCTGTCTCATATTTCTTTATTTCTAGTGGTGTGTTGTCTCCTATAAATGCAGCGTAGGAATTCATTTTTGCTGCTTCAGGGAAATACATTGCTTCCATTTGCTGTGTTGATAACTTATTTTATGCAATTTTATCAATTTTATTCCACTGAATAGCTGCTTTTGTTAGGCTCCAAACTGTTCCCAGTTAGCAAATGAAGGCTGCTGTGGTTTAAGAGAGAGGGAATAAGGTACGCATGTTGGTATTTTCCCATCTCCAAGTTGTATACTAATATACACCGTTACTAAGAATAGTAAAATCAATAAATACTGCTACACGATAAAGGCATTGACCCCATGATTGGTAATTGGTATCAACAGACACTTCTTTCAGTGATGAGCCCCAACATCCCTAATCAGAGCACCCTTAACAAATGCATAATGAAGCTCTTCTAAAGCTGCTTTCTAGGCTAGGCTGTGTTAAATGCTCCTTGTTTGTAGTGTGCAAAGATACCAGAAATTCTAAGGTCTAGTCCAAGGCCTGTCACACCTATAACACTGCCTGATCACAAATATTTGAGTTCACCACGGTCATTTTCTATAATCATTTTCGTTCACCTGTATAAATACTGCAGGTTGAAACTAAGACAAATGCCACGTTTTGGCTTCCCCATGGGGTTCCTGCCTTTGTGTCCCCTTCTTTATCTCTGGTTTAATTATACCAATTTTGAAGCAAAAACAAACAAGCTGCATTTTGATGAGCATCTATTAACATGAACATCACGGGGTTTAGTTAAAAAGTCACACACTGCAGCATCGTTGTAGGCACTTTATGGTTTCAAGCCAAAATAAAAAGGAGAGTCCAGTAACTTAGAAGAGGCCATTTGTTGAATTTGTAACAGAAGTGTGGCCACTAATCTGAAACTGAGACACATAATGAACAGAAGAAGACAATTAAATGGTTAATGCCATTATTTGTACGATAATTACACTCAGATTTCATGATTTCACTGAATGGTTTGTAGTGTTTGAATGTCCAGAAGAACAAGGAATGGGAGGAGATTTAGTCAGTGCTCTGGGGGATTTTGATCAACTGCAGAATAAGTTCAGATGTGCAGTAATTCAGCACATTGTTAAATGTCACTGAAATGACTAATTTAAGTAAAATGTTGTTCATCAACATCAATTCAACATCAACAACATCATTCATGTGCAGTGGCATGCATAATGCAGGTGCTTACTTCATTAGGTGAAGACACCTGTCTGTACAATAAGAGAGGTTTGTTTATACATACATACATACATGTTTGAAAACAGCCTGAGTTGACCAAAGTGTTGTACATTGTATAGGACAGGCAACAACAGAAATGTGTACAAAAAAGTAAGAACTGACATCCAACATTATATACCATTCTCATTCCAGTAAAAGCTGCTCATCAGCTGCAAACACCGAAAAAGGTCCTTGGTCTTGCATAAGGGTTAAAGTCACTCTACGGCCCGCAATACCATACTGAAACGACATGTAGATTATTTTTTTGTTTTCCTTGACCCTAATGTCTCCAAAAGTCTAGAGAGAAATTTCACGATTTCAGTGTTTAGAAAAAAATAAAGTCCGTGTAAAGCAGGAAAAGTCTGAGTTTGTCACACGGCAGAAAACTGTTAATAACGATACAGCCAAATTTGAATTATTCAAAAGAAAGTATAAAAGTTTGTTTCCAAATGGTGACTGACTGCTTTCACAGTAGCCCAGATGAACTGTCCTATCTGTGCAAATGGACACCTTTGTTTTAACAAACGAAAAGATTATGTGAAATCTCAAACTGTAGGTGCAGGATATGTTATATATATGTATGGACTAGGTTACCTGCTATGATAAACTAAGCACTCAAGGCAACTTACACTCAAAGGTGGATACATATTGCCAGTGGTGGCACCAGATGTTGGAGGATGAAGGCTGGTTGATTGTATGTCAGTCCCAGTTTGTAGAACTAGCTGGTGGAAAATGTCAACACAGACGCTGGCGTTGGTCCATCTCTTCTTCGTCATATTAATTTTAGGAAACTTAAATAAGGAGACTGAGCTGCTCTGCAAATGACAGTCTGATGGTTGAACTCCACATTCCAATCCTATGCAGTTCAGTCTTTACACATTTTCAGCAATTGTTTTCTGTCATGTACACTCAAAACAGATCTTTCAAAAATCTTTACACGGATTTTAATGCAGTTTCTTTGCTAGTGTTTGTGGATGAGAAAAGTCTTTTTGAGCCAAAGTGTGTTACGTGGTATACACTTTCAATCGTACTAAAATGAAGCTGCCTGGATCAAGTCCAGGCTGTGCTTTGGGTGTGTTGGTTTCAGAGGCAGCTGGTCTTGGGGTCATGGTCTGTCAGGGCTGAACGGGGCTTGTTGGATAGTCTGGGTTCTTTCCACGGTTTCCAAACTGTCCACTGCTTTGTGTTTCTTCTTCTGGGGGAATAGAAGGTTGTGGTCACTGATTGACTTCTGGTGATTAAATGATGACACTGAATGCTGCAGGTGACTGTCTCACTGCACACTTCGCCACTGTAGCCACTCTGTGAAGGAACCTGCCGTCATTTAGACTCTGTTCTGAACACATGTCTGGCTGCCTGGTAAAGTTTGGACAAAATCGTATATATCTGATCTGGTCACATGACAGATGTCAACATTGTCTCCCACGGACCAGTAGAGGAGCCTGTCGAGGACAAACAGAGCCTGCAAACACCTGAGGGCCAGGAGGAAGACGAGGATGAGGAGGATACAGACACCGATGATGGTGCAGTTGGTGAAGAGGAAGATATTGATGGTAGTTAGTTTGATTACTACCAGATTGTTACTGTTGATGACTGCAGCTTATATACAGCACTGTTCTTTAACCATCTGAACCCCAAGCAGTTTATGGGTATCTTTTGACTCGTCTTTCACTCCAATATAAAGTCCTGTATCTCTATGGAAACAGCCCAACCATGACTAGAAGTAGAGAACTCAGAAATACCTTTTAAGCAGCATAACAATGTTAGAATTCCATTAACCAGTAAAAAGGGCAAAATTTGAATTTCTTTGATGATGACTTCGTATACTGTTGATAATTTACTATTTACATTTTTAATTTGTTTGTATATGTATCTCCCAGAGTTTTTGTTACGTGACCGTTGGTCGCAATTGAGTCACTAACAGCTTTGCAGTTGAGCCGAGGAGCGCACAATTTTTAGTTTATTGCTGAATGTGGTTTGTGGTAAGGATTTCTCTAAATTTAATTTTTAAATGATACAAGTAGAATAAAGTGATTTTGATTGAATATCCTGATTTTTCAATTCAGACTGGTTGTTTCCAGTCTGAATTGTACACTACAGGCAAGAAGTTCATGCACAGAATTTCAAATTCTGGCATTTCTCTGTTTATACGGTTCCAACTTCTGATACATTGTGTAGTTTTGGCAAATTAAAAGTATCTTTTTTCAGCGTAACATAGTTAGAATGCAATTAATTGGGAAAAAGACAAAAACAAAGGCACTATTTTTAAACCTATTTTACAAAAATTAAAATAAATGGAATCAGTGAGTAGATATTTTAATGTTTTCACCTAGTATACAACCTCCATAAACTAGCTGTTTGCACACTACTATGCATATCAACTCTACAAAGATATTTCACAATGCTGGATGTATCTTCCAACAACTTTCTGACATCTTGCTCCTTTGTACACCATTTTTAGCCCTGGTTGATTTTTTTTTATTGATCAGCTTTGTTGTATTTTCCTTTCAGTCTCTCTTCTCTTGGTAAACACAGGCTGCAGTTCAACCAGTCTCAGAATTGTTGCACGACTGTTGACCAGACAGTCATCACTTTTTGGTTGTACTTAGGAATGCAGAATTTTCTTTACAGCTTTATTTTTGGCAAATTTGTGACACACATAGGATAAAATATTTTTGATGAAGTACCATGTTATTAAGCTTAGATTTGG
Organism: Dascyllus trimaculatus; assembly: GCA_024666655.1. Lineage (NCBI taxonomy): Eukaryota > Metazoa > Chordata > Actinopteri > Pomacentridae > Dascyllus > Dascyllus trimaculatus. The sequence goes on from CM045450.1 coordinate 3,977,997, forward strand.
ACATATTCTCTGACTGAACTGTACCTCTTACATAATATGTGTCAGGACTGTCGGAAAGTTGAAATTCCATGGGTTGTTTCAGTTTTTGCAGTTTCTGCTTCTAGTGACTGCTATAAATTTGGTTATTTCTTTAAAAGTGAAATTTTAATTTCTTCTTTAGTTTGGCAGTGTAGAGTTTGAACAACTCTGTTCTCACGTGGTGAGATGGTGGGACTTTTCCAGAAAGTTGCAGTGCAGTTGAGTTTAAACTGTTGGCCTGGTTCAGGAAGTGTCAAGCTGTCGGGAGACTTACTGTCTGTCTGCTGTCTGCCTGTCTACATCCTGTCTGATGTTAGCATTGTGGTCTCTGTTTAGCTCTAATTTTATTTGTCTGAAAACACCAGAGATGTATGGCTTTGAGTTCTGCTGTGTCCGTTTATCGAGCGTCTATCTGTCCTTGTAGTCCTCGTATCTCGCTGTAACTCGTTAGTGCTATCATGCTTTCTCCCTGCTTCTGTCTGTTTGTCCTTTCTCTCTCATGATTTCCGTCTTCGGCTCTTCTCAACTCCTCTAATACACAGTTGGGTATTAAGAGCCGATTCTGGATCCTGTTTCTAAGGAACTAAGTGCTCATAAAAGAAAAAAAGATGTTTTTTGATTCTGCTGATCTAATCCAGAAAGTCAAGTTGAACCTTCTGCTCTTCAGTGTACACTGACTTGGTTACACATGCATCAACAGATGTGTATATAATGTCATAATAACAGACCAAAGTGAGTCCTTGTGAACAGAAAGATGAGCATTGAACTTATGAAACTAATCAAATATAGACGTCTATTTTTTTTTTTTTTTTACCAAAAAATGTTCTTAAAAATTAAAATTGGCACCTCCCACCTGTTTTTTCGTCAAACACACGGCCACAGTCCAGTCCATTCTGACACTGATGAGCAGAATCCCTAAAATCTGAGATGAATACCCAACTCCAGTCAGGTAGTCATCATAGTAATGCCAGTTCTCTGTGTTTCTATCAGACAACTGTCATGTTAACAACAGCGGAGGAGACTCGACTAGAATCCAACAGTTGATTGAGTGTCCGCGTGAGTACAAACATCCATTCCAGCTGTATACAGAAACACACACATTAATTCCACAGCTATGGAGGCCTATCGATGCCAAGAAAAGGCAAATCTGAAAAGTAAGACTGGTAACGATAAAAGAAAAGTCATGGTAAATTAAAATTATAATGAGGTCATTTTGGCAGTTAGATTTATGAGATTATAATTTTTATGTCAAACATAAGAAATAAGTTTTAAAAAATAATTCTTTATAATCAAAATTCTCATTTGATGTCCCATTTTCTCCTCATTAGAGATGCAGAATTTTGTCCTGTGAATTTGATTCTCATTATAATTGATTTACCATGATTATTTTTATTTTTCTCCTTCTTAACATGCTTTACAGATTTCTTTTTGATCCTTGCTGAAAATTGCTGCTGTATTTCAACAAAGCTTTTGCTCTGGAGGAGCCTTCCGTAGCTTGTAGACTGTGATAAATGTCTTTGATAAAGATTCTTTTATTCCAGATAGATGGATGAAGAGGGTTTGATGACTGGTTAGGTTCCAAAATACATCTTTTTCACAAAGATGCTACCTTGAGATATTGACAGAACTAGATTTTACATCCCTAATATCCAGTGTCTCTGCATTTAAATGTGTAAAATCGAACAGACCAATGAAATATCTTTTGTTGACTTGTGTGCTTACATTTTCCTAAATGTTTGCAACAATGTTCAAATGGAGAAAAGTCTGTTCTTTAATTTCATGTAACTGCGTTTTCTTTGTGGTCGCCTGTCAATGGCGTCATTCTCCCTTTTACCTTCTGTAAACATGACAAAGAGGCATGCAGAAAGTAAGAAGTAGGTGAACTGGCTAGCCAGAACTGTAGTTTTCTTTTAAATTCTTTTGTTTATATTAATCATTCACGATGGATCACAATTATTTTAATATGATTGATTTGACCATAGATATCAGCGCTGGTCTATCCATTGATTGAGTTCAGCAGAGAACATTCGCTTCAGTGGCTGTATGGTTAGTTGACCCATCTCACAGTGGGTTAGCAATTAAGATTAGCTAATGTTACTTGTGACTCTTTCATCAGGTTGAAATGTGAATGTACTCTGGATGTTTCAGTCAAGGTTCCTCTAGTCATGATTTGGGCAGCACCTGGTTCGGCCACCAGGTTCAGGAGCAATGTTGGAGTTTAGCTAGTAAAGGTGCACCTTGATAGAGACTTGTATGAGGTTTACTGACCTCAGGCCAGTGAACACGTTAATTATAGTGAGGATAATGGATAGTTTCCCATGTCTTAGAAAACTAGCTAATTAACATAGATGTAAGCTAAGAGAGGCAGAAATTACATACTGTGCCTTTAAGCTAGTTAATGTTTTCATCACTGACCAGAGGTATAACCTGCTTAGTGTGTCAAGATACATGATACATAAACAGATTTTTTAATTTTTATTTATTTATGTATTTACATTGTAAGTAGCTAACAGATGCAGCTTAAATCTGCTACAACTATCACTCACACTTTTATCTTTGTGCTGATTAAAGTTTAATGTGGTCCTGGGCTGTCTCAGTGAGTGTTGCACTGCAGACTTTACATAATGCCATGAGTTTTCTTTCTGAGGTGAACTCTTTGTGGTTTAGGTAGTAAAATTTGATTACAGAAGTTCTGGCTGACTTTTCTTCTCAGACGGCTCCTGTTTCTTGTATTAACTCTCTTGGAGTGCATGTAAAGTGGGACAGGGAGGGGCGACAGCTCTTAACAAGAACAGAAATTGAAAATTTGAAATATTTTTTGGTTGCATTTAAAGCAGGAAGCTTAACATCCAACCACAGTATTTATGTCAATAAAAAAATTATGACATACCTCCTCAGTTGTAGTCTTCCCTCATATTGAAATAAGGTTCTGTGGTTGAGATCAAAACCTTCAAAAAGTGTTCTTGAGATCAATCTCGAATAATTATCCATTCAGGTTTTTTTCAGTTTTGGTTTTATTTAAGCAGGTTTTAAGATTTCTGCTCCACTTCAACACTAAGAATTTTAATGATATTTTGGATGTGGTATGCAATATATTTGAAAGTCACACGAGCAGCAGATTTCATTGTTGACAACTGGCATCCAAAACTATCTGAATCCTGAGGAACCTTTCGAACGCTGCATGTAGAAAGATGCTGCTGTATAACTCTGGACTTTTTCTTTTGCTACAGTTCTTCTGGTGTGTACTGGTGTCCTGCTGGAAATGTTTGCTGCTCAGTCACATGAGTTCGTTAAACTTCTTTGGGGGTTTTCTGGTGCTTTGTATTCTCTTTTCAGTCGGTGGTTGTGATCCTGTTAAGCATCGCTGACACTCCTGCTTTCACCTTCTTTAACAGATGTATATTTTTCCCTGCATGCTGCTGCTGTAGATTTTCTCCAGATTAATTCACTGATCATCGTGTTTATCTCGTGTTTTTGTTTCTTGGTTGGTTCCTTTTTTCCGGTCACCTCATATTGAAAAAGTTTTTCAGCAACTTTTTATTCAAACAAAACACTAACCACGTTACCACTTACACCTGAAGCAGTTCACATAGCTGCTCTGTAGGCCCTTTCAGACATGCACTTCTTTCTGCTGTTCTGATGGCATCTGAACCTGGAAGCTTTGTGTCTGAATTCACACTCTGCTCATGTTTCTCTAAAAATTGTAATCCTACCGACATTTTCATATTACTTTCAGCATGGCCTAATTCTGAATTGGTTCCTTTCATGATTCAGATAAGATATGACACGCCTTTATTAATCCTACAATGGGAAGATTTGCAGTGTTACAATAAAAGGGAATAGTGCAAAAAAAGGACATCAGTGATTAATATAAAAAAATGATATTGTGAAGATTCTTCCAAATGTAGAAATTCAGAGATTGTACAGATTCCTTTGAACGTAGAAAATAACAATATTATTCTATATCTAGAGAAAACATTGGTATTGAACAGGTTCTTCCATAAGTAGAAAATACTGATATTGCCCAGATTCTGTTCATATTGCACATTTTGTGTCTATATCATACATTAGCAAGGCCATGTTCTATATAGAGTCAGTACAACGCTTCCATGCGCACAGTAATTACGCTACTACTGCAAGTGTTCTGCTGTGAAGTTGTAATAAATACACTTGAAACAATACAATAATAATCCAGCTTTAGTAAACGGATCAGATTTTTACAGTAAAATACCGTCCTGACAGCCGTGGTACAGCTCAGGACTCAACCTAACGATGACCACCATATAACAGATTAACTGCTGCTCATAAACTCTTCCTGTATTTGACAGCCCACCTGTCTGAAGTGAAGAACTCACACTGTGACTTGCCGTTAGATCCTGACTGATCCAGTCCTCCAGGTTGAAATCTGCTGTTAGTTTAGGCTCCTTACATATGGATGTTCTTCCGTCTTAGTTGTGTGGCAAGTATTGTGCCGTGGCTCTCTGTGAGACTGTGGTGGGTGTGCCTTGAGAACATTAACGTAAAACTGACCCCTGTCTGAATGACAGAATGCCACCCCTTTGACAGACTGTCAGCAGCAATGCTACATTTCCCATGTCTGAAAAGGGCTTCTCTTGACACTTCTGAGGATCAGCTAGTGCTTAACTATTAATGCTACTTTCCCTTGTTTGTTGACCACAGTGACATTTGCTGTCAACTGTTATTTACAACCATTCTGTTGTGGCACATAAAGTATCCATGACTTGAGATGGGGCAGGACTATTTTAGTGAGATCAGTTGAAATTATTTCGACTGAGGCTTGGTGATATACACCCCCCCCCCAAAGTATATTGTGGAAGAAGTTCATAACATCTTGGCACAGTAAGTGTGATAGAGTAGGTGTCTTGAGTCTGCATATTTAGTTTCAACGTTAAGGGATCTATCTTACATGTGTCCTTTTTCTGTGACATTTCAACAACTTAATTTCAGCACTTAGCAGGTTTTACAGTTTATTGTTGACCTATTTCTTTTTTTTTTTTATAAACGTGGGTATTGTGTCGGGTATTGCGTAGATCAGCATGTTAGATGCTACTGACGTGGTGACAGCTCATTTATTTCAGTCAGTCTGTATGTTAAATGCTTTTATCATTTCTTGATGGCCCTGTCCGATACATAACTGCACTACAAACAGCTGTGTGCATTGTGCCCAACAGTACCTCCTATCAGTCCTTCGAAACGAGATAAACAAGACAGCTGCCTGTGTTTTCCTACAAAGAACTCACAAAACTAACTTTTCACATATTCTTTTAAAATTCAGTAGAGGTCCAGCTACATGTTAACAATAATTAATAAGAATTGTTTAATCAGTGTGAATTTTTTTTGAAAGACAAAAAGTCAAAATTCTCAGATTCCCACTACTTAATTGTGAATATTTCCTGGTTTCTTTCTTCCTCTGACAGTAACTGAATATTTTTGGATTGTGGACAAAGCAAGACATTTGAAGACATCATTTTGGGTTTTGGGAAACACTGACCACTTTCATTTTCTGCCTTTTTATAAACCAAACACCGAATCACTTGTTCAAGAAAATAATCAACAGTGGAAATGGAAACGCTTTTAACTCTCTGCAACTTACAGAACCCAGATAAAACATTATTTCACTGACATTTCAACCACTACTAACCAGCCACTAATCCAGCTGACGACTGAGTTAGTAAATCTGTTTATGTCTGATGTTTTCCTGCTAGCAGGTTGTTAAGTTGGACCCCTGGACATTTGCAGAGTTTGGGGCAGATATAAAAAATTTGATCCAAGTCCAACGTCTGTATTTTCTAACTCATTTAAAATGACTTTATTCACTGATTCCCCAATTTTCTTTTCTCTCTCTGCAGCTGTCAAACAGCTGAAGGAGACTGTGAGTTCTTCGATCCACAAGCTGGCCAACTTTGATGGTAAGAGCTCAACTAAGCTTGAAGTTCAATCTGTGAACTCACTGGAAACCAGAGAGAAAACTAACTGAAGGAGCGGCTGACTTTGAAAAGATACAAGTGAAAAGCTGAATTCTAAAAGACCTTTGAAGCTCTAATGTTTGTATGTACCTGTGTGTTTGTAGAAGTGATGGATGCTCACTTACAGAACAACCAGACGGCAGAAGACGACATCCTGGCCAGCCCTGACCGACTCAAAGGTAAAGAACACACACACACGCACACACACGCACACACACACACAGTGGTTTAAGCAGGATATATATTTGATGCAACAATTTAAGTCCAATCTTTCATACTTACAGCACAGACTTTGATTTAAGTGGCAGAAGCTTTATACTTCCTTTGTCCCGGCGACTAAATACAGATGAATTATAATTGACTGTTCCGAATATGTGATGTGTTTGCAATGGAACTCTAAACTGAAGTGTGCCAACTTGTTTTCTAAAATTGTTAGATTTCAAAACAGGGAAGCATCCAGTGAAAAACCCCTCAAGTGGTAAATATTTTAGAGAGCAGACGATATGCTTTTAGTGTTATTTCTCTTTCATTCATTGTGCTGTAGGTCTGCACACTTGCACAGCTCAAAGTCCACTCCAAAGGGAGTTATTCTCTCCCACAGAAAACACTGCTCCTTTAGGCCATTTTATGCTCTCTGTGTCTTTTTAAGGGTTTACCTGGTATACATCTCATCATCCACCAAAGTCCACCAGGGTCTGTGCAGACTCTTATATAGATGTCTGCTTACAGTTTAGAAATTGCAACCTCAATTTTGTGTCTTTCTGGGTTTGATATAAAGGCCAACGTGACCATCTACGTAGCAGACCGACACGTACCTTTTATAGTGTGAATAGTAGCAAGTGTGCGCCTGCTTTCTGTTTTCAAAGTCCAAATCAGTCTGCATACAGAGATGTAAAAACCATGAATTGGCTTCTACCAGCCTGGTACATCTCGTTTGAAGTTCAGGCTTGTCTTTCATTACTTATTTATTTCACCGTGCAACATATTTGCATAAAGTTTGACTTGCCCTTGAACATAGAATAAATGGTTTTACCTCGTTTTCTTTCTTAGCTGGAGCTGCTTCAACTGGCTCTGAAATGTCTAAATGTCACCAAATTGTAGCAACTGACAGCTCTCAGAGGGTTATACAGCCTGCCTATACACACAGAATGTAGGTTGACAGTACATCCATTAACCTTCCTTTCGTTGGGTCAGCTGACCAATCAGAGCAGACAGGGCTGTTCAGGTGGGAGGCCTTAAAGAGACAGGAACTGAAACAGAGTATTTCACACACAGACTGAGGCTGCAGCAGCAAGGTTCAATTTGAGAATAGTGTGTTTTGATCATTAAAGTGTGTAAACATATATGCCAGATCCACAAAATTAAATTATAAACCTGTGAATTAGCATAATATCACCCCTTAAGTGTCATCTACATCATTTTTGTGTAAAATAAGCATCAGAAACTAATCGTTATATTTTGTGTTTATTTGGCTGGTCTTTCATTGGAAAGCCTGTTTATGAATCAGCTTTGAAAGCCTTTTGTTATTTTCAGTTGACTGAAGGCCGTTACATTGACTTGCTTTCTGTGAGGTAATGATCATGAAGGGTAGAGCAGCTGACAAGGGGAAATCGCCCAATTTTGACCTCTGACCTCTGTCTGTGCTGATGTGAGAGGTCCAACTGTGGACTCACAATGCTCAGACATACCAGCAACCATGTATGTCAGCTGTGACTAAAACCCATTTTGATTTTCTCTACACAGATTGACATCTCTATACAGTAACATATAAATGTATTTCTATTTTCATGGCTATACCATAACCATCTCACCTACATGTCTAACCCCTACCCTCATCTGATCATAAAGCAAACCCAACCCTCAACTTAGTTCCAAGCCCAAAGTTGATAGATGTACAGTAACACACAGTAAACAACACTGCTCTAAACTGCTGCTGTTCTGTTTTACCACTTCAATCCTGCTGTGCCTCATTTACTACAATAATTTTAGACAACGTACAAATGTGTGTGTGTACGTGCACCTATAAGCACACATGATGTGTACGTTTGTTTGTGTTGGCCTGTTTATTAAGTTTTATTTTTATTTTTAGCGTTTTGTCATTTTCAATCCTTCATTTTTTTTCTGTTTTATAGCTTTCAGTGCTTTAATCTGTCCCCTCCAGGCTAACCTGTGTGTGTGTGTGTGTGTGTGCGTGTTTGTGTGTCTGTGTGTCCGCCTCTCTACAGGGAATCAAATGGACGCCAAAGAGTCCGACATGTCAGACACTCTGAGTCCCAGTAAAGACCGCAGCAGTGACGACACGTCAGGTCAGTAAAACGTAGAGTCATGTATGTTAAACCAGAGTTTTTTATATTGTTGCATTTAAGTCTGATCAATGTGACTTTACATCTCTGTCAAGTTTTATCTTTGTATATTTTGCAATTCTTCAGCTTTAGTTTCAAGGTTTTTGGTTAGGTTTTAACCATTGTTCAGTAGTGTTAAAGTCACTAAAGCTCATTGTTCTGCGTCTGTTCTGTAAAGAGTTAATCATGTATAATGTTCTACATAATCTGTTGGGAACTAAGTAACATTTACATTGATTCTCTAATGTTGTGAAACCTTAAATATGTCAATTTTAGCATCAGTAATTATCTCAAACTACTGTATTTATCATTAATATTTTCATTGTAACATATGGCATTATTATTTTTTAAATCTTTCATTTGTGACTTAATTTTTGTTTGTGTTTCAGACGGCAACATGGACGACCAGGAGCTGAATGAACCACAGAACAGAGTAGCGCTGCTCAAAGGTAACCATGACTACTCCTCTCTGCTTTATACTTCTGCTTTGTGCTGCTCTGACTGACCATACACCCAGAAACTGAGGTTATAAGCCAGAGGTATTTGTAATACAGTTACCCTTCCATTAGGGAGAGCTGCTCAGTTATGCTGCTCGCCGCAGGTCTTTTTTCCGGCTTTGGTAATTTATAGATCACAACAGGGTGGTAACATGTTTAAAATGTTTTTTTGTGATGGATACAAAAATCAGAAATATTGAATTACTCTTTGTGTATGTCTGTGTGTAGCTGAGCTGCATCGGGCCGGTCTAGAACCTGGAGACACGGAGCAGGTCATCCACCATCTCCACAGAGAGCTTCTGGAGGCCCAAGAGTTAGCCAACACTGGCAAGCAGAAATGTCTAGAGCTACAAGGTAATTCAACTACACTATTACTGTAGCCACCACACAGGGGAGTTCGGACTAAATTATAGCTCCGCTTAAACAATGAAGGTCAGGCGCAGTAAACAAATCTTAGTATATTAGTTTAAGAATGGGTGTGATCTGAGCACTAAGCATGTCCTGAGCCCGATCATGAGATCAGAATTGGGGCTGATCACTGCAATTTTTAACTGATTGGTATTGGCAGGAAACAAAGTCTTATTCTTTGTTTGCATTTGTTGTCACGTGGATATGTGAAACAAGCAGCAAAAGCAGCTGTTTCACAAGCTACCAAGATATAAGTAAGCTTTCCTAGTTTGTCCCAGCTTGATATAACACTTGTGTGCTGGCCAGAAGTCATTAAGTGTCAGAGAAGACTTTGTCAGAGATGTCCTCCTCTACAATACTTGAAGTGTGTATCATCTAGGAAAGCAGTATCAAGTGTAGGCAGATACTAAATATTAAATCAATCAAACTGAAACCAAAAATCCAAGGGGTCAGTGTGTCTCAAGCCCAAGTTCTACATAATGAAAACAGTGTTTAACCCCTGCAAAATTCAACAGGTGAATCTAGTCACACTGTTAAGCTCAGCTCCTAACATGTTTACATTGTTTCTGAATTTCACTCTACTATGTGACATTACAGTTGAATGTTAAGGAAATGTAGTCTAAATACAGCTTTAATTCTATGATTGATTGACTTACCTTTGTTACAGCTGCTACAATCACAGTCAAAAACCCATACCTAACACCGTACATAACACTTCCAGCACAGAACTATTCACAAAAGTACTAAAATGTACTGAACTCTGAAAGTGACATTATAACTGATCAGTAATGTAACCGTGGTGTCTGTCTGTCTGTCTGTAGCTCTGCTGGAGGAGGAGAGGAGGAGTAACTCCAAGCTGACTGAGGAATCGACCAAACAGATTCAGTACCTGCAGAGTTAGTACACACGCTCACATACACAGATCAAAGCAGTACAGCCTTGTATATGTTACATTCTAACATGCTTCCACCTCACTTCCTTTGTGTGTTTAGCTCAGCTTGGGAAGCTGCAGGCTGACATGGAGGCGCTAAGGGAGCAGAGGGAGAGCACCATCTGCAGCACAAGAGAGGAGCTCTACTCCGCCCAGGAGGAGGTATAACTTCACTGACTAGCTGCCCTGAGTCCTCGTAACTCCTCCTGACCTGACACAGTCCAACTCTTTCCCAACTGCTTTCTCACACTCCTGACTGGGTTATTCCCTCTCAAATGACCAAGGTCCTTCTGCTCCACCATCTCTGATCTGTTTGAAACTTTTTATCAAAACTTATGGACATTTCAGACTTTAGGTTGATATGTCAGGTACTTAAGAGATTTTTTTTAATTGCCTGTTGATCCACTTTCAGCACATTTCTTAGCACATTGAAATCTGAGGCTATGTTTGAACAACAGTATCCGAGGAACTATTAAATATAAAAGCCTGAAATTACTTTTTATTATGAAATAGGACAAAAAAGAAAATAAAGGATTTTTTTGTTTTGCTTTCAGTACTGATGGAGCAGGTATGACAAGCTGGACCACAAAGATTAAAAAAATGTTTCTAGTTAGCCTAATCCAAGTAGAACAGAGATCTGGAGTTTCAGCATGGTTTTCTAAGTAACTAAGAAAAAACATTTGATTATAAATCAATGGCACGATAACAAATAACCATGAAATTGACACGATTTTGTAGATGAGCATAGCTTCAAATTGCAGTGTGTAAAAAAAACATGCTAAAGTGAGCCAATGGGTAATTTAGTATTTAATTAAGACCCTAAAATTTTGTAAATATCTATCTTAATATCTGTATCTGTATTGATAAAGAAAAGATATCTGTGTTTTATGCTGTACAAGTTTCAGGTAAATCAGAGATGGCCGAGGAGAAATTGTTCTAAAAATTTGATGATTTGAGATGGAATGACCCTGACTCAGTCTGAAAAGCTCCCCTTCAGCTTTTTCAGACTCCTCTTTATGCAGCCTGCTCCACAGTCTTCTTAGACTGTTGAACTTGGACTTCTCCCCATCTAGTAATTTCTGTTCACATGACAAACAGACCGACCTGTGGATTGTGTTTCTGCTTTCAGATTCTTGTCCTGCGACATGCCATGGAGGCGGCCACAGCAGAGCGTGAGCGGGAGATCGCCGCCCTGCAGTTAGACCTGGGCAGTGTGCGCTCTGAGCTGGAGCACTGGAGGAACACGGCTGCCAAATACGAGGATGAGATCAGCCGACTGCAGGAGGCCTTCACACAGCAGCAACAGCAGCAGAACACTGCCAGCCAGCTGCAGGGTGAGTGGAGTGTGTGTGGGAGGCTGTCCCTGAACACATGTCTTCTAGAAATGATCATTTGTTTTATTAGATACTAATTGTAACTGCTTATTATGTCTTGTTTTCTCTCTTAGTGGAGTGTGTTGCGTTGCAGCAGAGGTGTGTGTGTTTGCAGCAGGACTGTGACGGCCTGAGAACTGAACGGAAAACTCTCACAGACAAACTGCACCGCCTCGAGGCTGAGCTGAGCAGGTGATGCTTAATATGGAGTTTACCAAGAATGTGAACTTAGATATGGTTAACTTTTACAACTAAGATCAAATATCACTGACCTATATTTACATCCTAGCTCAGTGACATTTAGGCCAGCCACTCATATGTGATAACTGTATTAGAAAAGATAAGATAAGCCTTTATCCCACAGTAGTTAATTTTGCAGTGTTACACCAGAAAAGGAGAAAACATTAAGAGACATCATGTGCAAAAATACAAATTAACAAGAAAATATACATAAGTACTTTTGATTTGTTACGGATTCTTCCATACGTATAAATTTGAATATTGCACTGATTCTATTGAAAGTTGAAGAAACAATATTGCACAGGATTATTCTGTATGTGTGAATATACTGATATGGTTTGGTAAGATGGGTAATAAATAAAGGGACTTGGACCAGTCTACGCAGCACTATTCCAGGGTCTCTTGTGCATGTTTGTGCTCGTGCACAGGACAGGGGGAAGCGAGGAAGGGGATGGGAGGAAAAGGGAATGCTGGAGCGAGAGGGACAACAAGTTAAATATGCTAACTAGCTAAATATCAACAATCTTTCTCCAGTGTCACAGACTCAAACTTTCAACATTTATTTAAAAAGAAAATGATTGCTACTATCAGAATCAATGTACAACACTTTAAAATAAAACACTCCAGTGAAAAGCTCCCAAACTCTCAACTGACTCTTAGGCTAACATACAACATAACCTGTGTGGTTGTGGACCTGAGGGTCTTTATGATAGCTGTGATCAAAGTGATAAGTTGTAGCTCAGGACAGCAGACAGGACCACCGCCAAGTCCACAGATCAGGTTCAGAGTTTGGATTCAGCATTGAAGGACAGGCTGATGATGAGACTGACGAAAGGAAACACGGCTGATTTAGATAGAGAAGTACAAGGGGACAACAGCAGACTGAAGCTATCTGATCTACATGGAGAGAAACATCAGTGCATGTTCATCAGAGCTGAGAGCGCAATAGGATTTTATCTGAGCCTCAGCTGCATTTTTGTTAGATTCCAATAAACTGTAACTGCCACTGGCAGGACCTTTAATACATGAAGTAACACTGGGCTTTAAAGCCAGAGTTAAAACCAAAATTGGCTGGACTTGACAGGTCTGTGAAGATCTGTTCCTAAATGTTTAAATGTTATTGAATGGATCTTTGTGTGATGTTTTTGCAGCACCAGGGAGCAGAGTCTGGTCCTCAGCAGCAGTCTGGAGTCTCTGGAGAAGAGAGAGGAGGTTTTGCAGGACAAACTGGGCTCACTGGAGAATCAACACCTGCAGGACGCAAGTAGACTGAAGAGCCAGTTGGACCAGGCCCAGGCCCGCACACACACACTGCAGAGAGAGGTGCACACACACACATTTGTACTTCTGCATTTGTGAGGACAGCCTCTTACTGTAAACTATGTCAACTAATGCTAGTTTTTCAAGCAGCCCTTTAAGCCTCTGAACCTAAAGCAGTTTCTGGGTTTTTTCTTTTCCCATCACATTTTTGCTCAGTATGGGTTCATTTTTCAGTGCTGTATAAAGGCCTGTACCATGCATATCTTCTATGCAGTATGATACAGTTAACAAGCCATAAATCATAGAAGAAATAACAAATGTTGAATTTCTTTATTTGTTTTACAAAAATTGGGGGTAAAATGAATCCCTATGTACCACATGTGTCCAAGTGCCCACAGGTGTTAGAAATACTGGAAGAATATGGGGCCTCCAGATATTATCAGTAGGCTATGGGACCTGGCCTACTGAAATTTTTAAAACCTCAACAAAGTTGTTTTTTTTTTCATTACTTTGCACGTCAACTCTCATAAATTATTTCACCATGCTAAATGTTTCTTCCAACAACTTGCTCTTCTGTGTACCATGTTTGAACCATGCAAGATTTATTCTGTTGATCAAGCATCTCCAATCTTCTCTGCTCTGCGTCAACACGGCCTAAAGTTTAACCGCAAAGGGAATTTATGTCATGTGACTGATGGTCTGAGCTGAGTCACACATGGCTCCTCAATTGCGCTGACATGTAGAATAAGCTAATTTTGATGAAACATCACAGTCCTAAGCGTTTTAAGCTGACAGGTTTTGGGGTTCAGAGGGTTAAAGGTGTGACACAAAGTCAGGACTGGCCAAAAAGTTTTTACTCATAAGGTCTAAAATTCAAACTAATCAAAGAGAGATTCCTCCATTAAGGTTGTTTTGTCTCCTCTATGGAAATTGATGACCTCAGTTTATAGAAATGATTGTGGTGTTTGTGTGTGTGCAGTATGAAGACACACAGTCCCAGCTGCTCGACCTTCGTCAGCGCTATGAGAAAACAGAGCAGGAGAAGCTGAACATCCACCAGGAGTTGGAGCAGTGCAGGAGCAACCTGAAGCTGCTGCAGGACAAGACCAGCTCTGTGAGTACACACACATACACACATACATAAACTTCCTTTTTAATAATATCCAAGACTATGTGGGCTATTTGTGACCTTAATTTTTCTGTTTGCACAGCTTTAAACTCAGATGTTTTTCCCCACAGTTTATTCTGCTGATGGTTTAATGCAGGAGAAGCCAGATTTGCTAGCCTTAGCCCACCCAGCTCTCCAGTTCACAGCCTTCCTCCTCACTACTTACTTGCTAACAGGACACAAAAAAGTGTCCCCTCACTAGTGCTGTTTGAATCTAACAACGGGGACTGCCAACAATCTGTGTAGTGGAAGTAAATACATTACCAGTCTCAAAATATCATTTAAAGTGTGATCCTAGCAGAGTGACTCAGCTCTATGTGGGTATACATGAGCACAGAAACTCTACACTGAGGTGACATCATGTGACCTTGTTTTCTGTCGCCCTCTGCATCCTGAGCTGATAAAGTAGAACTGCTAGAAAATCAGCGAGGCGGAGCAGCCTCTTCCTCTGTTACCCCTCTTCCTCCTCTTCCTCTTCTTTTCCCTTATCTGCCTGCCCTCAACTCCTTATTCTCTGCAGCCATTTCTTGATGTGACAACTTATCTGTCTTATTTTTCAGGCTTTGTTTCAGTAGAGTGTTTCAGAAAAACAGTCCTAATCCAGAATCACTGGATAGGGCAACAGGCTTTGTTTTGATTAACAGTTTTAAAGAATAATTCCTGTTAGTCACAACACTGGTCTTATTGTCATAGCTGGGTCTATAATTTTTCTCAATAATAACTACAGTGTACTCAGAGATAAAAGTCAGACAGTCTAACATTCAGGCAGATAAAGACAAACCTCTACATTAGACTCATTGGGAAGAGAAAGTGATATTTATGACCTAAAGTGTTGTTTTAGCTTCTTTGTCATTATAAAAGTAGCACCAGCGATGGTCTGATCAGTCAACCCGGACACTAAAAGCCGACACGTTAGTAATATCCAGCTGCACTCATTTTCAGATTTACCTTCACTTGAAGGTGCTTAGATGATCTGGATAAACTGCTGGTTTGTTTACAACCTGTCTGATTGTGGTTGTTAGGCAACATATCAGCCAGTGTCACTTAGTGTTGGATCAGAGGGCACCTAAAGCACAAACAAGAAAGCACGAAAGAGTCCTAGTGAAGTAGCCAAAACATACTCTCCTGTGTGGTGAACAGGATTAAAACTGCAACTGTTTTGGAGAATTACTGAGCATCAGACCTGGGAAGTTGTACATACTCAACTGATAGTTTAGTACATTACATTTAGAGACTTAATCTTCCTTATTTCATGCTCTCTTTGTCCTTCCAAAACATGGTGCCTACATTACCCACAATGCAACACACTGCTAACAGTCTGGAGATTCAGACATAGTTGTAGCTACTGTTACCTGGAGCCTCTCATAAATCTGACGAACGGATAAGGAGCAGCTAAAGGCGTCTGGTAACCTCACTTCTTTCTGATTCCACAGTTCCACATTTTTTGTCTTCAACTTTAGACTCAGATTCAGTAAACCGAATCACAGGATATAAACTAAAGTTAAAACATTTGTTACAGGTTTAGGTTTCCTCTTTTGTTTATTAGTGCGTTCTTATGTATTATACACCTCCTAGTGTACTGTTCAATTGCACTTTTGTAGTAAATACCGTACTGTGGTTCTACATCTCTGTGGTGTGAATGTCAGAACTGAGTTGGGAGAAACAATGCAAAAGTGATCCTGATCATTGATTTCACAAACTGATGAAACAGCAGGGCTACAGATCTCATGTCTGAAAGGTAGGTGAGGAAGCAAAATAGATTACCACAGCTTCATTTGTATAAATGCCAGAAAGAGGTGAAAAATGTCGAGCACGGGATTAAATGTGTCCATGACCCAAATGTATTCACTTCGTTGTCATAGAGGAGGAAAGAAACCAGAAAACTTTTGAATCAAAAAGGTGGCCTTGGTGGATTTGGAATTTATTCCTCGAGAAATTACTCTAACTGATTAACTGGTTATCGAAATCACTGGTGCAATTAATTTATTAGATGACACATCTCTTAGCCGTTGCAGCTCTAGTTGTGATCAACTACAATTCTCCTTTATTTTTCTAAAATCTATCAGCTCCTCACTTCACACAAAACTGTTTTGTTAGGGTTTCTTGTAAATTGTATCAGTGCCTCTTTTTTTTCTTATTTATTGAAAGTCAGACCTGATTCCAGTTGCTTCACACTTGGCTTTAAACTCCAGCTGACTGGTAGTGGCGCTGTGAGATGTCCTGGTGCAGAAACTGGTGACGGACGGCTGCCCTTCTGCTGCGGTGTTTCATGAATGTGGCTGTTGAATGTGTAGAAACTGTGGTGTTGCTTTGTAGAAGCAGCTAACCAGATCCAAACCAATCTTCCTGCAGCTCCCCCCTTTCTGTCTCTCTCTCTTCCTACTCTCCCCTTCCTCCCCCCTCGCTGTAGCTGCTCCATCCTCCATGTTGGTTTTGGTTGATTTGCCGGCTGATTTCTTCTTGTCCCTCTCCTCCTCCCCCTGCCCCCTCCTTCCCTCTAGCCATCCATATTGCAGCCTGTCCAAGCCATATTCATGGGCCTTGTCCTGGCTCTGCTCTACTGGTGTTTCGGCCAGTTGTGGTAGAAAGGTACACATCGATATGACATCTGTCTGTCTGTCTGTCTGTCTCTGCTGCCTCCATCTGTCCATCATCTATGGAGGGAAAGGCGACCGAGATGAGAACGTCGTCCTGATCGGTGAAGAATTCAGGGTCACAGATTGATTTCGGGTTGGAAATCTGCTAGAGTTAAAAGTAGACACCACACTCTCAACCCAACTTTAATGTTCTTAAAGGCATCAGCCCATAATCCCAACCTCATAGTTTAAAGGTACGTAGCGATATACCTTAAACAGCACATGGGATATGTATTACAGATACCCACAGTTCACTTTTTGGTCGTCAGAAACATTCAAGATATCAACATTGTCATTCGTCCACAACAAACAACGTCACTTTTAGCCTTAATTTCTATGGGGTTTCTCATTACAGATACAGTGCCTATAAAAAGTATTCACCCTGCTTGGAAGTTTTCCCCTTTAGTTGCTTTTCAACACTGAATCATAGTCAATGCAATGTGGAATGTTTTTTGGCAATTTGCAATAAAAGAGTTCTGTCAAAGTAAAAGCAGCTTGCTTCTCATAGTGTGGCACTGGAACTTCATATGACAAGCTGTTTTTATTGCCAGGAGGTCAGTCTTCTAAGCTCATCTAGACCTTGTTGTGGATCCGCAGATGTGTGTAGACAGACTGTCCTGTCTAATAATTCTGGGTATTATTGGAAATATTTATAGTGCCAACATAGAACCTGTGTTCCAGTACAGATACCTAAATTATTTTTGCTACCTTACTTTTTGAATTTGACGAATACAGTCTGAAATTAATGATATTATTATTTTAATTAGGCAACTGTGGAACTGTGTGATCAAAAATAAAAAATATATAATTCAGACCAGACTTTAAATGTCTCTTTTCAGCATTTTACACATTCAATACAAACCCACGTTGTTCAGTACCAGTAAAGTACTAAGGTTCCCCACAGCTAGTATCCACATAATAGAAATGGAGTTCATCTTTAATAGTAACGCTCACTAAGAAAGGGAAGACCAGTATAGGGTTGTGGGTTTTTTAAGTGTATTGAGGTGTAGGTGGCTGTTACTTAAAGGCGTTGGCTGTTTGGAGTTGAACCCTGAATTCTGATCAACAGGACGTTCTCCTCACCTCTAAAACTTTCCTTTGAGATCAAGTGTCGTCACCATCATCATCATCATCGTGGTGTTTGGTGCTTGTCCTCTGGTTTGAGCAGCTCTAACTGCATGGCCGTCAGTCACACTTCTTCTGCTCTGCTGCTGCTGCTAACACAAAGCTCATCCGCTGACCGTCCACTTAAAGGGATACCTGGAGGAAACATCAGTCTTTATACTGTGTGCTCACTGGTTGCTGTTGGATATACAGGAGGCTTGGAACTTTTCTTGAGCAGGCAATTTATTTATATTTTTTAAAATATATCAGAAACCAGTTAATATGTTAACCCTTTCACAAACGTGTAGTTATATTTCTATATATCTTATACTTCATAATTTTCAGGCAAATCAGAAATGGTCGAGCAGAAACTGTTAGGAAAACTTGATGAGTTCTGTGGAGTCCAGACCTCAATTAGGTGGTTTTATATTGTGGCTGGTGGGTTTTACCTGTGTTTAACCAGTGCACCAGTGACACTACTTATAAATAGGATGAAGGCTGGATGCACAGACAACACTAAGTCATCTGGTGGTCAATACATAGAATTTACTGACAAGAATTACAATAAAGATTATTAACATTTAACCTGTTTAGTTTGCAGTGAAAATGTTTAAACCCAGATTTTATTTCTAGAAGAAAAGCGAGTTCGGAAAACTCACTTTATATTTGGACATAGAGTTTTATTGTTTTTAGATTATTAGTTACAATTTGTCATCTCTAAATTTGATTTAAGTAGCAGACAATATTATAAGCTTTATATTGATGAAAAGAAACTAAAGTTGTGAGAGTTAAGATGTTAATAATTACAACTCGTCTAAAGCTAGTGTGTTTTTGTTAGTGTAGTTTTAACTGGGTGTTCCTCAGAGCCACGCTGTGAAGATAGAGGTGTCCCTTTAAGGAGGCAGTCTTCACATCATCATGTTACTAACACTCTCCTGCCTGCTTCATTCATTCATTCATTCATTCATTCACTTGGTCTTTTCCCTCCCTCTCAGGTTTTGGTGCTTCAGTTTTAACTTTAAATTTATGCATTGTTTCTCTTTATCTTTTGCAACAGGTTTGGTTTGTGGTTCATTTAATTTCTGAATTAACTACATTTTCCTTCCATTTCTTGCATCCAGTCCACTTCCCCTCAGTTACTTTTCTCTGGTCCATCTGCTTCCAGGTTTGGTGTTTTGTTAACACTGATGCATTCATCTTGATTTCCTTCCAAGCATCATTTCTCGCTGTCATTGGTTTCCTCCAGCCATCGACGCTCTTTTATTTCTTTCATCCTTCCCATCATGTCTGTCCTGTGTTTGTGTTTGCTGCTTGTCTGTTTATTTGCGATGTCCGACCAGTGTGTCCAGTTTTTTGAAACACTTTGCCGTGATGAAAAACTGGTCTGTAACCTTTATGTTTTTCCTACTCAGGTAACTTCCTCGACCTCGTTTACTTTGCTGCTTCCAGCTGTGTTTTTATTTTACCTTTGTTTTTTTGTTTATTTTCTCCTCTCCTCTACCTCTTCTGCAGTCCTAAAAGATGAAATTTATTCTTTTGTTTGCTCTTGTGAGGGGTTTTGTCTTTATGTTTTGTGCACAATTTGTGGCGAAAAGGTAATCTGCTGTGAAGTTGCTCGTCTTCCATGCAGTTTGCTTATATTTGGTTAATGCAGCCACCCCACAGTGGACAGAACTCCTGTGTTATTTTTTCAACACAAAACAGCACAAAATACATGTGATGTGTCTTTGAAGAGTTGACAAGCCCAGCCGGTAAAAGAACAAAAAGCCAGGAAGAATTTTTTTCTCTGACAGTGAAAACAGCACATAGATGTTTCCCTGTAGATAACCACAAATAGAAGAAACCACCACTCTGCTGTGTGTGTGTTCTTATTCCAAAGTAATGTTGTTGCTGGAGGTATCTTAACCCTCGGAACTCTAAGCAGCCTCTGGGCGTTCTGCTTGTCACATTTGTACTCACTGAGTGCTCTTTTTTCCCTGCAGTATAAAGTTCTGGACCTCTATGGAAACAGCACAGCCATGGCTAGAAGCAGGAAAGTCAAAAATGTCTTCTGTGCAGTGGGACAGTACGTTATCTTACTTTAGACAAAACCTGGAATCAACATGTGAAACATTTTACCAGTAAAACCTGGTGCAAATAAAATTATGAATGAGACTTTAGAATTGAAAATATGATAATTTAAAGATAGATTTGGATATTTTCTCTGACAAATGGCATCATAGATGTTCCGTTTTTTTATTTTTTCTTCTTTTTACAGTTTCTAGCTCAGATTATTTTTTTTATTTTTTTAAGCAACATACCTTTAAAAACTTGCTGGCTGGTTTATGGTTCAACAGGTCAAACATACAGTGCATAACTCGTGTTTCCACCTTCTCACAGTGACAGTAATAACACAAAACCATGTGATTGTGATGTTTGCCTCACTGTCAGTCCTCTATGCAGACAGGTGCAGAGCATCAGAAACTTTTCTTGGATGCTTCCTAGGTTTTTCCACCGTACTCCTAGCTGCTGTTGATGCTCCCCTCTTGAGCTCTAGCAAACCAAACAC
Source organism: Dascyllus trimaculatus (assembly GCA_024666655.1). Taxonomy (NCBI): domain Eukaryota; kingdom Metazoa; phylum Chordata; class Actinopteri; family Pomacentridae; genus Dascyllus; species Dascyllus trimaculatus. Next base: position 3,998,509 of record CM045450.1, read on the forward strand.
TGCTGCTTGACTTGAAATGCGTTACCACTGGGCACCAGTGTTGAAATGTCACAACAGACCCAGATTTAAAGCTCTGGTATACTGTGAACGAGAGATTTACCTGATGCTGTGTGGACCACTGAATGTAACGGACAGACAGACATATGGAAGAATCCTGAACTCCAGCTGCAAAATCATGTGATAAAACTACTCAGATGTAAGAATGGTCTTTGATTTCTATAGACTGACGTGTTGTTAGTGTGTTGATGGGATAAACTATTCCTACATTTGGTTTCTGTTATTATTTTTGTCGCATCTCTGCCTTGTAAAGTTTATTTTTTCATCATTTTTGTCAGTTGTTAGTTTTGGGAGTTCTGAGCTAACCTCAGCAATGACTACTAGTTCACGTGCATCGTCCTCTATTAATAGACTCTTCACCGTGGGATGACTAGCCTGTGCACCCAACAAAGAAAAAATATCATCTTTTGGACTGAATTCAAGCTTGGCTTTTTATTTTCTGCCGTCCCTCTGCTCCTCTTCACCCTCCTCCTCTCCTCCTTCCTTCTTCTCTGTTCTGGTTTCAGTCTTTTTCCAGTTTGAGTCATACAGTTCAGGCACTGCAGACTAACTGGACTTTCTGCCTCTCTGTTTGTGTGGTCGTCTCTCTGGGACAGAGCGGCTGGAGCCCCTGGATGCCGGTCATCGCAGTGATGGTCGCCGTGACGGCAGCCGTCCTCTACCCGAACCTCTCCAAGAGCAGCTCCACCTAAGACACAAACACACAGCGCTGTGAGGAGAGCATCACTGCTTTACTTGTAAAAAGTCTAATTGTACATAATTGTAGAGGGAATATAAAGGTTGTGGTTTCTACAGAGGACTCAGATGCTTCTTGGTTTATTTTGAGTTTGTGTTATTTTTTTGTTTTGTTTTTCTGCGACGGGGAGTTTTGTTTTTATTCTTGGCTCTCTCTCAGCTGTGGTGGGGGCTTTTGATTTCGTCTCTCTGCTGATTTTTGGGTAACAAAGTCTTGTTCTACAGCAGGCCGCTGAGCTTCCATGCTAAACAAAAATACAAAAACGTGCTTGATGTGACGTTCACACCAGGCGAATGTGTTGCTTTCCAGCAGCCTCAGTGCAGGTGGAGAAACACGATCCTTCATCATCACTGAAGGAAAGACGACAGGTTTGATGGTTTGGGCTTCTTCACAGTTTTCAAAGACGCTGCAGATGGTGTTTGTCTGCAGCTGTAACTGGGCTGCAGCCCTACGTCAGTCTTGTTGAACCAGCTCCACGTTCAGCTTTATTTTACTCATTAACTACTTCAAACCAGCTCTGTGCTATCAGCTGCTTCCTCCACACATCATCAATATCTGCGTTGCTTTTCTGAACCTTTTCCACTGCAGGAACTTGCAGGCTGTTGTGGGGCGGCCTGAACTTTTCACAATGTTTTGACTACAAGAACCAATTTCAGTGCCATTTTCGGGGGACATAGAAGTCAAACTCCAGGTTGGATCCTTCTGAGCTGTTCTGATAAACTACTGTGTTGGGCTCAGTGCTGATTGGTTAAACTCAGAGAGGACAACAAGCACTTTTTTGCCGTCTTAACATTCTTATGAGGTGGCAGTCCTCTCAAACATTGCCATCAACATCATGAAACTTGCCACGTAGGCTAACAAAACAAACCTTCTATTGTTTTATTTCCTCCATTCTCATAGAAATGGAGTTGCATAGTTGTTTTGGCGCCCTTTGAGTTAACATTGAGGTCAAATCTGTCGAATCCTTCACCATGGTGAAAACAGACCGGCTTGAAGGGCTTGTTAGGAAAACATTTGCGCCTAAACTGAGTTCTTGCAGTGAAAAGCTGCCAACTATGTTTACTTCAGGATTTAGTTTACTCTAAATCTTTGAATTCTCCATGCAAAAAAACCCAATATATGCACATGTTGTTTTCTTTTCTGGATAGACGTTAGCTTTGGTTGCTGCAAGTGTCAGATCAAATTCCAGACTGAATTACAAGCCTGGAGCTGTGGGTCAAACACTGAACAGTTTGGCCTCATCCAGGTGCCGCTACAGAAATTATAAATTTATAACAAACCTGCACACTCTAAAGTGTACATCTGGGCTGTAGGAGCACAAATGAAGCACAAACGGTGACGAAGAAGCGCGTCTGTTCACCTCCATCACTGCTGCAGTCGACTGAGTCTGTTGGAAAGTTTGTTTCAGGAAGTTCTGCTCTGTTCTGCTTACAGTAGGCCATGTTCTAACACAGCGTTTTATGTGTTTTGTTTTTTCTTTTCTTTTTTTTAGTGGGAGTTTGGGGTTCGGGGTTGAAACTTGAAGCCAAATTTTAAAATAATATCTGATTTGTTTCTGTTTTGTTTGTTTTTTTCTCAATTTCTGGGGGGGCACCGAAAATGGGGTCAAAGTGCCTCTGATGTAACTAACACCACAGTTTGTGTATGTGTGCAGACAACCACATCTGATAAACACACACAAACACACACACTTTGGTTTATTTCACTGTTCGGGGCACGGTGGTTTTGGGAGTCTTACCAGCTTTTTCCAGAGCTTTTACTTGCCCCTCATTGCCTTCTTCGCCCAGTGGAGTCAGTTTAGTGCTGTGACTGATGACTATTTACATTTAGTTGATTATTCATTTAATTTAAGCAAGAAAAAGTCACTCTAGAATCCAACACAATGTCTTGTTTTGACTAAACAGTAAAAAGCAGTAGATCTTAGCCTTTGAGAAGCTGGAATAAACACTGGGCAGCTGATGAAGCCAGTGAGATGGACGTTAAAAGCTCTGGAAATAGCTGATAAATGCAGTTTGAGTTGTGGCTTCAGCTGGATGACGTTTTTTTTTGCCATGTTAGCAGCTCTTATGGTGACAAACTGAAGTATCCCAATATGTCCTCAATGGGTCAAAATTTGGTTCAATGTAGCGCCACCATCTGGTCAAACTTCAGCTCTACAGAACAGCTCAAAAACCATTGACTGAATTCTATGAAAAAACCTATTTACTGTTGTCAAGTTAGGTTGGGCTACCGTTAGCTTTATCATGCTAATGTTAGCATTGAGGCCAGTGTTTACATGGTAGCTACACTTTTCCAGCTAGGCTAACCTACAGCATGAAGGACAGGTGAGACTACCTTAAATTAAATATTCTGATTTTAGGGAATAATTTTCCTTTGTTGGCTAATATTCAGTCACAGTGGGGCACCAGCTCTGTTTTTAGCAACCTCATGTCATCTTTAAAAGAAGTTTATCACGGGGAGGTGCACAGATGTTCTAAAGTGACTCTGATACTGAGGATAATGCTGCATTAGTGCCACATTGGTGTTTAAATCACTCATATCATCACTCAAGTTGTAACTGCAACTGAGAAACATCAGTAAAAGCTCTGATTTAACCACCTTGGGACTTAAATGTTGGAAAATATGCAACAAAATTTAAATGTGTGCACCATACATCCACCAAAATGTATTGTTTAAATTAATTGAACCCAAACTTGACAGCTATGGTGCTGGATGTTTACAGCTCTTGAGCTGTTAGATGACGTGAATGTTGGAAAATCATAAACTCGTGTTAAAGATAAAACTACTTTATCCACAATTTGCAGATGGAGCTTTTCCAAAGAGAGCTTTGCAGCTTCACAGGGTTTTTGCCCCGCGTCACAATTAAGAGCTGTTTGGCTTTGGTGAAATCTTGTGTTTTCCTTTTTTGATATGAAAAGTCTCAAACGGAAGAAAAGTGTTCACGTTTTTAACAGACCAACGTTTAAACATCAAACACTTGAGGCCTCAGCAGAAATGTGTGTATGTATGTGTGTGTTTGTGTGTGTTGTTGAGGGGAGGGTTCACACTCTGGACTTTTGAGCAGCGCTCGTCATCGTCCGTGTACTCTGTCTTGTCTCCGTGTTAAAAAAAAGACAACGAACAATTATTCCTGATGTTTAAAGAGAAAAACACTACAGTACAGAGAGAGAATTGTAAAATAAAATGTTATTGAATGACGTGCTACTAGACTTATTTTGTTAAAATTGTTTAGAGATATGAGAGGGAGCTATGTAGAGGTTATGATGATGCAGATGTATTGAATATGCAGAGCGATGTTTGGATTAAAGTTGTAGCAAGCTGACCCACCAAACCTGCTTCCAGCGTCTTAATTCACACACAGTCTGTGGTAAATAATATGAAATAGTGGAGCAGATAACTGCAAACATCACAGGAATCATTCATTTGGTCATACAAGCACTGAAATTGGCTGGTCTGTCCATCATAGGGTGATTTGTCTTGGAGGGGAAGAAAGTGAGCCACAGGAATTCTCCAAATAGCAGGTATTTTTCAAGATGAACTCCTGGCATTAGTCCTCATGGCTTACTGAACTCTCAAAATTCATGTCAGTGTTAATATGTACTTTTCCAACTAAAATTTTGTTAATTCAAACTCTAATAATTCAAGGAACCAACATGTTCTTGTGGTCTCAGCAGTATAAACAAGCTTGAACTAACTCTCCTTAACTACAACTCATTTAATTATTGAATTAACAAGATTTAATGGTATTTAGAAGGCTCATTGATGCTTTCTGTTGCCAGAATCAAGTTTAAAGTGTCAAAAATGTATAAAACATTGTTAATATCACAAAAACTGGACAACTGTGTTGAAAAATATCCAAAAATATGGTGTCCAGCTTCTTGGAAAATGGCCGCAATTTAGAATTTGAGGTTTTTTTTTTAAATGTCAGGCATGTAAGTAATGCGCATGCCAAATTTGATACTCATATGACAGTTTGAAGGATTTTTCAGTTATCTGCCACACAAACAGGCAAATACTGATTTTCACCTACCGGTAATTCAAATTAGGGTTGGAGAGAACACTTGTGTAATGTTAACTAATATGTATCTTCGGCTCAATCTGAAACAGTGAAGAGTATTTTATCCTTTTCAATCTTATTTTTTTCTCTGTGAGATGTAATTTAGTAAAAAATAGCATAATGTACTTTTTAAGTGTACTTTCCAATACAGTGAGGAGACGTACATGATGAAATGCAGACATGAATTAATGAAGAGAAGCACCATTTAATAGGCCTGGACGTGTGTTTCTGCTCCGATGTTTTCTTACAAGACAACCTGGCATTAATGATCCACTTGATGTCTTTACGAGACTGTTAACTGGAATAGTTAACTGTTATTTCAGACATTTTCAATGTTTTAAGTACAATTACCAAGTAAAATCACAGGAAAACCATTAATTTTTGACTGTATTTATTACAGCAAAAAAAAATTACCTTTATACAGATATTTACCAGGCAAGCCAGGCTGCTCAACTGTCCTTCATCCACCAGGTTTTGGACAGCAGTGGGTGGCTCTTTCTTTACCTGAGCTCTTGTGAGTGCAGCAGCAAATGATTTCTTTTGCATCTTTCCAGCGTTCTCTCTGGCAGTAGCTGATACCTCCTTTGCAGACTTAATTGGCCACTCATCAGCTGGTAGACTCAGGAACTTTGGTCGTAGCTGCCAAGGTGAATTTTCTTTCAAGTCTTTTGGGCCAGCCTCACGAGTGATGATGTCAGCGATGTTCAGTGGTCCAGGGATCCACCACCAATCCTGAAATTGTGTGCTGCTTTGGATTTCTCCAATCCTGTAGCGAAAAAGGTCTGGAAGCCATAGCTCTTACACTGAGTTGCACCAAGGACTGTTTGACTGTCCTTGGTGCAGCCAAACAGTTGCTGCCGTCAGAGAAGGTGACTGCATCAGGTTCAGCCAGTGTGCCCGCTGGTGTCAGGGCTCTGTGAAACTTGATCTTGTTCAGCTGAGCGTATTCTTCAAAGAGGCTGATGGCATCCCCTCTGAGCTTTCCTGACAGCGCAAGGTCCTAAGTGTCTTTGATGGTGCGACACTTGGGTTTAGCCTCCTAAAATGCTTTCCAAACTAAAATGGCCCCTTTTTGCTTTGCAGGCGTCGTCAGACCAGTTGGGTCATACAGTCCAGACACTTGGCTGAGTAAGTCTCGTCATGTCAGTGGGTCTAGCGTCTGAGCGCTCACCTGCTCCAGTTGAAGGTCCTGGCCGAGTCTCATTTTCCTCTTCCTTTTTGAGAAGTTTATCCCAATCATGACATGAAGCTTGTCATCCTCCATGATGTAGCTGAGGCCAAAAGCTTTGTTGTCCTCCTCTTTGAGCTGATTTGGCAGGATCATAGTCTTTGGAGTAGCCACCTGTTCCTTTTTTCTGACAGACTCCCTTTTTCTTTGACCAGAGAAGACCCACAGCTTCAACTCGAATCCTCTTGCAGTCAGGATCTGCTCCACATTTTCTGTGATGACTTTAAGCTGGTCCAAGTTGTCATGAGAGGTCAAGAGGTCATCGGCATAGCTGTCTTCCCGTAGCACTCGACACTCTTCCTCAAGATGGCCGAACTGGGGAAGGTTAGCCGTGATGACAGGCCACTCCAAACTGTCGAGAAGCTGGAAGTTTTTGACTTCCTTTGACCCATTGGGCTCTCCTTGCCTCTGGAGGACCTCCCAGTCCCTTTTCCAGCATTAAAAGTCCCGCCTGATGCCAGTAAACTTGGGGAGGGAGGTTGGCTTCAGGCTCACGGCTGATGTTGGGTAGCTGATGGAAACTGCACCCACAACTGTTTCAGCGTCTTCTTTAGCTTTTGCCTCAATGAACTCTGCTTTTCTGGACATTAACTCGGGAATTATCTGCTCAAGCCTTCTTACACATAGCTGGAAGTGTTTTTGCTCAGGAGGAGGGGCCCAACACTTCCACAGAATGTGCGGCTCTTTTGCCCTCTTAACCGGTCTTTCCATGTAGTTGAACATAAAGTCAAAAGTCTCTTTATTTCCACCAGGGTCAAAGGATGACACACTCTTTATTTTCTCTCGTGCAGCCTAGACTGCCACTGTCAGTTCTTCTTCTCTAAAGTTGGCCCAGAGTGTCTTCTGGACGAGGTCCTTCAGGTCTTTCAGTTTCATCTCACACTCGCAGTTTTCCCCGATATCAGCCTTCTGCTGCTCACTCAACTCAGGAACTTCTTCAGGATCCGCATCTGGCTCCGCCTCTGCAAGGTACTGAGCCTCCACATCATCATTTGCTTCTATGACTTTGAAGGCTTCAATTATAAGCTTTTTGAAACGGTCTCTGAGCTCGTCTTCTGGCATCATTGCATGCATCTGGTCAATGCTGTTGCCCAACCGGGAGGATTGGCGCTTCACAGTTGTCATGTTGGCTTTAAGCTGCTCCAGTGACTTAGAGTCAGCCATCCTCTTTTCCAGCAGGATTGGGAAAGGTGTTGTGCAGTGTGTTACCAGGCCTCTGGACTTCCAGGCCTGGCTGGTTACTGTTCAGGATTCTCTGTTCCAGTCTTCACACTGGTTTTTCACTGTCAAGTGCTTCTCACTATTGTGAGTTCTACACTGCAGCCCCCACTTGAAGAGGCAGCTTGCTTCAGAATATTGGACTGGAATTCACTCAATGACCAAGAATCAGCTTTCTTTTACTTCTGAAAGTCTTCAAAGGCCAATACAGATGAAAAACCTTAAACACAAACAAAAAGAAGTTCAAGTAAATATAACCCAAGAAACCATAACCAATAAAACATAACCCGAAATCAAATACTTAATTTTTAAACTACTAGAAATTAGTCATGAAAATAAGTAGAAAAATACCCATATTTAAAGCACCCCAAATAAATGAAATACTTTTTAGAGCACTGTGCAATGATGATTTTGTCCTTATAACTTTAGCAGCTTTTAACTTCCATAATTTCACAAAAAATCACATTTATCAAATTTCTATTAGCCTTTAAAATACATCACATTTTTAACTGCACTTTTACCCACATGATAATAAATATAGGACATTTTAACTGGAATTTTAATCACATGCGTTTTTAAATACATTACATTTTAGCCTGAATTTAACACATGATTAGTCCACAGCTCACAACAACCTCAATGCAGGCTGCAAAGACACAGAAAAGAACTGAAAGCTCACTGGCTCCATGTTCCTTCTTTGAAACACGCCTTAATCTTGCAGTCTTCTTTACCTGGTCCAGACTCTCCAACTATTGTCTCTCACACTGCTCACTTATCGCTGCTGTCGTTTGTATGAGTGCTCCAAACCTCCTGATTACCAGATCACCTCCACCTGGTGCGCTTAATCAGCTGCCTGCAGCTAGGATCCACACCCAGACCTGATGCACTCAGGCAGAGAGGACGAAGCCTGCAGCTCAGCTTCAGAGTGTCATAATGGGAAGTCTTAGTGTCTGTTTAAATTGTGTCCTGAAAGGTGAATCTCCATCCAGGTTTACTGTTGGTCCCTTTATAGACAGTCTTGCTGTCTGTACCTGACTGATGACCACATCAGTCTAAGGCAGGCTTTACTGAATCCAGAACTGTGAGTTCTAATGATTATGGTCATGAAATGTTCTTTGTGCATTGGCTTTCTTTGTGTGTTTCATTTGGTGTCAATTACCACCAAACTGCATTTAAGTGCATAGTTTTATTGCTTTTCCACATGTTAATGGTTTATAATGTTTCAGCTGTTCACAGATACATTTTCAGAATTGGGAAAGTGTTGCTGCTAATTTTCACCACAAGAGGGAGCAAAACACAAAGTTCAGCAGTGCTGAGAGACGAGGATGGACAGGAGCATGCAAACAGCAATATATGTCAATATACAATAAGTATGCTACCGTTGTTTTTAACTTTCTTTACTTGAAATGTTTAGTTTGTCTGACAGTTGCTGCAGATGCATGACTGAATTTCTGAAAGGACCAAGAACTAAAACTTGTGACACACAAAAGAATCCTTAGAGATGATTCAGACACCGGGTCCTGCACACAGTCTTACATGAATACAAGCTTATGTGCAGCTTTACAAGCACACCTCTATAAAGACAAAAGGCCTTTATACAGACTTAATTTTAAGACTTTTAATTGAATTGTGGGAAAGTTGTCAACAATGCACATCAGTTATTTAAATAGCAGTTTTAAAACATCAGACATTGAGTGCTTTCCGGCACAGAATTCAGTGATTTAAATATCAGGAAAACTATTTATACATTTGAAATATTAAGAAAATATTTCAATAATAAAGAAAAGTGTAGTTAAAATTATTTAAAGCTGTATTTGAGTTTTTAATAATAAATTAATATTCTTGTTTCCATTAATTGCTATGGAAAAAATAAATTAGGATGTGCAGTGTCATCAGAAGGTGGTTCACTGGTTCATACTAGCTGGCAACGTCCAGGTCAAAAGAAGATGCCAACACTAAGGTGCCAAAAACACAGTTCCTCCAATGTCCACTTGAGGCTGACTCTGAAAGCAAGTCACTTATTATAAAGCCCCAAGATAAAATATCCAACTTGTCCAACATATGTCTCAAAAAAAAGTAGAATGATATGGTTTCCAAAAGAAAATAAGGACAAATGTCTGTAAAATAGTTCTATTTTTGCTGATTTAAATACAGTTAAACTAAATAATTTTTGTGGTTACACACTGTAAAAGAAAGATTTGTAGAAATTTAAATATTATTTACAGTTTAGGCCCCTTTTAACAATCAGTTACAATCAAATGCATTTTTTGTGTGTGTGATTTTCCTGGATATTATCTGTAATTTAACACAACAGCGAAAATGAAATGTCTAAAATAACAATAAATTGTTTAAAATATTGTAGTTAAAACTGTTATTGTATATTTACTTTTCCTTTTAAAAATAAGTAATTTTTTGTTAATTTGCAGATTTTCCGTTTTGTTAAGCTATAGATAATAACTAGTAAAATCAAAGAAAAAATATCAAAAGCATTGATTTCTATGTTGAGAAAAAAGAAGAAAAAACTGTCTAAACTGAAAATAATGTCCACATCAGAAATCTGAATTATGACTTATGGTTATTTGTTGTTTTCGAACTTTTGAGTGTAAAACTACTATTTCTTACTGTATTTGAATCAATAAAAATATATTTATTTTAAAGATATTTGCCGTTTTCTGAAAGAAAAAAATACTACTATGTTTTGTTAAAGTACAGATGATATATCGAGTAAAATCACAAAAAAATCTGGTCCCAATCTGTAAATAATGTCCACATCAAAAATCTGTATTTATAGTTATTAGTTTTTTCACAATGTTTAAAATTATGTTTTACTGTACCTAAATTGGCAAAAAGAAACTGCTGCCAAATTGTTGTTGTTCCTTTACAGTGCAGCTGTATGACTTGAAAATGGTTATCCACCTTTCAAAGGGCTCAGGGTGCAGACGTACTGAGACAGACTGTTGATTCTATGAGTCACTGATCAGGTTGAAATATAGCAAAATGATCCTGTAAACCGTGACGGTCCCCTGAAGGTCGGTAAAACACAGCGGGGAGCCTGACGTCCTCACAAACGCGTGCCACCTACAACACACGCGCACGCAGCACACGCCCGTGCGCGCGCACACACCTCCTCCTACCTCCTCGCGCTCAGAGCTGCTCAGACTTGAGGGAAGAATGGCGGCTCCTCGGACTTTCTTCATCTCTGTCTGCGGCTTGTTTCTGCTCCTGTATTTCTGCTGTGGATCTACGACCTCCGGCAGCAGGAGGACGAACCAGGAGCGATGCGGCTTCAAGGTAAAAACACGCAAAGTTAAACTTTGCATGTCTCGTTTTAGCGACATTTGTCACGTAATAGCTGCGTCGTCCCCAGAGCCTCCCAAAAAAGTTCACTTTTTGGAGACGGTCGATGTTTTCTCTCTTCTGCTGTAGATGTAAAATTTTTTTTCTCATTTTTTTAAGCAAACGAAATATATACATGTAATGTGAGGACACAGTTGTGCTCCAACAGCCTTTACTCGGCGGTGTTTTTAAACCCAGGTTACCTTTCTTACCTGTCCGTCTGCTGCGGTTTTACGTAACGTCACAAACCAAAGTAGAAAAGGTTTGATGTCCTTTGAGTTCGGAACACAATTCAACAGAATGTCATGTTCTTTAGAGGTTTCACACTGTTCCTCATTTCCCAAGTCGTGGCTGTTACTAGTTATCTTTATGGGAAGCTACGGCAAGTGAATGTTTATTGGGTTTGGAACAATGCAAATAATTAGTGTACTTTAGTAAGATAAGAAAAAAATGACAACCATGTCTGATGTGTGACGCTCCTTCCCTACCTGCCCTGTCTGGAGGTGTAGCCTTTCTCTGTTTTTAACCGAACTCCTTTCAAGAACATGGTTATTACGAGTTTCGTCCCTTCGTAGTAAATTGTAGTTGCATTTTCTGTATGAGGTATATTTTTTGATTAAATTTGGTATGTACGATTCACTAAATAACACAAAATAGTGATCAAACTCATCCTCTGCCAAGGTGGAAGGTGATGTGTGCAGCCTCAACAAAGCCAGGGATCAGGAGTGTTGTGTTTTGGGTGAATTGCAGGTAGTAAAGCCGATTTCCTGCCTTTTGTCTGATCTGGTAAAAGCATTTGTTGTGGAAAACAGGAGTACTTGAACTGACCCACTGCCTCCACACTCATGTTCTGCTTTTGAAGCCTCGTTTTTGGCCACTGTTTGGTCTGTGCAAAACCTGCATTTTGGAGAAGTTTGGCCTCATGATTGAAACTTTACTTTGATTAAAATGCATTAAGGTCCAATATAACTTTTGCATTGATCCTCAATACACATTAATCTCACTCATATAGGTTTTTTAAAAGATGATGAAGAAGAGATTTTTCAGTATTTTTATAGCTTCTGTCTTTACCAAGCCGTTTCTATCGTCTCTGTGTTTCCTGTAAAGCTGGGCCTGTTTTCTGCTTGTATTTGTTATAAACTTGAGTCTTTAAAATGTAAAATCTGTGATGAGACATATAAGAATGCTGTCATAGTTTAATTGTTAGTATCAGTAGTTGCTGTATGTTTGCATCGTATTTACAATTTCCTGAAAGCACATATGAAGTTGTCTTGGCTGACAGAGGTGGACATGATGTTGCAGCTCTTCTTGTCACTAGTTTAAACCTGCTTTAGACCAAAACTGAGGAGATTATCTTTGATTATTAATTTTCCGTCTAAACATAATTTAAAAAGTGATCACTACAGTCTCTCAGAACTAAATGTGACATGTTCAGATGTTTTGTTTTGTCCAATTTTCAGGCCAAAGATACTTAGCTTAGTATGATGCATGACAAAGAACAACAGTAAAACGTCAGTGGAGAGGCAAAAGCCACATCATTTTGGCATTGTTGTGCCAAAAAATACTGATATTCTTTATAGTTTGCAATTAGTCGTCTGTAGATCAGCTAATAGACTAATAATTGTTTCCCTTCTACAATTCAATATTGTGAAAAACTTTTCTTACATGGTTTTTACTTTTTAATGTTAACAAAGTGTATAATATGAGTTTGTTTTGTCTTTCTGATGTCGAGAGTAGATGATAGTGTGTGAGTGCAGACGCTCTACAGGTTTTAATTTTCCCATGTTGATAGATGACTCCTACCTGCCTTTGATGCCTGTGTGTGTGTGTGTGTGTGTGCGCGCGTGTGTGTGTCTTATCCTGGTTTCCTCTCTGGCTTTGAAGTGTTTTCTACAGGAAGCTTCACACTGTTTACTCTGCTGAAACATTCCTTCCTGCAACCCCACCCCCCCAAACAGACACACACACACACACACACACACACACACACACTCTTTCTCCCTCTTTGCCACCTCCCCCTCTCTGTCCTGTTTCCTCTCCTTTCAAAATGCACACACATCAAAGACTGCTGGATGGGGGTGTGAAGACCTGCTATTCTACAGGTGTGAGGTTATTAGAGCTGTGTCTGTGTGTGTGTGTGTGTGTGTGTGTGTGTGTGTGCCTAATATTTGGCCCCTCTCACAAATGTTAATGAGGTGGACTGCCACCCACTATGACCTCAGTGATAAACACAAAGTACCTTTTTTGACAACATGACACAACATGACTGTGTAAAAGCTTTATAAAAGTAGAATTTATGGGAGAACTGCATTTCCTAATGAAGTGTTTTTTGGGTGCATATAGATCGTTGATTGACTATTGAGTAAGTGTTTATTTCAGCAAATGAGCTGCAGTCTCCCACAGTTAACCACCTGTGACATTATTAATCTCTTTGCAGCAGTTTGATATCAAAATAATCCTCATACTTGATCTACATGATTCAGCAACTTGTTTATTGTAGGTAATGTTAGTCCAGCTGCTGGAAACAGCTGCTCAGCTGCAACAGATGTCCTAAAATACTATTGCAGCAACTTCATCAGTGCAGGGAGCCTGTCTTTACTGCCACCTCTAAAATGGATTTATATCTAGAGCCGAGTGTTGCTGATACACTTTATCACTTCAGTGTTGTTGGAAGCATATAATCAGAGTCCTGCAGCTTCAGCTACTATATGCTGACAGACACTCAGCTTCCGGCCCGCGTTAGCATTTGAAAATCCCAGTTTAGTGCTACCATTTCTGTGTGCCTTGTTTTCTAAATGAGCTCTAATAATATTTCATCCTACTTGTTCTATGTACAGTAGCTGCTTTATCTTTCTCACATTTATCTTTCTCATTCCATACATTCTTCCCCTAGTCAAAGGTTGGCCTACATTACCCATAATCCTCAGAGTTTCAGTAAAAAGTAGCTTGCCTTCTCGTTTTGTTTTCTCTGGATGAGATATTAGTAGTAGCAGCTCAAGATTGTCTCAAGCTGCTTACCATAGTCAGAGATGAGGAACAGAAACAGGTTTTCTAAGCAAATTTCTTTTTAATTCCACATGCCCAAATTTCTTTTCATTTCAGATCACTTCACTGCCTCTTTCCACAGCAGTAGGATTTTTACAACTTATTTTATACACATGCATTAGTTCTCACGTCAGACTTTAACATGTAAAATTAATGCAATTCACCAAAAAGTCAGGTTTCTTCTCAAGAAATTGAGGTGTGTTTAAAACAGGTTTCACACAATATCTCAACCTGCTGAAGGAAATGATCTTTTTTCTTAGCTGCGTTAGAAATAAGGTTCCTGCAGAATGCCAGAGTGATAGATGAGTCAGGTCCATGTAAATCCTCTTTCTGGTTAAACACATCTGCTGAAGCCATCACATGCGTCTCAGCGGAGGAAATCATTCAGCTTCCTTCTCTTTCTATCCTGTTCTGGATTCTTCATCCTTCTCTCTCTCTCTCACCCTGCCATCATTTTAAATCCGGTTTCCACTCTGTAACCATGTCACGTATCCCATCATCCTCCAGGGCGTCAGTGTGTTTTTGGCATCAGAGAGCCTCAGCGGGCGTCACGGCCGGGTGGGCGTCCGATGCGAAACACGTGTGTTTTCTGTTTTTTTGGCGACTGAAACAGGCAGAAGGTGAAGGATGGATGCTGGAACTCCACCTCTTACATAAAATATCTCTGGGAAGTATTTCTCATTGTTTTCCTCTAAGGATTTCTTTGGAAAAAATGAGTTTTACAACTTTCCTTTCAGGAAATGTCCTAAACAGTGCCGTGCAAAAGCATTAGGCACCTAATGGAAAGTGAGGATGCTTTAGAAATGATGCCATGAATAGATTTTATTCATTAAGTACCTTCAAAGTGCAGCAAAAAGAAAAAAGTAAATTAATTCAAGCTTTGCCTTTAAAACAGCACTAGACTTTTTATATCCAACTACATTTTACAGTGAATACTTTTTGTTTTTTTATGCATAAAATGTACTTGTAATTTAGGCAGAACACGACCAAAGAAAGACTCACCTCTTTCCCATACTTGTTGCTTCATCTGTATTTTCAGATCAAACTCATTTTGCAAGTATTTTATAGTAATATTTCTAGAAAATATTTTATTTTACTCATGAGGTTTTAGCAGTTAGCGTTAGTGCTAATATATTTGTTATCTAACGTTAACTGGATGCAGTGACAGCATGCAGCCTCTCAAAAGTCTTGTTCTCATGTTGGAGTTGACAGTTTTGACCCAACTTTCAGTTAAACCTCGTTGGGTACAAGATGAATTACTGACTTTTTTGCCTTTGTGCAGACAATCATGACATTCACTCTGAATGCAGATTTTTGTGGAACAGGGTTGGTTGCTGCTTCTACCTCTGGCCAGCTCAGGTGTTAACTGTGGGTCACATGACTCTGCACATGCACAGTGTTGTTTAGTTACCAACACCCGTTTCTGTCTTTTCAATGGAAGTCAGGATTTGTCCTGCTCCTGTCTCTGTAACGAGAGACTGAGTCTTTTAAAGCACAAGCGGTCCCAGCAGGAGTGAAGTAGCTCCTCCTGGGTGAGGAGGGGGAGTTATGATGAAGAAGCGGGATGGGGGGTCATTGAGGGGCAGTCATGCAGGAGGAGGAAGCTGCAGGTTTTGTTCCTGTGGTGGGAAATCTCTGGTTGGCTGCTCCTGAACACACGCAGAGTTTTTCTCAGAGTTTGCATTGTTGCACCTAACTTTTGTTTCCAGCTTCTTTTTGGATTGGTTGCAGAGTCAAGATCACACATGGTTTTATGTTTGTGTTCTGCAGCTGATCAGTCGACAGATTAAATTAAAGTTGCTCCTCACCGTGGCCATAGATTCGCGTGAACATTGGAGGGACACATGGAACAGGGATCTGGGGGTCCTCCTTAGGAACTTAAAACATCCAAATTCTTAATTTCCTGCATTCTGGTGAAATTTAATCCACAATTTTTGTTCCTTTTCTGCATTAATTCATTGTCAATTAAAATGATACTGTACACTGTAAATGTCACAGTGTTCTTTGCTTCTTTCATCTTTTTATTTTTTTCGTGTTATATTGTTGAATGTGAAACAATGTATTGTTTCATATTCAGAGTGAAAAATTAAATATTAATGTTTTGTTGGGAGGAGGGAGAAGGATATTTTTTCTTTAGTCTTGCTTTAATGTCCTGCATTTGCACACATACTTGTATCACATTTTGAGAGTAAATATAATACAGTTGATTTTTATCAGTCTCAGCATTACTGCGTACAAAATTTTAATAATTTTGGATTGTGAATAACTAACTGTGAATCCCAAAACCTATTAGCGGGTTTGAAAGGCATGTTGTCTCTGTAACAATGTGCCTAACTTACACCATTTATCAGAGCCAGAAACTTTCAAACAGTGAGAGTCCTCAGGCTTAAAGCTTTATTTTTTAAAAAAAATCAAAGTCATTCTACATAATTCACAAAAAATGAACTATCTGCTCTAACCAGATTCTGACAAAAACTAAATTTCTGCGCACCTCTGAGCATCTGAGAAGCTGTGACCAACAGTCATGTGACAAAAATTCATTGACTCTTAGCTGAACAGTCGGCTGTGTTTATCCAGAGCAAAGAGGAGACAAGAATGGAAATAAACAAAGATGTTAGTAGTAAAATGTCCATAATATGTAGAGTCACCTTTTTTTTTTACCAGTATTTGTAGCAAAAAATATTTTACATATATTCCAGGGTTATTTTTTTTACATTTTTTTTTGTAAAAAAAATAGAAAAAATCAAATAATTTTAACATTTGTTTCATTTTTTTAATGATTCATGGTATTATATGTGTGCCATACTACACAAAAGAGATCTTTGAATTCTCTCTAATTCTAGCCATGGTTTTGCTGTTTCCATAGAGGTGAAGGACTTTATATTGCAGTGAAAAATAAGCGTACAGTAAGTGCCTTGGGAGGGTAAATATGTCTGGTGGAAATGGCAGGATGTCTGTTTGTTTGATCTGTTTTAAGGCTCACATGTTGAATAGCTCTTCACTGTGTGTCAGTGTTCGATCTAACAGTGTCTGGTTTTTCTATCACTGTGAATCCCAGATGATTTACAGATCTGCTTGACATGCAGCAAAGAACCTAATGTCATTCTCAGTCCACACTGAAACTTCAAAACAATAAAAATGAAGTTCTTTTAGTTCAAAAAGATAAAATGGAACAGAGCGCCGTCACCTGGGATAGATTTGGGGTCTGAAGAGTAAAGCTCTGCTTTGTTGGAACTATTCAGATATCAAACATATGAAAATTGTATTTACCACACAGAAAACAAGACCTGAGTTGACTGAATATGATTTTTACTTGGAGTCATCAGCAGCCGGTTGGACCCCAGTGCAGCCATGTTGCTCCATATGGTAGTGTTTGGAGTTGTGTGTTTGTGTGTAAAAGACATTGAGACGTTTAGAGGACCAGAGATTTAAGCCCTGAGGCCTTTGCATGAACAAGACCCTCATCAGCTTCACAGAAACAAACAAAATGTTCTTTGTGGCTGTTGAACTAAGTTCTCAGTGATGCTTTAAAGAAGGAAAATAAGACTAAGGTGACTTTGTTTATTTAGATCATTATTATTTATCACAATTATTTATTGTTTTTAGGACTTGCACATTTAAACAGAGGACTGGATTCACATATATGATGTATTGCTCTCCTGGTAATGTAAATATCTGCATTTAAATAAGAGTGGTTCTTATTCACAGTGTAAAAGCAAAATATAAATGCTACAAGTAATATAAAAACTTAACAGAGCACTGCTCTCACTTTCACTATGTGTGATGAGGAGATGCACTGTGTAACACTGATATCTGAGTCACACTGGACAAGGGCACGGTT
Organism: Dascyllus trimaculatus; assembly: GCA_024666655.1. Taxonomy (NCBI): domain Eukaryota; kingdom Metazoa; phylum Chordata; class Actinopteri; family Pomacentridae; genus Dascyllus; species Dascyllus trimaculatus. The sequence continues at coordinate 4,016,027 of CM045450.1, forward strand.
TCAGTGACGTAATGTAACGTTATTCTTCTTGGATTGCATCCATTCATCCTACTGCAGTTTCTGTTGATTTTCAGGTGGTTGAACAAGTTAGTAGCGTTGCTTTGTGGTGCTGACATAAGTCACATGCACTCTTTGCGTATGCTTTCTCACCTAACATCTCTTGTTTAAATCCTAAATACATTCAGACAACGTATAATGGTCATTTCCAGAGACAAGCTCTTCACCTTTTGCTTCAGACATCTGATTTTCTGCTCTCTGATTTCTTCTATTCTTTACAGCAGTCGCATCATCAGGGAGGTCATTGCACTGCTGCAGAGGTGCATTCATCCCAAAAGTGAAGCCAAAACATCTTGATCGCTCCCTGGTGACTGGCTGTTCACTTAGGAAATTTAGATGTGCGGTAGAGCTGCTTATTACAGTTGTCCTGATAAACTGTTCTATCTGAACACTGATAGTTTGATCCAGTACTAACTGACTAAATATGTATCTGAAACACTAAAATAACCACTGCTATTTATCAAGTAGCTTGTTTACAAGTTACTAGCTTCAAAGCTATTGCATAGAATTATTACTGGAGAAAGGTGACTCCTGCAGTGAATTCACAGCAGAGTCCAGGAAAAAAATAAAGACTGCCTTTTGATTTGTTTTATTTTAGCCAATACCAGTGAATTAAATTAACCTGATTGGACCCTATTACTGATCCACAGGACCTTAGCATCTTTTAATTACCTTTATCTGTAACAACATAAAGGAGCTAAGCAGAACTTCAGTGAAATCAAGTAAATTATTTAGGTCAGCGTGATACATGCTCATTAATATTCATCCTGCCCTCCACTTTAAGAACCACAATATGAAACCAACTCCTGTGTAATTTCTCTCCTCCTCACATCCGGCCAATCACAGCTTGAAGTGGGTGTGAATGTGTATTACTGGTTTCAGACTCAGCCTGGTTTAGTCTGTTCAACCATCCCACTCGCAATTCTGATTGTTGTTTGTCCCTTTTGAATACCACACTGTAAAAGTACTCTGTTACAAGTAAAAGTTCTGCTTTGAAAATGCTCCTTCAGTGAAAGTATGTCAGTAGTAACTCAAAAATGTACTTAAACGTAAAAGAGCTCCAGGCAGAAAAATTTTCCCTTTAACTGTTAATTAATGTATGTTTTCTAATCAGATTATTACTACTCGTGCATTACTGATGTAGCAGGATTTTACTGATGTAGTTCACTGAGGTGGAGCTCATTTGAGCAACTTTTATATCCAACTGCAACTACTGATCTTTTTCATTATAGATTAATCTGCTGATTATTTCCTTTTGACTGTTGATTGTTTGGTTTTTTTAAACTCTAAAAAAAGGTCATAAATGCTGTCACAAGTGCTCCAAATTAAAATAGCTGCCAACCAACATAATTTTTTGTAAGTTCTTGTATGTTTTATGTGCAAAAATTGGTGAAGTAACTAAAGATGCTCTATAAACATAGAGAGGTGAAAAGCCTAATGGCATGAATAGTAACAAGTAAAATACCTCAAATCTGTACTTAAGTAAATGTACTCAGCCAAATTCCATCACTGGATCAGAGTGTCACCCTAACCACTAACGTGCAAGTATTTGTGTAACGTCATGACTGTTTATTTAAGAGACATATTGACTATAAACTCGTGTACGTTTTATCTCCCACAACTGGAAGGAAACTGAACATCTGGACGTGAGCTGCCTGAACTGCATCTTGACACCCATGAGTCCTGGCTACAGCATTTGAAAATTTTCAATGATGTTGCTAAAATTATACCAGAATTTCAGCCCTGATACCAAAACAGTACTATACAATATTACAATTGAACAAAAGTAGCCAGAGGTCCAAAATGTGTAAATACTGTCAAACACAAGCAGCGCTGCATAAGTTTTATCTAATTACAGTGCCGTCAGAAACTTATGATTTAAATGAGACTATCTGATCAAAGAAATCATGAGTTTTCGTGCTTGATAGACACGTTTCAGTTCAACACACAGCTCTAATCTTACTTCCCCAAACAGAACCTTTCCAGCTGTTTGTACCTCAGCTCTGTGTTGATTAAAGGTCAGCTCAGAGTTCGTCCCCACATCTGGAACTGGTCTGATTGCCCCAAACAAAATGGGGAGAGGAGAAGTCTGCTACATGAACCTTGAAAGCTGTAATTGAAGGAGTTCCTGTTTAATCAGATCCCTCCTTCTCTTCTTTCCTTCCCTTTTTCCTTCCCTGCAGGCTTCTGCCATCATGCTGCTGTCTCCTCCCATCCTTCCTTCTCATTTTCTTTCCTCCTCCTCCTCCTCCTGTGCTGTGATTAATTGCTGTTTCAACTAAGTGAGCCTGCAATTAGCTGTCTGATTAGTACAGAAGCTGATTGTGTGTCTGTGTGTGTGTGTGGTTTGGGGATTCCCGAGGGAAATTCTGCTCTCTGATTTTTTTTTGCATGTTTTCTCAGTGCATATTGTAGTTCACCTCTTCTGTATTGCTGTTTTAGAAAGTGAATGCTGTATGTCAAACAGCTGCTCTTCAGTTCATTTTCTGTGTAATAATGAACTTTTCTTTTGCCCTCTTTTCTTTCTTTTCTTCTCAGTTGTTTACTGATGTGACTCAGTCTGTTCAGGCCTCAGGGTGTGTGTGTTTGGTGTGTGTTTGTGCATATAAGGGGCAACATAATGATTATAACTAGTGAGAAACACCTGGCAACATGGAAAGAAGAAAAGTCTCTGTGTGTCTGCTGTAAAGTATGAAGACTTGGCTGATGGCGGTGTGCAGTTAAACTTGGGCGAACAGAGGTAGAAAAAGCTTGTATGTAAAGTTTGTTTAAACTCTGTAGTCTGACATTCAGCTGACTTCTGGGACAACCCGACTGAAAAGGTGATTGTAAATTGTCATGAAGCTGCTGCTTGAATAACTGAGTCTGTAAACAGAGCTCCAGACTAACTTTTTACATTCATTACTCTGGTGCACCTAACTTTGTCATCTAGGTGCACCCAAACTTTTTGACCACAGATAATAAACATTGGCTTTTTTTTTTTTTTAAAGAAAAAGGGTGCAAATAATTGTTTTGTTTTTCTTTTTCTAAGGATGATGTGGGACTTAAAGTTAGAACCAGGTAGCTCTCATTTGGCTACATTGTAACCAGCAATGCATTTTATTCTCATTTCTGACTCGTCACTACTCACTTTGCTGCTGCTGGCCATGTACCTTTCAAAGAGAGAAGAAAGAAGAAAAAATTGTGATTTTGACTTCATTTTAGCACAACAGTGCTTTGACAGCAAAATCACTGTTCAAAGCAATGCTTTGGTCGCAGTCTTTGCAGTAATATTTATAGAGATACCCAGGAGGAACTGTGATTTGTCAACCTGGATTGCTTGTTTGTGATGCTGGTCGACATCTGAATACCTAAATACTGCAAAAACAGTGAAACCTGGCTTTTGTCACCTTACAGTGTTAGGTAAAGGTTTGAATCCAGAAATGGGCAGCTCTGCCCTCTTTGTATGGCATGTTTTTTCTTTGTCAAAAAATAGCCTCTTGGCTAACTCTAGCTCATTTACAACACTTGCTGTGATTCCAAAACATATTTTGAAAGTAATGCATTAGAAAAAGTTAAGTGTAAAGTTTTAGTGTAAAGAACATTAAATTAATATGACTGACGAGACAACGCAAAGAAGTAGCAGAAACAGCTACTTTCTTTGTGTCTGTCTCTGACAGCTTGAAACGTGTCCAATACCAGCTGACTTGAAAGAATAATTACAACTTGCCAGATTCAAAACAGTTCCTGATAACCTTCTTCCATTTTTAGATGACAAAGTCGTGTTTGTTTCTTCTTACAGTTTTTTGGCAGTTGACAAACAGATGCTTGTGTTTCTGGCTTCTTCTGCTCCGTTTATTACAGCCATGTTGTCTACACCACCAACATCTTGACACTACACAGCCTAGTTAATTTGCTGTAAAGCAGGTAATGGCAACTCATATGTGTCGGAACACATACGAATTAGGCAAATTTCAAAAGTTCACTTTAAATTCACTTGACAAATCTATGGAAACAAAGCTAATGTTAGAACATTGTTAAATATAACAACTTATGTATAATAAACACAAAATATATAAAATCATGAAGGTCAGGCGACATGTTCACCCCATCGCACATCCAGAGCATGCTTGTGTTGGATTCCAACCAAGCCTCCATAAAATAGTGTTCCTATGCAACTAAGCTGTATTCTCAAATACATTTTGTAAGGAAATTTACTTTTTTGCCAGACTATGTTTGTAACATATCATAAACAAGTTTCGTATCAATATGTCTTTGCCATTTGTTTTATTGTTTCACCGTCAAATATTAGACAGGGCGGGACTTGTTACTTTTGTAACCCAGAAAATGGAGAAAAGCTTTACAAGCTTTACAAAGGGTAATATTTTTACACAAACAATGATATTTTTCCAAACCCTCACCAAGTAATTTTGATGCCTAACCTTAACCAAGATTCTAACATGTAAAAGCCAGATGTTTTCTTAAACCTCGATTTTTGGGCCTTAATTTCATGAGAAATTGTGAAAACAGAAAGTAAACAATGATAGAAGATAAAACTGGGACACGAACTCTGGTCTTGGTGAAAGCCTAGTTGCTGGTCTATGCCACCAAGTACTGCCTCCCGTCGTGAAGCTTCAGACTGGCTGCCTTTGCTACCATGCCACATGTGACAAATTCCATTTATTTTAAAAACAAAACTACATTCCCTTCAACATGTAATTGAGAATGCAGTTTAGTTGTGTGCAAACATTATTTTGTGGATACAGTCATAAGGAACTAAAGTAATGTGGCTGGGAGAAATTGCAGCAGAACCAGCGTTTTGGGGGAAGGGTCGTATCGCAAAGCAAGAAATCAGGAAGTCTGCCTTTTCTGTGCTGTAAGTGAAAAACTTCCCTTGATTTTAATTAGCCTCCCAATCCATGCAACCAGCAGGACATCTGAGCACACAGCAGCATGTAAGCTCTAAAGGTCAAAGGTTAGCAGTGGAGGCAAACTAAAGGCAAAAAGTTTAATTAATACCAACATGATCAGATCAAACTGTGGGTGCATTTTTTCCAATTTTTTTAAGGATGTTTTTGTCATCACTACTTCAAAGGGATGTTTGATGGTTAAGAGTTGGTTTTTAGGGTCTAATTTATTATTTGTTTTAAGGGCTGGGGAATGTAGTATTAGTATGCCAATGAGGGACTTCACAAGTATGTAATTAGAAACGTATGTGTGTGTGTGTTTGTATGGATGGGATGTGAGGTACAGTGACTGCTAATAAGCGTAGCACACATCTACACACACACATACACACACACAGACACACACACACACAGCTGGGTGTCTGTCTGATTGGTTTCAGGTGTGTATGTGTGGTTGTTGTGTGACCACAGTCTGACACCTCTGTAACAAGCCTGTGTTTGTGTGTGTGTGTGTGTGTGCGCACACGCACACAGGGCAACATGAAAACAGGGTCAAAGCTGTAAAACAGTCAAAGCTGAAACACGGCTCATGAGCATCTTTGTGTCGCGACACAGAGAAAGGGATTCTGGGTAACTGTAGTTTACACCTCGGCTTATCTCCCTGCTCATCATGTGTTACTTTACCTGTGGTCCTTTGTATTAAATAGAACTGATGGGTGGAGCCTGGAGGGACATCTCTGTTAAATGTGGAACTAAACAGTTCAAACAGTTTATTGTGGCCAGCTTTCATTCTACAAATATCAAATCCAGCTGTATTTTTCCTGGATGCTTTTCGCTTCATCTGAAGCAAAATTTGAGCCATAAAAATAAACTAGATGCTCATTCTGTGCACTGCATGTATGTCATGATGTTTATACTGTGCTCCTCATCCTTCGTGTTGTCTTTGTGAAGTGGCTACACATTCTCTTTTTTTGATTTGCTGTTCAGCCAAACACGGTAAACAATGCAGCTCTTCTTCTTGCTGTCAGGAGGTAGACTTCTTGTTTTCCAGTGTGGAACATGTCCGCATATTGTAGCATGTATAATTTGTGTCAGTCTACTGTTCTGAGTTCAAGTCTGCAAACTTCTTTCCATAATATATTTCCATGTGTATTTGAAGTATTACATTAGAGAAAGTTAATGTAAACAGCCACATGCACATAATGGAATTTTTTTTTTCTGAACATTTAAGTTGCAGTATTGATCATATTTTGCTTCTTTCGTTGTCTTCATGAAACATCTGCAGTATCAGCTGACACGAAAGAATAACTGCAACTTTGCTAATTGAAAACAGTTCCTGTACACTTCTCAGAACTTTTCTCTGGTAGATCACCAGCATTTTGTTTTTTTCTTCTTCTTCGAGATTTTTTTAGTCGGTGGTGAACAACTGGTTTTGTTTCCAGCTTCTTCCACTCCATTTATTACGAGCCATGCCTAACGATAACTATACCGCCTCCTTCTGGTGACTTATTACAGCTTGGTTTATTTGCTTCAAAAAAGCCTAATTTGCGCTTTCTTCTTTCTTTGAGACATTTCGAAAGTTTGCTTCAAATTCTCTTGACGATGATGGAAATACGGCTACTGATAAAAAAAAAACATGACCTGAACTTAGTGGAATCTGGTGTCTTGAACAAGTTGTTTTCAGTTTTGCTTGTTATAGGTTATAGGTTGATGCTAAAACATGGAGCTACAGAAGAAAATACGTTTCTTCTGTAGCTCACAATTATTCTGGAGTAGTTGATGTGCTCGATTAAAATAAATAAAACTGAAATTAATGTTTGCATGGCTGGGTTGAAAACTGACACTGTTGACTTTGACATACAGTGATGGAAAAAAGTTTTCGGACACCCTTAAAATTTTACACAATTTCAAATATTATCATGAAATATTTGTGGATTTTTTTTTATGTTTTAAAAGGTGTGGCTGCATCAGACAGACACAAACAAATACAAATGATATACATTTTATATATATAATAAAAACTAACGAAACTAAATTGTTGACAGTTTCAATGTGTCAGTTCTCAAAACTGTCGGTATCAAAGTCAACAAATAACAGAGAACGTGTTCAAAACTGAACAGACAATAAATAAATCATCACATCATCAAATTAATATTTAGTTGTCCTGCCATTAGCATGCAGTAGAGCTCTAATCCTGGCTGCCATGTTCCCCACCAGTCTTTCACACTGTTGACGGATAATTTTGTCCCAGTCTTCTTGAATTACTGCTTTTACTTCTTCTAAATTCTTTGGTTTATGCTTTGAAACAGACCTTTTGATAATCCACCACAGATTTTTAATGGGGCTCATGTCTGGGGACTGAGCTGGACACTCTAAGACCTGCTTACTGTGCTCCTTCAGCCAAGTTCTACCTTCCTTGGATGTGTGGCCAGGGGCATCATCTTGTTGAAGCATCTAGTTTTGACCTGGAGGGAACAGTGCACGTGCAGAAGGGAGCAAGTAGGTTTGGAGAATGACACAATATTTGGCCAACACCAGCAGCACTCATGCATCCCCAAACCATGATACTGCCTCCACCATGCTTGACAGTAGGTACTGTATATGCTGGAGATAATGCTTGGCCTGGCCTGCTGCGTACCCTCACATTAGCAGGAGGAAGATAAAGCTGGAAACTGGACTCATCCGACCCAGAATCCTCTTTCAGTTCCTGGTTGTCCAGTTCTTGTGTGCTTGGTCCCAACGACGCTAGACTAACCTCTGCCTCTTCTTGACATCCTTGTAGGACCTTAAGCCATGATCTAAAAGTCGACCACATACAGTGTGGGTGGAACACTGGACACCAGTTTGGTTTGACCACTGCTGCTAAAGCTCCTGTGATGTCGTTCAGCGGTTTTCTCTGCACATGCAGATTAGGATGCGGTCACTTGTTGCTTAAGAAACCCTTGGATGCCCAGATCTTAGTTTGTCTTCTAAGCTATTGGTTCATCTGTATTGTATCCAACTGATGAAGGACTGCATCTGCACTTCCTGGCTATCTGGCAGCAGCTGTACCCTTCCTTAGCTCAGATTGTGATTGAGGCGTGTTTCCTGCGTTAGGTTCCTTGTTTTAGAAAATTTTGTCTCTGAAGAACTTTAAAATGTGCTGACTTTGTACAGACACAAAGCACGGCAAAAAATTGTGTGTTTTAATAAAAAAACACGACCTCCATTAGTGGATTACTGGCACCAAAGTGACCCAGTACTCCAAATTTCGTATATATTTTTATGGAGCCAATCAATTTTAAGTTTTTATTGCTTCTGTAGGATTTGTTTAGTATTCAGTCTGGGACTGTTCAAAAAGAAATTGCACTAAAAGACCTTAGAGTGATTCTTAGTCCAGTATTTCACAAATGCATGGGGTGTCCGAAAACTTTTTTCCACCACTGTATATCTGATGACCAAGCCAAGGCCCCTAAATTAGCATTAATGCAGACATTCAGAGGGGAATTTGAGATGGAAATCCACACTGAGATCATATATCTTAAAATATTGTTTTGTCGTAGTTGTCATAATTTTGTCATTTCATGGACAGAAATGATGTAGTAAAACAGGCACAGCTTGTTCAAACATCAGCTTTGCCTAATCTTTGTGAGACTTTCGACCACGGTGGAAATGCAGTTAACAAAGTGAAAGTGCTAAACTAATCTGTGGATAGGGATGTTAGTGTACATCTGATTGAATTGATTTTAAGTCTCCTTTTTTTCTCTTTCACAGGTGCAGTCTGGTACAGATGGTCGCAGGTTGACTGTTGGCTTCAGAGCTGATAGTGAGTATCTGTATCTCTTTAAATACATAAAATCCATCATATTTTCAGTCATTGTTGGCTCAGTTCTCACTGTATCATAAAGTCCTGCAGCTTTTTGGATAGAGCATATCCAAGGCTGGAAATAGAGAGAAATCAGAAACGCTTTTTGTTCATTATGACAGTTATAATGCCATAAAGCACACAAAAGAAAAAACAGTTAAATTCCCTTATTATTTATTTTAATAAAAGTTGAAAAAACCTGTTATACGTATTGTGCATGAATATGTGCCACTTTTTACCAAGTGTTCATAGGTGTTACCAATACTGTAAAAAACGAAGAATCTACATGTTATGAGTACTATTTGCATGTTTAATTTGTTTCCATACTTGTCTCCTCTCTGCTCTGTGCAAACACACCCTGCAGTTCAGCTGAGAGTCAAAAAAATTGTCACATGACTTTTGGTTGCAGCCAAGTCACTAGTGGCGTAGTGATTGTGCAGAGTATTGTATATTTGTTTTTTTCTAGTATCCCCGTAATCAAAGGGTTTTTTTTAAATCTACATGTAAAATACAATAATTTATATCTAACATCACAATTTTAAGCTTTGATTTGGTTACATTTTCCAGTATAAAAGTATAAAGTTGAAAATCCAACAATTCTTTCTTGTTTTACAGTTCCAGGCTCTGAAAATAGTGTCATTTTTGTAAATTTTTAAAAAGATATCATCCCTTTCAAACCAGCGGTTTGTTTTCATTTCCAGAAGGTTAAAAGCATCTCTGCATAGAATGGTTGTACCGATTATAAATCAATGACAAAACACACATTTGGCGTTGCAGCTCCCTAATGCTCACTATTGCCTGATCTGCATCAGTTGTGTGCTATTAAAAGATACTATTATATTAAAAGATAGCCAGAATTGACTGCATGATTATCGTTCTACATTATTTTGTTGCACCTCAGCACAGTGGGAGATGAATGAGCGTACAGCTATGCACAGGATTGTAGTTTAGCATGAATTTCCAGGCATTTTAAGGTTGCATTAATATTTTATTGTCAAAGTCATAACATTAAAACCTAGAACAGAGCTTAACAGTCATGCAAGGAATGAGGTGTCCAACATTTGGGTCCTAGACTGTGCAACATTTTCTGTTCCTCTCGGGATAAATCCTTCTTTGAAAGCTAAAACGCATCAATAAATCGATTAGATCTTTAAAAAAAAACCTTTTTCCATTTTGACACCAAGCCAAAACTGTTCATACCCCCTCAACCCTCATATCTGCACCTCAGCATCACCCTCCTCATCCTCCATCCTTCGTCCTCCTCCTCCTCCTCCTCTTTCCTTTGTCGTCATCCTCCTCCTCCTCCTCCTTTGTTCTTTTCTCTCTAAAAGTCAAGTTCCTGAGCCGTGGCCGATCCCTGCCTCCTGCCTTTGTCCGTGACCATGGGCGAGGAAGCACTTTCAGATTCCTCTTTCTGTGTCTGTGTGTGTGTCGAGATTGAGTGTGTGTGAGTGTAGTTTTCAGGCAGTTCCTACGCTGAACTGCAATATAGCTATTTTCTTCCAGAAAACAGAAGAACTAAAATAGTATATTCATGACAGTGTTTTTAGCCAATCATGGCCTATGATGTCTAATGTGTAAACATCTCTTAACATGACTCTGTCTCATTCGATCTAATAGTAATCAAAATCTTGGCATGTTATATGAAATATACAGAGAATCACAGTTTTATTATGGCAACTGATTGTTTCCATTATTGATTCATCTTTCAATCATTTTTTCCAGGAGTCTTATCATTTATATATCAAAAAAGCTTCCATATGGTCAAATTGATGTCATCAGTAGGTGATTTTAAGGGGAATGAGGGAAAATGCTATCATCCCTCTTGTTAACCTGCCATTACCTGTTAACCTGTGTGTGTGTTTGGTGGTGTGGTGGCAAAGAGGTACCACCATTGAACCTTTCCCCCTATTAAAAAGCAACAAACCATCTATTGAATGTTATTAGATGTCTTGTTTTATCCAACTGAAAGGCTAAAGCCAGCTGTTTCCCCACCACTACCAGTGGTCATGCTAAGCCAAGCTAATCTTCTCCTAGCTCTGGCTTCAATGTATTTTCTGGTTCAAAATGGGCCATGAAGCATAATTAGTCTGTGTTACTTTTTGACAGAAACCTATGCATTTTCCTGTTATTTCTGACAATTTTATAAACACAGATGTGTTTTATGCTTGAGTGAGTGAAACGCCGAGTCGCCAAACTGGTGGGGAAAAATAAATAAAAGATTTGAACGGATTGATATAACTTATAGAAAGAAACCATCAATATTATCAGTAATATTCAGCGTTGTTCTTGTACTGAGCTGCCGCCACGTCTCCTTTTCTCTACAGAAGAGATTCACTTCCATTTAATCTCAACACATATTATGTCAGAGATAATATGGAGGTCAGGGGTCAGGAGGCAGTGTGACTTTTGAAATAATGATGCTTCCTCTGCTTAGGAACAGAAATGAAAACTGTTAAAACTTGCACGCTTTAAGCCAAAGTAAAGCTCTGAGGTGTTTTAGCATGACAATCAAAGCCTGCTCTTTGTGTGTGTGAACTGAGGTGTGTGTGGTTGATACACCTCAGTGGTTCTTCTGCTCCAGCTGGATGAAGGATGTAGGAGAGTCGGACGCTTCCTCTTTCTGTGTGCAGTGATGTCATTGAGAATAATAAGCAGGGTGACCTTTGACCTCCGGCGGGTCACGAACTAAAGGTGTTGCGATCAGCAAAAAAAATAGCAAGAGCTACTGACATTTGTTATTTATGTAATTGTCAACAAATCACATATTTGTTCCAAATGTGTGATTATCATCTGGGCCCTCAAAACCAGAAAGGAGGTTTGTCTTCACAAAATCACAAATATGGCACCATGTATTAGAGCAAGAAATTGTAAGGACAGAAGGAATTGAACTTTCCAATGGTCTTTGAACTAATGGTGTGTGAAGTTTCATCAGTTCAAATAACCAAATCTAAGCCTAAAATCATGATCATTATCTTTATTTCATCAAATTACTTTGTTCTACAGGTGTCATTTAAAAATTTGCCAAAAAAATTTGCCAAAAAATAACCAGACTACCAAACTACGTTTCTGGGCCAGTTTCAGATTTTTTTCTTTTTGTGATATTTCTCTTACAGAAATGGTTGCTGGAAATGGTTTATTTTTTGCATTTAAAAAAAAGAGAGAGATACAGTAAAGTGATTTTGTTGAATTATCACGATGTAAAGTTTTCCAACAGAATGATAAATCACATGCTGAATAAATCGGTCAAGGACTGTCCATCCAACGACTCTTTCTGTTTTTACAGTTTCACGCTGGAAAAAATGGTTTCAATTTGGCAATTTCTTTAAAAATAACTTGCCTCTGTCAGTTGAAATGACCAAATCTAATCTTAAAATCATTATATTTCAGCAAAATCACTTAATTCTGTATGTGTCATTTTAAAAATAGCCCACACTAAATGGTTTTCTCTTAACAGGTACTGTAAGAACAAAAAAAAAAAACTTAGACTCAGCTGTGACCCACACTGACATGACAAAAAATTGTGTGTTTTTTTTGGCAGCATTGGTGAGACCTTGGAGAAATGTTGTACATGTTGATTCCAGGCTTTCTCATTTTTTGTAAAATATGTAACTGAACAAAATCACTACAAACAGGGCAAAGAAATGCATGAAGTGATTGAAGAATGTGAAGCATTAAATCAAAGTGTTTAAATTCAGTTTGGATTCAGATTTTGTGTTGTATTTTGTTCCAAACTGCAACCCTTTTAGATATAGGAGACGTAGCACTGCTGTCCTCATCAATCTCTTGAAGTGCATTCTGTCATTCAGACATAATAACTCTCCTGCTAATGTTCTTCATGGCTTCATTGAGACAGAACCAATATTGGACCAGTATTAGTGCTGAAATGTGCAAAAAAATATCCCTACATTAAACTGCTGTCGCTTAACCCTAACCTGTCTGTTAATGGGACAACATTCAGTTCAGGCTCATGAAAGTCCTATGAAAAGACATGAAAACACAGATTAAAGAACATGAAGAAGAGGATCAGGCTGCTGTGCCTGTTTTTCTCTCATATGAGGGCTGCAACCTCCTTCTCCCACCATACTTCTTGAACTGGAAGAAGAAGAGGAGGACGAAGGTGAACTTTGGCCCTCCTTCCTCTCTTTCTGCACTGCTTTGTTTTACAAAGAAAATCTAAAGACAAGGATTTGGAAAGGAGCAAGTGGAGTAACAAACTACGACCTTCCTCTCATTCTTATAGAAGATAAAGTAGAAGGAGGAAGAGGAGCGACCAGTCGTGACCTTCTCCTTCAGCTCTGAACATGACCCCTCTTTGAGTAGGAGGATGAGGGGAGAGGAAGAGGAGCGTTTACTTGTGCTTGAGCTCCAGTCCTCTTCCTCACCTTCATCAATAGGTGGTTGGCAAGAGGAAAGGGGAGCAGTGAGTCGTGTCTGCACTCACGCCCCGTTTTCTTTCTACATCCTAAGTCCATCTTTTCTCCTCCGATCCCTTTTGGTTCATGGCTGGCTGCTCCTCCTCCTCCTCTGCTCCTTAATCTTTGTCTTTCTCAAGATAAAACAAAAGAAGCAGCTGTGGAATTCACTCCTAACATAATTCTTCCTGGCTTTAACCTGTTGATCAGTGTGGAAGCTACGCATGACTGAAGTTAAATTATAATTAACATAATTTTGCTGTTGGAGTTGGTTTTGACTTGTGTAGTTACTTATTTGAAAATTGTAATTATCAAATAGTGGAAATAGAAGTTTTTTTTTTTAATGTTTTTTCTGTGGATCTACTCCAGGCAATGTGAACTGATAATGTCAGTAATGTAATTCCAACGTGCCAGTATCCATGTCAGCAGGCACTAAAACGTTTCATAATGCCACTTTATGTCCAGAACAGTCAGTCATATGTTCTCCATTGCACTGAGAAGTGCAGATTTTTTTTTTTTTTTTTTTTACAGAATCTGATTCAAACTGGGTTTTTTGGGGCAATTTTTTCAATGAGACATTAGGAGTAAAAGAATTTTAATGAACTGACATGAATTTAAGCTTAGATTTGGTTGTTTGCCACGTGCTTTCTTCAAGTGCTGTCAGAAAGTTGAACATCCAATCTTTTTCCTTGCTTTTAGAGTTTCCAGCTCTGATAAGTGCTGTCATTTTGGTAATCTTTTAAAAAGATTACATGCATTTCAAACACACCGGCAAGTTTACAGGGTTAAAGTTTGATAGTTATCGTGATGGAGGTTGTTGAACAAGGGGTTCAGCTACATTCTGCTACCTTCAGGGTGCAGGTACAGGTCGCTCCCACTGAGGACAAAGAGGGCCACCTCCAGCTTCTTCCTCACCTCCATCCACCTGTTAAATGGCTGATTGATACACAAAACTGTAGCTCAGAGCCATTACTATTGGCCTATTGTTTTTAATCGATTCATTATCCTGAACTTCAGAGTTGTAATTTGTGAATGAACATTTGCTGTGTTTTTTGGTTCTGCACTGCCACTTTCTCTGCAAATGAAGTTCCAAACAGATGAATAAGGTGTATTTGATTTGATGTGGTTTTGATTTGATTTGATGGCTGTGGTAGGTAGGAGACTGTGCACAGAGAAACTTCAAGTCTTCTCCCATGCAACACCCACAACTCGGATAGGTGTGTGCCCAAAAATTACCTTGGAAGAGTTAAAAATGGCATTTAAATGTCAGACTTAATTGTAGGAAACCCTAAGACTGATGCCGCTCTCTCCTATATCACATATAAAGTAATTAAAACAGACACATGTGGATACTAGTAGATAGTTCCAGCAAAGAGCTCTAACTTCTCTGCAAACTCTCAGACTACATGCTTGTTAGACTGCTGAAGTCTCAGACCTTTGACAGCTCTTTGTCTTCGTGTTTGTATTGATGATCCATCTTGAGTCTAATGTCCATCCTGGTGTTGCCAACAAGCAAATGAACTGGAGGAAGCTAATATCGCTATGCTTCTGAAGAACTTATTGTACATATGTGTTGAGATATTATTTTGTCAAAGTATTTTTTGTGCTGTTGTTAAGCTCTCTCTCTCTCTCTCTCTCTCTCTCTCTCTCTCTCTCTTTGTCCATGTCTCTCGCCCTGCAGACTGCTCATTAAACTACCCTTTGGGGAAACATGTGATTCATGAAGTCACCAACATTTCCTTCAGCCATCTGGCCTGTGAGGATCAGGCTGCTGTGGTCGTCCACTGGTCTGCAAGTCCGCTAGGTACTGTCTGTCTGTTCACCTATCTGTTTACCTGTCCAGCTCTCAGTCTGTTCACATGCTTCTCCAGAGAGACAGATTTTAGAGAGAGAAGAGGAAACATTGAGGAAGGAAGAGTTGGAAAGTGCTCAAATCCGTAAGATTACCCGGCTCTGTGCGCCCCTTTGATCAGGCCCAGAGAGAGAGAGAAAGAGGATCACATCTCACACAACAATACCACGATTTGACCGTGAAGGAATGTGTGTGTGCGCTCAGTGTAAGGTGAACCTCTCGCTCTCGCTGTGACAAAACAGCCTGTTGTTTTCTCACAGAGAGGCCGAAATCTTCCAGAAATTTTCCGTGTCACACTCGCATGTGAACAGCAACTATTTGGGGGGAAAAAGTGTGCAATCTACACTGTGGCTTTTGTAGGAGTTAACTTCTTTTTTGTGGTCAGAAATGACAGATGCAACACTATTTCTGTTAATAAGAGTATTTATATGAAGAATGTAATACTGATTAGTAGTCACTGTGGCTGCTTTCAGTACTACAGAGTGTTTTGTTTGTACTTCTGTTTTGTTTTGTTTTACAGTGGTTTGTATCAAGAAATAGTTTTTTTCTTTCTAATCTTTAAGCCAAAGTAAGTGAAGTTGATGATATTGCGTCATTACACTGTGATAGTATAATATTTATATATCAGTATTATGCGACAGTGCCACCTTGCCAAATTGGATATTGCTGATTGCTTTGCAACTTATAGTTTTAAAGCTCTACCCAAATATTACTTTCTAGCGAATGAGTTATGGTTTTAATAGTTTATTATTTCACAAAACTACCATGTGTCAGTGTTTGTTTTAAAGGTTTGTTCCACCCAAATAATACTTTCTAACAAAACACTTGTGGTTTCAAAGGTTTATTTCACCCAAAATTGTACAAAGCTATTTCACTTTTGCCAGTATATGTGGAGTAGAAAATCTAGCTCTCTTCTTTGGAATAAACATGTGGTCAAATATTAAGTGCCAAAAAAGATTTAATGAAAAACAAGGTCCTACAACTACAGTCCTGAAAATGCAGCCTCCTCTCCTGCAGTCACTGACAAAAATAAAATCCCCCCAATCTGCACAGATCATATTATCAGGGATGGCTTTTGTGAAATGTAACATTACAAAGCCATATATCATGGAAAAGAAAGACAAAAAAATATTTATTTGTTTTGCTAAATTGGACAAAATTGTAATTAATACGTACAAGAATTTTAGAAGTGCCCACAGGTGTTAGCAATACTGAAAACAAATGGTGGCTCTGCAGACAGTAGAAATTGGACTGCTTAAATTTTAAATTTGCAACATAGAAAGACAGACAATTAATCTGATACAAAAAAGGTTTTGGTCTTTATGGCTAAATTTCTTTGTTTATGACAACTGTACAGGGGGGTTTTGTATTAAGGTTTAAATTGGGCATGATTAATGGGGTTGGTGACGTCAACGAGGGTTGGTCAGTCTTTTTGTACAGTCAGTATTTCTTATGTGAATTATGAATTTGCTTATGAAAAATCCTGAGTCTAACCTCAAAAAATCAGGAAAGTACTAAAGTTTATTCTTGAAGTATTGTAAATTTTAAAGTTGAAAAAGACACATTAATTTAAGCAAAATGCAATAATGTGCAGTAAAAACAACAAACTGAAAGAAACAGAAGTTAACGCCTATTGAAGCTTAAGAGAGATTAAATACAGATGAAAACATCAGATTGTTTGGAGCAATGAGGAAACTGCAACTTTAATCAAAGTAACAGAAACTTTATATTTCCTTATTTCCTTCAAGTTTTCTACTTTCCTTTTCACTGTTTGAGCTTTCTGTTAATTATGTCATCTCAGTGTGTCTTCTTCTGCACTCGGCTGGAAACTGACACTGCATTTCCCTCTGCTGTTTTATATAAAATTTGGTCCATGTTTGTGCTATTTTTGTATACCAGGCTGCAGTCTGTGGGAATCGTCCTCCAAGTATGTTGCTGAAATGCTTTTGCTACTAAATATATAACTTAAATCAGTGTTAAAACATGTAGAGACTTAAGAACAGAAAAAGGCAGAAACTGAGGTCACACCTGCCTTCACGCTGCTGCTGCCGTTAAAATGTTAAAATGCAAATCATCCTCGGTAGGAGAAGACAAGAAAGAGCGCTGTTCAGGAATCCGCCTCGAGACAGGAAAACCTGTTCTACTGCTGCTCGCTCTCTGTAACCAAGCTAATAGGAAAAACATGTCCGGTGGATGTAAAGGTGTAATTACAAGACAGATGTGTTTTCAAAGAGGAGGAGGAGGGAGTGAAGGGAACAGAGGAGGGCAAGAAACAAGGAAGGTGCAGACAGGAGGAGATAAATGCAAACAAAGGTGGAGATGCAAGGACACAAGGTGAAAAACAAAGAGGAGTAGAGGAAAGGGAACAAGGAGAGATGAGAGGAAATAAGGAAGGGAAAAGAGGACAGAAAATGAAACAAGTGGGTGAGGACAGGAGGAGGAGGATGGATGTGATGAGGTTAAACTTCCTATAATGTCTCTGCAGGGATTGAACACATTAAAGGCTTCAGAGTTTACCTGGAGGACAAGAACCCAGAGGGGAAACGGTGTCAACACCTGATCCTCAAAGATCCTCGACAGCTCAACTACTCCTACAGGAACACGGTAAGACCAAAACTTCATTAATCATTCATAGTCCCAACTCATCAGTTTTTATACTTGTGTATTTTCCTGTAGTAACTCGGTGCTGGAGAAATAAGAGTGATGGATAGCTACAGTGCTGATATGAAGTATTCAGCCCACTTTACAGTTGTCCCCGTTTGCTGCTTTTCAACATCAAATCATGTAGATTTAATTAGGCTTCTTTTAAAAGGAATATTTTAATAATGACTATTTTGTGTCTAAGTGAAGGCAGATTTCTATAAAATAACATCAAATAATTAAAAATCTAAAACATAAGAAGGGTATTGCATAAGTATTCACTCCCTCTGGGGGAGAACCACGATCTGAAAAACAATTTTCCCCTCAGATTTAGTTGAACTCATATGATCACTTGATCAGTTGTGCAAGGTTAAAGAGTCGATTAAAATTACATTTTAAAAAATCTCTGCATCATTTTTTTAGATCTGATTTTGGTCTGAAAGTTCTGACTAAGTGATGAATCGGATCTCCACTGCTTTGACTTTTGTTGAGTTTACACTTTGTACAACTAATTACATAATCTGTGTTGATTGCTTCGGAGCTCCAGTCATCAATTCATATTCAGCTTCTTTACTCAGGAGAAAGGGAACATTAACATGATAACAGATGATGCAGATTTGCTGCACAGACTAGTGGTAGGTTTTTAAAATTAAAACATCCAGGAAGTGTGCGATATTACACCTCTCCCGGTGCTCCTGCAACACTTTCTGGAAGTCCCATTATGTAAACACGTCAAGCACCATCTGCGATGAGCATTAAATCTCCTAAACTGTGAAAACAGATTCTTTAATTTGTGGTTTGGGAACAGGAGGAAGTCACACAAAGTAAAATCTGGTGAACGATTGTGGTGTTGTGGCCAGGAAAAGCGATGCACGATCACAGTGCATTAGAGCACTCACAGTGCAAAGTTAGTCGCTGGTTAACTTACAGAAAATGATCTCATGTTTATTCAGTACCCTTCATTATTCATTATGTCCTGCAGCTTTCCTATTTTGATACATTCTTACCACTGTCATGGCATCAATGTTTGCCTCAGCAAACAGCATTTTTTCATTAAAAAAACAGCCTTATAAACCTGCTGTACAGTATATTCAGCTCCAAATAGCAGACAGACAAGGTTAGCCACTAGTTGGTGAACACACACATGGAGCATTAAGCTGCTGAAGAGCCACATAGTTGCCTGTGGATTTTGAGCTCATTGTTTTTGGTTTTTTTTATCACTCGCGATTTTACTATTTTGGACGGCCGTCAGGTCACAGTTAAGGTCATTTGCGCTCAATAATTCAGATGCCTCAGAATGTTACAGTAGAGCTCTGCCTTGACAGTTCGCCCTTGTGGATTGATTCCTAGTGGGCAACCACATTAAATGTTGAAGAAAGCAGCTCGCATGCTCCTTGTTCACACCTGACCTAATGCAGCTTGTTTGCTTTTGGAAACTCTTGGTCTTCCAGAATGGGAAGGTTTCTTCTCTAAAGTTTAAACTTCATGGAGAAATCACAACTGTGTGCCTGCCAGCGGTCACAAAAACATGGTTTCGCGGAGAATAGCCTGATGTTATGCGACACTCTGACTCAGGATAGTTACTGCTTACACATGTTGCATATGTGTGACCATAACGCACTCTGTGTGCACCCAACACAGACATCACATCTCTGAACTTACTGATCAGTCCTTGTACTGTTGATCCAGGTAAAACATTTATCAAATTTATCAACGTATGATGTGGAAGCAACAGAACACCAGGACAATACCTTAAATACAGCAGAGAAAACATGCATCATATCTGACATATGTACAGGCAGCAAGCAATGAATCAGTTTGCATTAACAGTAACAATCTACAATTATAGTCTGAACAGTCTCTGATAAGAAAAATTCACAACAATTCTTTGCAGCATGTAAGTCCATTCTTTGCTGAGTTCTGTCTACAAATTAAGTTACACCTCCAAGATCAGAATCAGTCTTACTGTTCAGTAGGTTTTAACACATGAGGAATTTGACATGTTGATTTGGTGCATCAGTTACTGCTGAAAGTAAAGTTACCCGCAAGTGTAGCATATCAAGAGATTTTAAGTAATAACAAAGCATATGGTGGTAATAACTTCATATGTGCAAAAAAACTGTGTGTTAATGTAAAGATGTGTAGTGTGTTTACTGAATGTTGTGACAAGCAGCCCCCTCTACCCTCCTATACAATAAGATTGATCTAAGAGATGTGGCACAAGTCAGTTTCTGTCTAAACTTCATTAGTTTAATCTAAAATGCCATCTTTGTTTTAACAGTCAAATGTCGGTGTGTTTCCAGGAAAAAAAACAGCAGGCAAAGACAAACACTTGGTTCTTTCAGTGAACATCTGAGCGTGTGTGTAATGTATCATCTTTTAAACATCTGTGGCCCTGAAGCCTTGAAGTCATTTCCTCACAGCATCAGACAGGCTGAATTTGTAGACATTTAAGTCACTTCTTACAATGCAAGTTTATTGTTTTCTGCTTTAGATCTTTGTCGTCTTGTACTGTTGATCTGTTGAAGTCCTGCTATACTGCGTCTGCTTTTAGCTGCAACCTCCTCAGGGACTACAGATGAAAACTATTTTGCCAAATTTTGGTACATTGCATCACAATGATTTCAGTTAACCCTCTGAACCCCAGGCAGTGTTTTCCTCCAGTCACATTTTTACTCACTGTGGGCTCATTTTTCTCTGCACCATAAAGCCCTGCACCTTTATGGAAACAGCCCTACCATGTCTAGAAGTAGAGAGAACTGAAAACAGTCTTTTGTTCTGTTTTGTTCTGTATAATGCCATACAATACAAAAGTTGAATTTATTAGATTATTTAATTCACAAAAGTTACAAAAAAACCTACATTTAACATGTACAACTTTTTTCTAAGTGTCCACAGGTATTACCAATACTGGAAAATGTGGTGACTTCACATATTATGTATATTTTACTACTTCAGAAGATTTTTAAAATTTGTTTCATACATCTTCATACCTGTGTAAACACCCTGCAGTTTAGCTGAAAAGTCTCTGAATTATTGTCATATAAATGTTGGTTGCAGCTGAGTCACTAATAACTTCACAGCTTTAAGGGATTTTGTTTTTTAAAGAGGCATGTAGAATAGCGTGATTTTGATGAATTAATCAGATTGCAAGCTCAGATTTGGTTAAGTTTTCCAATGGAATGACACATCAGAGATGAGTGTTTCAAGGACCATCGAAAAGTTGAAAATCTTGTTATTCTTTCTTAATCTTCTTGTTTTTACAATTTCTGGCTCGGAGACATTGTAAGATAATATGCTTTTCCAAACCAGCGGTCAGTTTGGGGGTTCAAAGGCTTAATGTGCATTGTTCCTCATGAATGAATAAAACAAATACACACAGATATTAACTCTTATTTACTCATACTACTAAATTTACTGTGACTGTTGCTCATTGTTTCCTTCCATCTGACAGTTGTAATCAGAATCGCCACATTATTTATTGATAATTTGTCAATATTTCTTCACACAGAAGCTGAGCAGTCAGCCGTTCAGCGGTTTGACGTTTGACACCGATTACATGGTTCGAGTTGTTCCCTTTCCATCTCTGATGAATGAGAGTTTCTTCCCTCCATCCTTCCTCCGGACCAACTGTGAGTCCAGCACTCCTCTCACCCATGCTGGATTGATGAATTATTCAATTAATACATTTATTGTGTGAATTAAATATCAAGTATCTCCAGCAAACCAATCCTTCTTCCTGTTCCTGTGGTGTAAATAACATAAGTCTATTAAAAAACTGTCAGAGGTTGAAATCAGGTTTTTTTTACATTATTTATTATTTTTTGTACATTATTTATATAGTTAAGATGGTAAAATTGGCTCCAGCTCCGTGTCCTTAAAAACATCCATCTATTTTCTAGACACCATGGGGGGGCTGGAAGCAGGATTTACCTGGACAGGTCACCAGTGTTTTACAGGGCAACATAGAAAGACAGACTATCAAGCACACTCCCATTCACACCTATGACCAGTTTAGAATCATCAGTTAACCTCAGCATGTGTTTGGACTGTGGGAGAAATCTGGAGCACCTGGTGAAAGCCCACACAGGTACAAGGAGAACATCCAAACCCAACATAGAAAGATCCCAGGCTGAGTTCCAAACCCCTTCCTTAAAAGCGTGTAAAGAAGAAAGCGTATAGTCAATGACAAAGAGAGGTGTCAGGAGATTGATCTAAGTGATCACTAGTTGTTGCCCTTGACAAGATTAGAATGGCAAAATTTAGCAACGTAACATTATTTTAATATTTGTTTTTTCCTTGTGAATCACTGGCTTAATCTCTGCAGGCACCTAAAAAATATATATTTTAAATGCTGTTGTTTAAAAGGAAGAATGCTCATTTACTGTCACACCAGAGTTGGATAAAATGACTGCTGCATACAGCATCTCAAAAGTCTTCACAGTTGTCATGGTGTCCAGTTTGAGGTTTGTCCTTCAATGGCCTGCTGCCTAGATTTCTAGATAGCAAGATAGGAACATGTGGACAGCTTTTAAGTTCCTGTCAGGTTGATTTTTTGATTTTTTTGAAGTTTGGCTAAATACTTACAGAACCTTTTTGTGTACTTGCCAAGGTGGTGAAACTGACTTCAATCCAGACAGAACAAAAAGAAATGTAACAGCCACAAATGCCAAGATTGCCTGTTAAAAAATGTTGAAACAAAGATGAGACTTTGCAATAAGATCTTAACAAACTGTAACCATTTCTGTGTGTGTTTTTCCTAACAGCATGTGAAGTCCTCCTCGGATCAGACAACCTGGTCTGTAAACCATGTGAGTTCCTCAGTGTCGTCGTCATAACCAGAGCCACATGTAGACACTTTTCACAAACTGTCCTGCTGTTACATCAGTTTATTGTGAATTAGTCTTCACACAAACTAATTTTAAGTTTCCCCCTGTGGATGGAACGATTCCCTTCAGGACAAATTTAGTCACAGAAGATTTCAAGCTTGTTGGAATTCTACACATCCAAAGGACTGAACAGCTCTCTCTATGCTCAGAGAGGAGCATCACTGACTCTTAATACAAACATAAGGTAGCACATAAGATATACCCAGAACTAAAACTGAACCCTCTGGATCCCAAGCAGTTTCTGTGTTTCCTTTTTTCTCATGTGACATTTTTACTCACTGTTAGCTCATTTTCACTGTAATAAAAAGTCCTGCACCTCTATGGAAATAGTACAGTCATGGATAGAAGTAGAAACAACTCACAAATGTATTTTATTCAGTGTAACAAAGATGCGGTGCCGAAAAACAAATAGAATAAATTTATAATATTACAAAAACATATTACAAAAACTGAATAAACATTGAATCAACATGTACAACATTTTACCAATACTGGAGAAAATGGTGTCTCTACATATTGTAGATATTTTACTACTTAACGTAACATTGTTAGAGTCTCTACAAACTAGGCAATTATCTCACTACTCTGCACATTAACTCTAGAAAGATATTTCACCATGCAGACTGTATCTTCCAGCAACTTGCTGACAGCTTGCTACCCTGTATACCATTTCTGAGCCACGCTGCATTTTTTTATTGATCAAGTTTGTTTTGTTTTCCTCTCAGTCTCTCCTGTTGTCTCCTTTCACCTAAAAAGTCAAGTGAAAAGACAGCCATGACTGCACGGTAGCGCTAAAGAGTGCAGAATGTTTCTTTATAACAGCATCTGGTGCAAACCCTTTTAAACAACAATTAGCATATCTAAGTATTACCTAATAACTTTCATACTTCAGATTTTTTATTTACTTGCATGAAAAGTGCACATCTGTTAGAGGTTTTGTTTCTCTCTGTGCAGTCTGGAAACCAAAGAGCTTGAACATGTCTCAGCTTGGATCAAACCTTCATGTGGCATTCGACCAGGCTCCAGCCTCCTTTGGCTTTCACTTCTACTACCTGTACTACAAACTCCGACAGGATGGACCCTTCAGACTACAGCGCTGCAAACCAGTAAGACCAACTGTGCTGTATATGCTTGTACATCATGTGTAAAAATATTGAAATCAGATTTAGCTTGGGCAGATGGATCCACACTGTACACTAATTCTAAGCAGGGTTTGAGTGACTTCACACTTCAAAATGGGGACAGTATTACTCAAAAATACCAGTATGCATACTAAATACTGTTGATTCTTAAGTGTCTAAACTAATGCTACATACAGTGTATCTTTTAATAAAAAACACAACCTTCATTAGTGGATCTCTGGTACCAAAATGACCCAATACTCAGAATTTCTTATGTATTTTTATGGAACTAATCAATTTTAAGTTTTAATGGCTTCTTCAGGATTTGTTTAGTATTTTGGCTGTGGCTGTACAAAAAGAAATTGCACTTGAAGACCTAAGAGTGATTCTTAATGCAATGTTTCACAAATGCATGTGGTGTCAGAAAACTTTTTTCCACCACTGTGTGCCATCAGTATAGTTCATTTGTATGGTTGTCACTCTCCTAAATAATTATGGTCATTATATTTTAGCTTCTATGATGTGTATTTCACTGCATCAATTAAATATATGTAAAATGTTTATGAAATTTGCCTGCTTGGATGTTCACATGAAAATAATTTTTGACATTATAACCCAGAGAAATCCATACTTTCATTTCATTTTCGTTGCATTTCATTTTAGCCACCTGTCATATCCCATTTACCAGCTGTAGCAGTGCAGAAGACGATAATGTGAATTTGTTTCTTAGTCATGATAAAAATGTGAGTTTTCCCAGTTTTTCTTAATGCATAACTGTCTGCAGGATATGAACCAGCCCAGAGCGACATGCATCCTCCAGGGCGTCACTCCAGGGACCTACACAATAGAGGTACATAAACGCAGCACAGGACCAAGCTTCAGTTACACAGTTTAATCAACAAACAGATATTTATAGCTTTAATAAGCTGGTTAAAATGGGTTCTGCTGAAATCTACTGTTATTCTTTTGTGTGTTTATTAAAATGCAACAAGCATAAGTTATTTGAAAACCTAAATTTTTCACTTTCAAGTGTCATATCTGTTTGTTATATATGAATTTGCCTTTTTTCTCTTCTCTACTCCTTCCTTTTGTGTCAATGTTCTTTTTTTCCTGTATCAGCTGAGAGACGACAGTAACATGACCAGGAGGCAAACTCAGTACCACGTCAGCCAAGGTGAGACACACTCACATAGCATAACACTACATGAATAGCACAATAGGCAAACTTGTCCAAGTTGCAGCTGAAGATTTACATTTACATTGTAGTCTCTTGTTTATCTGACACTTGCACAATGAAGATATGTGAACTATGAGAGGCTTTATATGGTTATACTTACAGGTTTAGTTAAGTGACTATTATTTATATAACACTTTATTGACTTCCAACACAGCACCATTCTGTACTGCAGTGTATCCCATTACCAGACTGGCACACACAGTACTTTTACTGTGAGTTGTATGAAGCTAATTGAGAAACACTGTATCCACTTTTCAGCACCAATACTGTTCCAACAACACATACCAGAGAGCAAAAGACACACTTTCAATTTTAAAAATCACAAACACCTTCATAGTTCACTTTGCTCTACATTTTCACATCTATTACAAATAGAAATATCTATAGAAGTAAA
This sequence comes from Dascyllus trimaculatus, assembly GCA_024666655.1. NCBI lineage: Eukaryota > Metazoa > Chordata > Actinopteri > Pomacentridae > Dascyllus > Dascyllus trimaculatus. Next base: position 4,041,362 of record CM045450.1, read on the forward strand.
CTGATGAGGACATAGTCTGTAGATTATTGAAATTCACAAATTTGAAATTTAAATTCTGAAGTTTGTTGCTTCCAGCTGTTTGTAGGAGTATTTCCTCTGAGTTTATTAAATGCTTGCAACATCACAGAGCAGCAGGATCCATATGAACATCTCCAAAAAGAGAGAGCTGCTGCATTTACACATGTGGAACCACAGCAGTAACTTCATTAATTACTCATAAATTATTCCCAACATGGAGACAGAATAAATCAGAATCACAAACAGCAAAAGCAGAAAAGTTACCTATGTCTGAATGACAGAATGCTGTCACTTCAACACACTGATGAAGCAGCAATATTCCATGTCCCAAGTCTGAAAAGGATTTAGATGCCATTTTTTCCATTTATTCCTCTTGTTCCTCTTTTCCTTCTCAGTTTACCTGCTTTTCTTTCCTTTTTTTTTATCAGTTCCTGCTATAAGCTGACTGAATGTCAAGTTGATACTTCAGCTCATCCTTTGGCTCCATAACTGTTCACCCCACCAACAACAGATCTTTTGTCATTTGTGTATTAACCAAAATGCTCTGTATATACACCAAAACCAGTTCAGGTGTTTCATGCTGGGTGTGTTTGTTCCATCCTCCAGTCCACTCCCCCTGGGCGGGGCCTATCCGTGCCATGGCCATCACGGTGCCTCTGGTCATCATGTCTGCTTTCGCCACCCTCTTCACTGTCATGTGTCGTAAGAAGCAGCAAGGTGAGAGAAACCATTAGGCAAAATTCAAAGGAAGTCTCTTTATCCCTTTTTAAGCCTCTGAACCCCAAAACCCACTGGCGGGTTTGAAAGTCATGTTAAATTGCTGGAATTACACCATTAATCTGCCTAAAACTGTACAAATGAAAGGATTCACCGCCAGATTCTCAACTTGAGACAGTCCTCGAATTAATTATCTATGACATACCGTTTTGTTGAAAAACCCAAAACTAAACCTAAAAATATGAAGTTTCATCAAAATCACTTTATTCTACATGTCACACCTAAAAATATTAAAAATAAACTGTTTGCAGAAACCAGATTCAGTAAAATGCTTTTTACAGACTTTTCAGGTAAACGGCTCCTGGACAGTTGGAGACATGTGTATATTGATTCCAGGTTTTTACATTTTTTTGCAAAATAAATAATCAAATAAATTCAATTTTCAGCTTTTCTTTTTTCGTGATTTGTGGATTTAGAACTCTGTCATACTGCACAAAAGGCATTTCTGAGTTCTCCCTCCTTCTAGCCATGGTAGTGTTGTTTCCATAGAGGTGAAAGACTTTATTTTGCAGTGGGGAACAAAGCTTACATGGAGTAAAAATGTGACAGGAGCAAAAGCCTCCTAGAACCTACTTGGGACTCCGAGGGTTAATGTAAATAAATTAAATTAATTAGATTCCTTTCATATCGTGACTGTTTCAGTGTTTAGTTCAAAATACAGACTTCAGACTGCCTCCAGAGACGTACACAGTCCGTTTATTTTTTGTTGTGCAGTGATAATACCCACATAATAAGTTTTAATGTCTTTGGAGATTCTTTAATTTGCAGCACATGGCTGTAATTTTAAGTTCTTTGACATGTTAGATAATAATAGTCTTTATTGTTAGACCAGTTTTTAAAATCTAAGTTACAAACTGCTACACAGGACGGCAAAATAGAAGAAAAAAGTTGCAAAATTGTTGAAGATCAAAGCACAATCCGGTATTTAAAAATCAACATGTTAAAAAAGGGTAAAACATTTCTGGAAAAAATAAAGACAGCTTAAAGGCAAGAAAAACTCAAATAAAATTAGAAAAAGGCTTTCTGATAAAAGTATATTATAAGAGGAAACTTAAAAGATGTCTCGGACTCAGCCGTTTTCTGAGGATCTCAAAGAGTGTGCTGGTGAATAAGGCACTAATGAGTCCGAAAGATTAGAAGAGAGGCTGTGAAGGGCCTTAAAAGTAATCAATAAAATCTTAAAATCTGTCCTGAAACCTATCAACCTATCTATCCTGAATGTACAGAGACTGAAACAGGAGTGACGTGAAGGCGTTTCTTGCTTCTGGTTAAAAGACTGGTAGCTTTCTGAGCTAACTGGAGTCGATCTGTTGCAATAATCTAAACGTGGTGAAATAAAAGCATACATTCAAATGTAATGGTTGAGTTTCTGTCTCTGGTATTTAAGTTTTTTGGCCGTTTTCCTTTTAGAAAACATCTACAGTCAGCTAGATGAGGAGAGCAGTGAGTCGTCCAATCACAGTGCAGCGTTGAACGCCGATCGGCCATGGCCCCGCCCCAAAGTCTTTATCTGTTACTCCAACAGAGACTGTCCTAAACACACCAGCGTCATCCAGAGCTTCGCTTACTTCCTGCAGGACTTCTGCAACTGTGAGGTGAGATGTTCAAACCTGAACCGGAGACTGGATGAATGGATGATGATGAAGAAGAAGAATAAATATAAAAATATATTGCGGTATGTGGTTGTGAAATCTTTGTTTGCTTCTGCTCAGGTTGTGTTCGACTTGTGGGAACACCTGGAGATGTGCAAGGAGGGGCAGATGTCGTGGCTCAGCCGACAGCTGGATGAAGCAAACTTTATCATCACTGTCTGTTCCAAAGGCCTACGGTACTCTCTCTACTGCACTATGTCTTTGTAAACAACAGCAACAACATAAAAGTGCTGCTGATGTGTTCCATCCTCAGCTGCAGTTCCACCAGTGGCCACTAGATGATGCTAAGTGCTGTTTTCTGTAGAGAAAAAGCAGTACTTTAACTGTAAAATGAAGCAGTAGTTGCTGTGTGTTAAAGGGCTTTTTAAAATATATTTTTTAAAATATATATTAAGGCTTAAATAGGTATATGTTTGAGGTATTTTGTGTTTTGATAGGTGTGTTCTCGCTCTGCTCCACCTTTTTGTTCACATCATTTCTTCAATCTCTTATGTTTCCTTCTTTTTGTTCTTCTCTTCACTTTAACCCTCCACTGTCCCTCATTGTTTTCTTCTTCCCTTCAGTATTTTTTCCTTATTTTTAAAAAAATTGCCCGTTGACCCACTTTCAGCAAGTTTTCTCGCACTCAAAGTATGCATTGGAAAGAATATATGACGTCTAAAGTGACTGAAAACAATGGTATATGCCTGCATTCCAAAAAAATTATTTCTTAGTCATATATGGAAAACCATTTTAAAACTCTTGGGTTATACTACCTAACAATATTTTTGTTCTTGTAGTACAACCTGTCATGCCTACTCAATCAGTTATAAAAGTTTAATAAAGATAGCTTTTTTTATGGTGACCTAGTATTTCATATTAAAATGTTTGTATTATTATTATTATTGTTGTTGTTATTATTTATTATTGTTATTATTATTATTATTGTTATTATTATTACAACTTCATATGGTTCAGAATTTCTCACAAGCTGACTTCTGCATTTTTATTTTTTGTTAAAGTGTGCTCAAAGATGGGACTTTTCATGACGACTTAAATTTTTTTCAGATGTCAACTCAGCCATGATCAGACACTGTTTGTTCTGCATGTCTCATGTCATTGCAGATTCTGAATCAGTAGCATGATGAGACATAACAGGGAACATTTCAAGATTATATTTTTGTAGTTCCTAAGATACTGTTGTTCAAACATGGAGTCAAATTTGGAAAAATGTGCTGAAAGTGGGTCGACGTGCAACTTAAAAAAGAAAAAAAATCTTGCAAAGTATTTGATACATCAAGCCAAAATTTCCACAAATGTCTTTATAAATATCCATATTTTATGCTATAAAAATTTCAGACAAATCAGGGATAGTCGAGCAGAAATTGTTCTAAAAATTTGATGAATTGTGATGGAATGATGAATGACTAAGTTATTAATCATCGGCAAGTCTTAGTGGGGTTGTAATGCTAAAGTAAGTACAAACAGTAAATGATAACAGTAGTTTAGACGTCTCTGAGCTGAAGCAGCCACCCCATGTGTTTCACTGTGTTGAAGACCTGGTGGCTGTGGTGGATGTTTTCTCTATAAAACTAAATAAAATGATCTGCTCCAATGAACGTTCTTTACACTAAGACATTAATCCTTTAACTTAGTTCTGTTCTTTTCTATGTTGCCTTGCATTGTATTCTGTTTCAACTGGTTTACTTGTCCTCCTGCAGCTACTACATGGAGAAGAAGAGCCGCCGAGGAAAGACGCCAGTCAGTCGACGTAATAACAGCAGCAGCACCTCTCTGATTAGTGGGTTGGGCGGCGACCTGTTCATTGTGGGCGTGGCCATGATTGCAGAAAAGCTGCGGCTGGCGAAGCAAAGCGAGAGGAACGGAGCGCAGGAGCTGAACCGCTACATGACGGTTTACTTCGATTACTCCACAGAAAACGACATCCCCACCATGCTAAGTCTGGCTCCCAGGTACATAGTCAACCACAGCAGTTAACGCTCAGAACCCCAAGCAGTCTCTGGATGTTTTGTGCATCTGTCACATTATTATTCACTGTGGGCTCATTTTTTCACTGCAATATTAAGTCCTGCACCTCTATGGAAACAGCACAACTATGGTTAGAAGCAGAGAACATGTCTTTTGTGTCGTATATTAAAGTTATAATTCTATGACACATAAAAAGTTAAAACAAAAGTGGAATTTGTATGTTTTTGAACTTCAAAACATGTAAAAATGTTAGTAGAATCCAGAAATATAATTCTAAACCTTTTTTGTGCATATTGTGGGATCTGGAAACTTTTGAACTCCAAGCAGTTTTCAGAAATTTTCTATTCCTGTAAACTTTTTCCTCACTGTAGTCTAATTTTTCAATGCAACTATAATTCCAGCACCTTAATAGCATAAAACATGAAAAAGAAGACTTTTTGATTAATCATTGTACAAAAATGTAAAAAAAAAACAAACTTGTAATCAACAATTTTCCAGTTTCCCACAGGTGTTACCATGACTGGACAAAGTTGTGCCTCTACATACTACAGACATTTTACTACTACTATCATCTGCTCTTTGTTAACACCGCCTGCAGTTCATCCCACTTGAGCCAAAAGGCATCTGAATTTTTGTCATTTGACTGTTGGTGACTCTCAGTCACCAACAGTTGCACTGAGGAGTTCAGAATTTTTTTAGTTTCTTTTTTTTAGAATGTAGTTAGAGCAACTATTTATTTTTGGAGAATTTTGAATGTGACCTGTAGAACAGACTGATTGTGATGAAATATCACAAGTTTTAGCTCATTAGATTTGGCTAAGTTTTCAGAATGAATGGCACGTTACAGATAAGTAGTTGAAGAACCATCAGGAAGCTCCACATTTGTTTCTGTTTTTACAACTGCTGGCTCTGATAAATAAATGTCTCATTTTTGCAATTTTGTAAAGGCATCATGCCTTTCACATGTGCTGCTGGGTTTGGGGGTTCAGCGGGTTCACCAAGAAAGCAACTGGAAATTAATCAGTCCTTAAAATCATCATTGAATGTGTTTAGGTTCAAGTTGATGGACCAGCTGCCTCAGCTCTTCAGCCGGCTCCACTCGAGTCAGTCCAGTCTGGCTGAGCGTGAGCAGCAGCCGCTTAACGTCTCCAGGAGGAACTACTTCAGGAGCAAGTCTGGACGCTCGCTCTACGTCTCCATCTGCAACATGCACCAGCACATCAGCCAGAACCCTGACTGGTTTGAGAGGCAGCTGGCTCCTGCAGGAGGCACCTCAGCCTCCGCTGACTCCTCCTCCAAACAGCCTCCTCTCCCTGCTGCTCCAAGTCCTCCCCCGAAGCCTCCCTGCTACTCCTCATCTCAGCCCGAGCAAAGGTTTGACTCTGGCCTGGTGCTGAATGAGGTGGTGGTGAGAACGCCACCGCTGGAAGGCAGCGAGACAGCGCTGAGGAGGAATATGCTCCTGGTGGCCCCTGGCTCCAGTTCCAGCCTCAACCTTGGCCCGAGTCCCAGTCCCGGTCTCTGTCCCAGTCCCGGTCTCTGTCCCAGTCCTGGTCTCTGTCCCAGTCCTGGTCCCTGTTCCAGTCCTGCTCTCTGTCCTAGTCCAAGCCTGCCACACTGCTCTCTGTCTACACTGGGACCCACTTCAAGGTAATAATACTACCTTGTTTTTTAACCACCTGAGTTCAGACTAACATGCCACCACTTGTCTGTCTGACTGTTGCTGCTTTTTCTCTTTGTCAGGTCCACTTCTGGAATATCTGGACTTTTACCTGAAGAGCCTTCCTCCTCCTCTTCCTCCTCCTCAGCTCCCTCCATTCTACAGGATGAAGTGTGCCCTGTTGCCGCCCAGACAGAGGAGAGCTGTCCTGCTCCAGAGGTCCCTCCTCCTCGCGATTCAGGGATCTATGATTCGTCTGTCCCCTCCTCAGAACTTTCTATTCCTCTAATGGAAGGACTGTCACATGACCAGGCAGACTCTTCCTCGCTGGCTGACAGCGAATCATCTTCTTCTGGGCTGGGTAAGGCAACCTCACCTGATGCTATTTACATTTAAAATATCCTTCTGCTTTTACCTTTCACTTCCTCATGTAACTTTGCCGTAAAGACAAAATAACTGACCACATGTTTTTTAGGTGACGAGGAGCCGCTGGCCGTCATGTCACTCCGCTGCAGCGCTGCCACAGTGTGTAAAGCCGAGCTGCACAACCATCATCACAGCGACGCTCTCACTACTGTGGCATCATTGTAGAGGATGCCAACAGTCAATCAAAGGAGGCTCAGTGATGTCATCACACGGCCAGAACTGTACTGATCTTAGACCTGGAAGTACTGGCATCGCCATGGAAGCAAAACTGGAAGAATTAAAAGGCATCGGAGAAGCTCACATGTGGAATCAAAGTTAGAACATGAGTTCTGGTGACCACTATGTTGTAGAACTCGCCTTTGCATTTTAAAACACTGTTAGCTGTGGTAACTATGGTGACACTACTTCTTAGTAATCATGGTAACCACTGATTTTAGACCCGTCTTCCCTATTAACTGTGGTCTCGAACACTGTTCACTGGTAACTATGGAAACCACTGCATTTTGGAACTCCAGTCCCTAGTTTTTATGGTAACAGTGGTGTTCTGCAACATTGACCCTGGTAACTATGGTAACCCCAGTCCCGGTCACTTTGGTAACCACTAGGTTGTGGATCATTGCTCACAGGTAACTGTGGTAACTGCTGCATTCTAGAGCAACAACCCAAGTAACAATGTTAACCACTGAGTTCTGAAACACAAATACCTGGTGACTATGGTAGCCACTACATTTTTAGAATCGCAGTCTACGTAACCATGTTAACCACTGAGTTCTGGAACACTACTTCTTAGTGTAACTATGGCAATGACTGCATTTTTGAATGCCAGTTCAGGTAAACATGGTAACCACCGAGTCCTAGAACAACAACCCTTAGTCACTTTGGTAACCACTGCATTCTGGAGCAATAGCCCAAGTAACTTGTGTAACCAAGGAGTTCTACAACGCTGACAACTATGATAGCTATAGTAACCACTGAGTTCTGGAACACTGCAACCCCTGGTAACCACTGCATTTTAGAATAACAGTCTTAGCAACCACTGAGTTCTAGAACCATAGTCTCTGTCCACTGTGGTAATCACTGGGTTGTAGGACATTGGGCACTAGTTACTGTGGGCACTGCTGGGTTGTGGAACTTTACTACCTGGTGACAATGGTAATGACTGCATGTGTCTATATAACTATGGCAACCACTGTGTTCTGGAGCGATGATAATTCCAATAACTGTGGGCAAAGTTTAGGAGCACTGCTCCCTGGTAACTATGGTAAGCAGGTCATCTAGAATGCTAGTCTCTGGTAACTAAGGTACTTTGTCTGTACCACTAATCTGCCTGCATGGAGGGTTTTTGAAGGACTGGATCTCTAGATGCTGGCAGATGAAATCAGATCAGTTCAAACCAAAGACTGCCTCGGCACTGCATACTGATGGATTGATTCATTTGTGACGGCTGTGTGTGGTTGGACATTCAGTACCAAAACAAGACACTGAAACAAACTGGTTGACCGAGCACTTTTAGATGCAGACATGTTCACATGTGGCCCAGCAATCAGCGTTATCAAAGCAGCTAAACTCGAGGCTGTGAAATGCATCAACGCAGAGAGGACATCGATGTTTTGGCAACAGGATGGGTTTTGTATTGTTATTTGTAATATTCTCAACAGTTGGGACCAACAGCAACTAAATACTTAACAATTTGCTGAAAACCCCCTGAATGTTTTTTTTTTTTGATAAAGTCATGATCTTTCACTCATGTCTGCCCTTTTATATTAAGAGTAGTAAGGGAGAGAGTATTGTAGTACTGTTAAAGAACTGTCAGTGGTACTTAAACCTGATAATGTGACAGAATATGGTGGAAGACTATAAGTCTTGTGAACTGAAGGTTATCACTGCATTTTAATTCAGAGATTCAGACAGTACATTTGGCGTTCATGCATGATAAGCTTTTACAGTACTGGATATTGATGTTCAATTTATACATGTATATTTCCTAATTTTTGTTATCATGTTCTAACATTGTTGCAGAAAGTGGCAGAGATGAGGGTGCTTTAGTTTTAAAAGTGACCACATCACTTTAAATACGCCCAGTCCCACCAAGACAATGAAATGTTGACAGATATGTCAAATGAAAGGATGAAATGATGTCACACTTTGATTTATTACTTACAAATTATGAGAAAGTAAACAAAATGTTTACTTTTATGTCAGAATTCAGAGATGGCAAACCATAACCTTTACTATAACTTGAAACTTTATTTTGTCTTCTATTTTTTTCGACTCAGTTCGAGAATTTTTATATTAAATGTCATAATTCCTGGCTTTTTCTTGTAAGTCTTTTCTTAATTTCCAGACAGGAATGGGCAGTTTTTGATCCCTTGTACATATTTCATGATAGTCAGAGGACACTGTGACTGCCAGTTACTGATTTTTCTTATCATCAGCAGCTGCACTTATTTGGTTTTCTAGATCAAAAACAGTGAACTCCTTTTAAAGTCTGTTTTCTGACTCTAAGTTGCTGCTGGAGGCTGAAGAGCGACGACTTTTGGTTCATCCACAGGTCTGAGTTTGTTGGAAGGAAGGATCGAGCATTTCACCCTTGTAAATATTTGTATTTTCCTCTGAAAATGTCTGATCTGATTTTATTTTGTATAGACTGTTATTTTAGTATTTTTTGTATTTTTTTTAGAAATGTACTGTTTTATAGTACCTTAATTTTGGAAGTAAATAAATCAGTCTATAAAAACATTCTTCTTTTCATTTTCTTTCAGTCACTGACTGCTGGGAGTTTATAGGAATCCTCTTGGTATTTTTATGGACAACTGGTAGATTTTTTTACATTTGTAGCAGGATGCAAAGCTCGTTTATCAGATAACCAGAAGGACTAATACTGGAGACATGCTGCTGCATAGTAACTAAGTATTTAAGTTGTTTTACAGCTGATAGTCGTCTCTCATTTGCTTCAAGCTGACTAACAGGTTTTACTTTCTTCTCACACTTCAGTGACATAAAAGCCAGCAGACAGCTCTATAGTGTGGACGCTGTGAGGCATCAATGCTTAAAACAACAGTAGCCAGTAAAACTCACAGATGGTGCTCAAAGGCACAAAGTCAGCCAGTCTGCAGACAGCCCGCCTTCAAAATAAATGCACAAGCCTCAGCTTTAGTTTTACGACCTTTAACATCTGACATCCATCCATCCATCCATTATCTATACACCGCTTATTCCTCTGTAGGGTCGCGGGGGGGCTGGAGTCTATCCCAGCCGACTCGGGCGAAGGCAGGGGACAACTGAACAGGTCGCCAGTCTATCACAGGGCTACATATAGAGACAAACAAGCACACTCTCATTCACACCTATGGACAATTTAGAATCATCAATTCACCTCAGCATGTTTTTGGACTGTGGGAGGAAGCTGGAGTACCCGGTGAGAACCCACGCATGCACATGGAGAACATGCAAACTCCACACAGAAAGATCCCAGGCGTCCTAACCGGGATGCGAACCAAGGATCTTCTAGCTGTGAGGCGACGCTGCTAACCACCGCGACACCGTGCAGCCCCAACATCTGACATATTCGATTTTTTTTTATGTAAATCAGCTCATTGATTGATTAAAGGTGTTTCTTTTCAAAGTAGGCAAGCATGTTTATCTACAGAGCACCTTATTATACACAGAGGGGATTCAGTGATTCAGGCTAAGGCAAAAAAAAATAAAGCATATAAAAGATCAAATACAAAGCACAGCAGAGTAAAATTAAATTTCAAAATAAACAGACAAGCTGAGTAAAATGAAAACAAACGTTATATACTAATTAAAAAACATCTAAAAGATTAAGCAAATAGTAAAATAGAGGACAAATATAAAATTAAGTGAAAGAAAGTGCAGAATTAAAGTAGTGGCTCTTAAAAGCAGACTTCATAAAAAAAACTAATATAAATAGAAGTACAAGACAGCCCAGGCTCTTATTTTCCGCTTTGACACATTATGTATGTGTAAATCTGTTTATTGAATGGCAAAGCAGGCAAAGCAAGTTCATTTATATTGCAAAAGCTTTAGAGGCAAAAGGCAAACAATCAAAAAATGTAAGAGATAAAAAACCAAAATACAGCGGAATAAAAATTAAATGCAAAAACAGCACAGACTGGTTGAGTAAGATGCACACAAAACTGATATTTAATTAAAAGTGGTTGCATAAGAAAATAAAAGCCTGTAAAAGACTGAGTAAACAGTAAAATAGGAAGAAAAAAAACATTTAGAATGCTAAAAATAGAAGTGCAGAATAAAGGCGGCTCAGATCAGACTTTCTAAATCAAACTGTCAGAGGCTCTTATTTTGACACCTGCGGAGGTTCAGTCTGACTCACTGTAACTTGATCATCTGAAGAAACCAACAATCACAGCGACTCAGTTTGTTGTTGAGCTCAGTGTCCGAGCCGAAGTTTGACTTTTACTCATCTTAAGAGGAGAAGCTGCAGTTTTTATTCACCGGACGAGCGACAGAAGCTGTAAACATCAGTTTGTTTACTTGTTTGTTTGTTTTAAAAGTCACTGGTCGCGAGGCTGTTTTGGGACCTCTGGGAGGAGCTGCAGACCCATGCAGGCAGGTGATGGATGTCAGCGGGGATCCAGGTGAGGACGAGCTGCTCTGGGATTGTTGATTGACGTTTTTGTTTTTGTTTTGAATTTTAAAAAAGCATTCAAAGTGTGGAAAAGAGAATAAACCGCGGGTTGTGCGGTGTTCAGAGACAGACAGGGAGTTAACTGTGCCTCCGCCGAGTTGGTTGTTTCATTGGGAGACTATGTGGAGGATTAAAAGTCTGTGTTGAAGGAAGAAACAGAAAGAAAAGAGGTTTTATTGCTGTGAGTCACAAGGTTGTCTCAGCAAACACACTCACTCTTCTGTAGATCCAAACCCAGACCAGCTAGTCTGAATCTGGATGATCAGGGTCTGGAATTCCCTTGTTTTGTTGACCAGGATCAGCTGATTCGTTTTATTTTTGTACCTATTTTTATAGCAACACTGGGATCATTACATTTCCAGTTCTCCAAGGGGGCCTAATAGCTGTCCAAAAGGACATTAAAGGTCCCCTATGGTGAAAATCCATTTTTATTCTGTTTTGTATGTCTTACAAACATGGAGGTGTAAATCAGAAGCTGTGAGAATCTGGAGGACGGTGCTACTGGACAGTTTCCATGTAGAAGCAAAGGAACTAATAGTCATGTAGCTCAGACTTTGTATAGTCCTGCCCCTCACTGCCTGCTGCCTCACAGTCCACCAGGTGTCTGTAGTTTCTAGAGCTGCTTCTGCCAACTCTAGACTGTCTCAACGCTCCCCACATTTTCTGCTGTTGGCTGCAAGAGTGAACACAAAAGTCTTCACCCACTCCCAGCATCTGATCCCCTGAACCCCCAGTGGATTACTTTAATATTTATGGAAACATCACTACAACAACAGGAACATCCTAGTAGCTAATGTGGCTAACATTAGCGTCGATGGTGTGTCCACAGGTCAGAGCTCTGTGGAAACTAAAGCTGAGGGACATTTAGAGATGGTGGGACTTTAATTTAACATCAAAACACCAGGACTGTGTGAGTTGTTGTGTTTTCATGTTGGATGTTGTGCTTCAGTGAAACCTAAACGTAGCCACTGTTTACATCTGTTTGCTTCTCTCCTGCTCTCTGTGCTCACATAAAGTGCATTTTAATGCTGGATTTCCTATTAAGCTTTTCTTATTTACATGTTTCTCTGTTGTCAGACATCAGTATGAGGATGAGATAGTAGCTAAAGCTCAGTCCATTCACACTAAATGGTAACCAGAAGTCAACTGACAGCCATTTCCAAGCTGCATCAGTCCACCACTAAAATACTGATTTTGTAACGCGGCGATTAAAGCAGCTGTTCTGCTGTGAATTTGTGGATATTTTCCTGTCAGGGACCATGGACAGCAGCAGCTCAGCTTAATGTAAAGCTACAGACCCTGTAACAGTCCGCTGAGAACAGGATTAAAACCAGGAGTCGTACAGTCAAAGTGAAATGAAGCATCTTTGCACTATTTTGAGGTGAAAAACTGAAAGACGTTCTTGGTACATGTGAGCTTTTTAAAATTCATTTGCTAAAAAGGGGCACAATATGAGACCTTTACATTTAGCTTAACAGCTGAATGCTTTAAGGAGACAAAACATTTTACTTGACTGGACTGAAAAGCCTAATAGGAAGCCTACTGTCTGCTTTGTCTCCATAACAGTTCAATAAATCCAGAGCAAAAATGACTTTCATGTCTGTACTGTTTACGACGCGACACAAGTCGTGTATCATTCCACCAGTTTTCAAGTTCTATTAGATTTAGCTCTTGAATCCATTCTTCTGCCCGGATCAGGACGGTTGTAATGGATCATAGGAATGTCAATCCAGATGAAAGGAAGATCAAAGATCGAAAGATCAAAACCAAGACTGGATTACATGATCTAATCCAATTTCAGGATCCCTTTTTATCTTTTGAACAACCCATTTTCTAGATTTAATCCAGTCTAACAGCTGAAATCTAGCTGACAAACTGGAGCCCTGATTCTAACCTGAACCTTACAGGCCTCAGGAGCAGTTTGAAGACCAGAAGTCAAGTCTCACTAAATGTCCCCCCGAAGGTGCACAACTCAAGTCGGTCCTCACAAAATATCCACAGTTTCGTGTACAGAGACTAATGTCTTGGCAATTTGGAGTGGAATGATATTAATTTGTTATTCAGCTCAAAGTCAGCTGATGAAGCTGTTTTATTAGAGGCTGAAGCTCTCACATTTCCTTTTTATGCCACTTTATTTATTAACTCTGCTGTACTACAGAATGAAATATGCAGACTTCCCTGCAATCTGAAGACTGGTTGCTCTGTAAATCATTGTTTTGCAAATAAACCATTCGAGTGAGGCCGGCGTGGGTTCCACTGGGTAACCCAGCACGATGCTTCAAGGAGCTTCCTGTGTCAGGAGGCTGTGGAGGAGAGTTCCTGACACTCTGTGCTCGTCTTTGGGTTTTAACGGTTTTTATCAATCATTTTTTGAACGATTTACTCCTATTCTACAGATTTTCCCTGTTTTGTCAAATTGCACATATTATCTAGTGAACCCAGAGAGAAACGTGTTTATTTACATGTTCACTGTAAAAAACAAACAAACAAAAAAAAACTGGTCAAAACTATAAAAATAGTAAAACAAATACTAGTTTACTTTTACAGTGTTGACTGTAAAATTACTTCATTTTTACAGTATGTAAATCAGCACATAATATATTTTAGACTGATATTGGTTCAGTTATTCGCTCAGTTTGTGCCGGGGTACACTGTGATAATCTGTATATTTAGAGAATTCCTTTTTATGTTACAGATTTTTGCTGCATTTTTTTTGAAAATACCATCAAAATATTCATAAAATTACAAAAAATAGACTGAATCTAAATGTCTAATGTAAATTAACAGTGAAACCCCACAACTGTGAACCACCATGCAATTCTATTTTTTAAGAAAATGTGTTTTTTTTACCTACAAAGTAAACATTTACATGAACTAAAGAATACATGAAATACAGTTGCAAATATTTCCTTTTTATTTAAAAAATGACACTGTCAAATTTAAGTAGTGTAAAACTATTCCTATGATTATGAACATCCATCCATCATCTATACACCACTTAATCCTCTGTAGGGTCGCGGGGGGGCTGGAGCCTATTCCAGCTGACTTGTTCGAAGGCAGGGGACACCCTGGACAGGTCACCAGTCTATCACAGGGCTACAAATAGAGACAGACAACCAAGCACACTCTCATTCACACCTACGGACAATTTAGAATCATCAGTTAACCTCAGCATGTTTTTGGACTGTGGGAGGAAGCCGGAGAACCTGGTGAAAACCCACACTGACTCTTTTTTTCACAACATGCATAATTGATCTTTCTTGTTCTATGATTTTACAGATAACATCTGGTAAAATCACAGAAAAGAAGTATTAACCTACATGGTAACCCCTAAACTCTGAATTACGTCAGAAATCATTTAAAAGTGGTCATTCCTTTTTTTTAAATAATGTTTAAGCGTAAAAATACACAACTTTTACTCTTGAGTTGATAAAAAAAATCAATATTTGCTGGTATTTAAAAGAATAATTATGTTTATGTGTATTTTTAACTGATTTTTTTTTAGATTTCCCTGTTTTGTTAATTTACAGATAATGTCTAGTAAAATAACAGAATAAGTAAATTTACATGTTGATTGTAAAAAAAAAACAGAGCAAAACAAAAGTCTGTATTTTTACAAAATGTATTTTGGTGTTGACAGAAAATTATAGTTTAACCACTAAAAAAGTACAGATATGTTTCACTGTTTGGGTTTTTTTTAATACTTTCTGAACTTTACGATGTCCCAGCGTTTGTTATTCTTACATATTTTTTCTGGCACCCCTGCTGCCAGATTTTCAGTTGTTTTATGGGTATTTTTTTCAAAGTGCAGCAGACTCATATCCCCAGTGTTTCTATTAGAAGCTGATGTCATGCATGCAGTGTGTGAATGCAGTCCCAAAGACGGATTATGCGGCTGTGAGGTGACTCAGTCTGCAAAGGAATGTGGTTCTGCTGCTGCCGATGGACAATGAAGATGTTGTTCAGCTGATGTTTGTTCTGCTGTTTTGTTTCCACATCTAATCACCACGTTTCCATCGCAGTATGCTGCTCCGCCGGTTCAATGAGGCGTTTACGTGCACGAGCGTGTGTGGTGATTTACAGCGCTGATCAGTTCAAATGTCGGCAGCAGTGAAAACCTCATTTAAAGGAGCATTTTGGGGAAATGACTTGTTCACTTGGAGTCAGGTGTATTCATTTCCATGTCATTCCCTAACTGTGTATCTGCAGCCTGTAGATATGTGCTCATAGATGCCACATACTGCTGTGTGAGCTGTGTCTCTGCTGGTGCCATATTGCATCAGGGCTCTTCAACACAAAAAGCAGAAGATGTCAGACTTTTTTTGTTACTTTTGGATGTTTA
Organism: Dascyllus trimaculatus; assembly: GCA_024666655.1. Lineage (NCBI taxonomy): Eukaryota > Metazoa > Chordata > Actinopteri > Pomacentridae > Dascyllus > Dascyllus trimaculatus. Next base: position 4,056,877 of record CM045450.1, read on the forward strand.
AATAAAAGAAAAACCAAAGCCAAGCAACTGATAATGTTTTCCCGTAACTCTATCAGGGAAGCTCCCGTCTTAATTATTTTTGTAGTATGTAAAGTGGTGTTGCTGCAGTGTTGTTAGAAGAGACCTTCCCTGTCGTGACTTTGGGAGTGAAAATGTAAACATGTGCACATGTTCCTCCACTGAAAAGCAATTTTAAAAAATAATTTCTGTAAAATTAGGGGTTAGGGCTTTTTATTTTAGACCAACTTCACTGGAGCAATATGACGGCCGCATCCACACACCACCAATAAGTATCTAATTTGTGGATGCATGAATGTGACTACAGCTGACGACCAGTTAGCTTAGCTTAACACAAAGACTGTAAATGGAGGGAAACAGCTCATCAAGCTCTATCCACACAAAACTAAATCTGCTGACCAGCATGTCTACATTTTTGTCACCAATGAATTCAGACTGTCCTCCCATGAAAAGTGACTCAACAGGCCGAGCAGCTCACTGAGACCTATAGACGTGTTTCACGGTGACAGCATTATCCTGTGACTGTGGTAATTATGGCAGGAGCACAGGAAAAAGGCCTCAGGAGGAGGTCAGGGTGGAGGGATGGGATAGGGGAAATTGGATCTAAACTGTAAAGATAAGATGTCCTCTACTTGTCCCCAAACCCTGATCTTTCTCTAAACTTAAATTTGCTGTTTTCGTGTGTAGACCAGACCAGACAGAGGCGTAGCATATGACTATGATGTCACCTACTTGTGAGATGCATTCAGAGTCTCCCACATGTCTTTTGGTGAACTATAGTCGAGATTTGAAATGATCTTTTTGCCCTTGTGGCTTTCTATTTGCCACTCTGTCATAAAGGTTTGAATGGTGAAAGTCAGTAACCTTTTTTCAACTAAGACATGATCTGACTTTGGACAGAGCCAGGCTGTTTGCAGTCTTTATGCTAAGCTAAGCTAACTGTCAGATATGCTCATCTGATCTTGAGCTTGGTAAGAAAGCAAAAAACTCATTTCCTCAAATGTAACAAAATGCTATAAAATGAGCTTTAATCTCATTCTGTAGCTTCTGAATAGTCGGTTAAAGTTTGACCTGTGATCAGCTGCTTGCTGGAGATAATGTAGTTTCAGCTGACAGGCGGATCAGTGTTTCCTCTGCTGTTTCCTGAACGATGCCCTCACACCATGTTCAGCCTTTTCTGCAGCAGGAAATGATTTCATCCCACCTGCAGCAAACTCAGGGTTGCTATGCGTCCACTCAGAAGATCACATCACTTGTATTTGTTGAACCACTGTGTGAGTTTGTTTTGTTGGTATTTTAAATCACCAACAAAATCACTTTATCCTGCGTGTTTTATTGAGGCATTTGCCAGAGATGAACCATTTGCTGTAATGAGATTCTGTAAAAAACTAAAAGCTCTGCACTCCTCATGACTGATTCAAGTAACAAAGATTCAGGAAGGTTTAAGAAGGCAGTGTTTACACAAAGCAAAAAGAAGAGAAGTCTGGAAATAAGTCAAAGTGTCAATAGTAAAATCTCTCCAGCATGTAGAGACACCGTTCTTTCCCAGTGTTGATAACACCTGTGGAAACATGTCGTACATGTTGATCCCAGGTTTTAAAATTTAGTAAAAAAAATAGATAATGAAAGAAAATTCTACTACTACTCCTTTTTTATGATTAATGGCCTTTTAACTGGGTCATACAAAGAGATGTTTGAGTTCCCTCTACTCCTAGTCCTGGCTGTGCTGTTCCCACAGAGGTGCAGGACTTTATACTGCAGTAAAAAACGAGCCCACGATAAATAGAAATGTGACAGGAGCGAAAAACGCCCAGAAACTGCAGATCAAACCTGAGGACCAACTCATTTTTTTGGGTCATGTTAATGGGATTTGTTGACAGTCAGACAAATATGTAACATCTTGAGACATAAATCTCTAAACGTGTCTGAAGGGTCGGACTTAGTCTGCTTCTTTCTGAGCTCCTTGTTTGAGTCTAAAGCTGGATGTTTGCTAAGAAAGAGAGGAATATTGAAAACAGATGAAGGGTAAAAGAGTGAACAAGAGAGCAGAGAGCCTGAAGCAGCCTGCAGCCAAACACACCCCTGAGTGTGGACATATGTTCACATAACGTAGACACAGTTCAGTACGAGGCTCATGGTGAGGGTTCAAGTCAGTAACAAGGAAATCAACGTCAGCCGCTGTAATGTCCTCTGGAAACAGAACCGTGTGAGTGTGAGTGCATGCAGGGTGGGATGATTTGTACTATTGGAAAAAAGCACTGCAACTCCCAGGAATGAATGAGTCACACACTTCAGACACACACATTTAAACACATACACTGTGCATACATGAACACACACACAGGGAGGGCCGCCTGCACAGCTTTGATCAGATGGAAACAAGTTTCTTTGTGTGGGTTTGTTGACGTCCCGCTAGCTTCTGTTTGCAACAGTGGACTAAGGGTTAGTACAAGCCCAAACAGAAGAGAAGAAGCAGCGATCACTGACCAAACACCATTTCCCATCATGCACTGTGGAGTGGTCCAGCTGGTTGTTTTGCAGCTGTTTCCTATTTTCCTGCCTGCAGATGTTATGCAAATTTTCCTCTGGCCTTTGTTTGGTGATTTTATGGCTCGACCCAAACCAAACTAGCAGCTGCTAGTGTTTTGTTTGGGTCAGTTCTTTCCGTTCTTTGATATATACCATATTATTTACCATGTGATAATTTGATCCTTTTTTCTATTTCATGCAAGCTACTTTACAATCTCTAAAAATTCACGAGTAGCACGTAGCTGTGAATCTTCAGGATTTGTTCAGGCTGCACTGACCAGAGGAAAGCAGCTGGTGGAGCTGTGCTCCAACTCAAACTGAAGTCACATCTGCTTCAGTACACAAGTAACAAACTACTTGTTCACTGCAAACTAAACTTTGTTTGGCCCCAGCTGAGCCTTTCAGACTGCATGGAAATCCTGTCTGTATGTGTACATACTTTTAAAGTACATGAAATCCATCAATAAGCAAAGAAAATAGTAAATAAAGATGTTTATCAATAGAAAACAAAGTGCAAACAAAAGCCTATTTAGAACTTTGCTTCAGAGTATACCCAAGTCAAGAGCATTTTAATTGTGCTCGATGTGTCCGAGTTAACTAAGATGTAAAAGGCAAAAAAAATAAGGTTTTTAAGGGAGATTTGCTGGGGCCAGGAGGGCACATTTTACAGCTCAGTAGAACCAAAGACAGCACAATATTAAAACAAAATACACACTAGACACAGAATAAACCATTTCTAAGTAAAACCATGTATGAAAATATTGTTATCTAACACATACACATCATCCACAAATCATTAAGGAGTCAACATTAGAGCTTATAATCAGCTCTAATATATGCATATAAAAGTGCTATAAAGGCTCTACTGAGGGCGCTGTTCCAGTTTGTCAGTCTGGACTTATAACTGAATTATAATTTAATTTTCTTTATTTTTTTTCCTTTTGTCCTTCCTTCCATCCTTTCTTCTTTCCTCCCTTCATCTGCCTCCCTTTCCTCCATATCTGTCCTCCTTCAGGTCGACGCTGCAGAAGAAAACTTCCTCCTTCTCTCTTCTCTCTGCGGACGGCTGGTCCCTCAGAGGGGTAAGAACCAACTGCCCGTTGCTGTTTTGTATCACTCACTGCATTATAGACAGCTGTACTGTGACTCCATTATATTCTGAAGTCCTTATTACAAAAAACTTTGTATGTGAAAAGCAACAATGTGCATCTCAACATATGACCAGTGTGTTCAGTGCTCTTTAATGTTCTTTACCAACGCGGCTGACTCGCCTCAGAATGATACTTGCTAACCCAGAGATGCTATCAGGTGAAAGGAACAGAAAACATGTACAGCAAATTCTTCATTTAGTATAACTGAATAACCAATAAATATCCATGTCAAAAAGTATAACATGTCTGAAAAGGAGTAGAAAAAAGTATATACCTATATAGAAACCTTTCCAAAGCCAGGCTTAGGAATGCTAGTTGTTAGCTTAGGAACACTAGTGACTAGATGGATGCTAACTATGCTAGTTCCTAGTGTGGGAATGCTATTACTAGTTTAGAAATGGTAGTTGCTAACTCAGGAATGAAAATCACAAGATGATGGTAATCAAATTCATGATTAAATACTTCTGCGCTTCACTTGTGGTAATGAGCAAATGTTAGCATGCTAACACTCCGATCTAAGACGGTGAACACAGTAAATATGGTACCTGCGTAGCATCAGAGTCAATAGCATATCTCAAATTTCAAACTTATACAGCTTTCTTCTAACTTTTTGTTTGTTTGTTTGTTGTTTTTGACTCCTAGCCTCACTTTGTTTTAAGTGTTTGTGCTTTTTATACGTGTGTGTGTATGTTTTGTAAAATAAACAGATTTAGCACAAAGCTTTGCTGGGCTAAGCACAGCTTCACAGAGCTGTTAGCATGTCTGCAGGTTTGGGGCTGATAACTAGCTTTGCTTGAGGGCTGCAGCTAATATTGTTTAACCTGACTGAGTTGCAGACTTTCTTCTCACAAGGTAGACAGGAGACAAGGATGGTAATAAATGAATAATGTCAACAGTACACTATCTACAGTAGGCTATGTTGAGTCACCATTTTTTCCTCAGTATTTCTAACACCTGTGGGCACTTTGGAAAATGTTGGATGTGTTGATTCCAGTTTAATACAAAATACATGTACCACTATAATAAAAAGCAAAACTCTTTTTAAAATTATTTTATTTAGCACAGGAAGACATCATTGAGTTTTCTACCTTTGGTTGTGCTGTTTCCACAGAGGTGTGGGACTTTATGACTTTTGCACTAAAAATGAATCTACAGTGAGTAGAAATGTGACAGGAGCAGAGAAACACACATAAATAGTCTGAGGTTCAGAGGGTTAAACCACTCATAGGGTTTACAGTATGTTATGAACATGAACAAAAAGCACATAAAGGAATTTTTCTCATGTATTTCAGTGCAAATATTTTCTGACAAAAACAAACAAATCCCTGTCAAACAATATTGTTGCAGATTTGTTTACTTCGCGTGACTGTTATAAATCGGAGCTATTTGTGTCGGTGTTGTACCACCGGTGTCGCCGTGTCTCCTGTAGCTCCTAATTATAGACCGTGTGTTTCCCCTGACGACCGTCACGTCCTGTTTGTCCAGTGGGAACTGAGTGGACACACACATTGTGAAGGGTTCCTGTTCCTGAGGGTCTGCAGATCCACTCAGGGAGGTGGTGAAGCTGAGGAGGCTCAGACTGAGAATGAGGAGGTGAAGCAGGAGGAGAGAGGGCAGAGGACAAGAAGAGGTGAAGAACAAGAGGCTTCTGGAGGAACAAACTGCAAGACAAGGAGGAGAGCAAAGTGTGAAGGTTAAAGGAGAAAGGAGGTGGAATGCAATGTGACTGTGAAGGAGGTGAGAGGAATAAAGGAGAAGTGCGGGTAAATGTTGGCTGGCATGTGAGGAGGAGAAAGGAGAGCTGATGTGACTCTGGGGAGAAACGAAAGTGTCCTGGAGGAACAGGAGAAGCAGAAAGAAGAGGAGGAGCAGCAGAGAGTTAATTAAAGCTTGTGTTTGAGGAGCAGAGCTGATCCTGATGATGGGCTGCTGTCTGTTTGTTTACTATCGGGTGAGTTTGATTCTCAACGTATCCCAGAATGCATTTCAGCAATGAACAGATTCACATTTGTTTCAGTAAAAATCACAGCCTGCAGTGTCACCGTCATGCTCGAGGTTTGACGTGTTTGCTGCTTTGTGTGAACAAAATATTCAAATTCATTACTTAAATAAACCAAAGTACAACAGTAAAACTACTCCATTACAAGCCCTGCATGAAAAGTCCTGCTTAAGTAAAAGTACATAGCAGCAAAATGTAGTTAAACTATCAAAGTGACAGTCGTGGTTTGGTCGCTCTGAAAGGTATGTTATTATATATGATATCACTGGATTATTAACTAGTGAAGCATCAGTGTGCAGCAGCTTGTTACTGTTGAAGCTGCTTCAGCTTTGAACTACTTTATATCCAGTTTTATACGTACAGGGACAGGATTGATAGGAGAACTTGTTCTGATCCACAAATATGTTTTCTGTTTTTGGACTTTTTCTTTGATCTTTGATTTTGGTGAGATGTTGGATCATTGGAGCATTAAAAGTGTGAGCTCTCTGCAGCTTTCCATAAACCAGATTTTTACCCAAATCTTTGGTTCTCAGTCTGAAATTAGCCACCTGAAACTGACATTTAGTTAAAATCATTTGAGGCGACTAATCTAATTACCTGGATCTTCATCCGCTGGTTGGTTTTCATGTTTGACTTTGTGGACTCCCAGCAGCTACGTGTAAGGGTGAATCACCCTGTCAGTCGTCTTGAGAACAGTCACAGGTTATTTCAATTTGACGCTCAACTGTATTTTTTGGAAGCAAAGTTCACAATCTAGAAGCTAAATCCAACCTCTAAAGACGTCAGGAAACTGATGGTGTACCTGTGCTGAATTCTACTGCTGCTGACTGAAGAAGAAAACTTGTCCTGTAAAGAGCAGAACCTGCTGGTGGAAAGACTTGGAAAGTGTCCATGTGTTCATGGATGAGAGGAACGTCAGCTTGGAAACTACAACTAATGACTCTGCAGCTCTGATAAACATCCTGGAGATGGTGTTTCATCTCCCCAAAATCAGCTGGAAGAAAAAACTAAAAGTTACTGGGCTGAACGCTCAGCCCTCCATACTGTCAATAAAAGCTGTGACAACGAGGACAAGCTTTTTTAGGTGCTGGATATCTGATCTGATACTACTACTGCAGCATCAAGACACGCTTCACACACTGACTGGAGCAGATGAATATGTAGGTGATTGGTCAGACAGCAGTGCATACAAAGAATCATCTGCCTGCATGGTGTTAAAGACATGAACAACTTCTGAAATTCACAGGGACTGAGACTGGCCTTCACCTTAGCTGAAAGTCTTAATTAAACAGAGCTACACTGTAAAAAAAAAAAAAAAAAAAAATCTGTGAAGACAAACATGAAAATCTGGCCAGAAAAAATACATTAAAATTATTGCAATATTGTAAAGAGAAAACCTGTAAAACCTGTTAAAAAAAGATGGTAAATATATGTAAAATAGTGATTTCACAAAGAATGACTGTAAAATGCTGTAGTTTTACAGTCACGCACTGTCAAACAATAAATTAGTTAAATTCATTTTTAGAATACTGATTTCTGATGTGGACATAATGTACAGTTTTGGCCTGTCAGCATGTAAATTATTACTTTGTTCTGTCATTTTTACTAGGAATCATCTGTAATTGCACAAAAAAGAGAAAAATCTGTACAGTTTAAAAATGATTAATAATTTTTTTCAGTCCTTAAAAAAACATTATAATGTTATATAACGGCAAATATATGTAAAATAATGGTATTTTTGCAGATTAAAATACATTTAAAAAAAAAAAACATTGTAATTTTATGGTCACACACATTTTTTATGTATTCATTTTTCACAGTTTTGGCGCAAAAGTTAACATGCAAATGAACACTTTTCTGTGATTTAGGGAAAATCTGTAAAATTACAGTGAATTGTTCCAAAATTTCAGTTAAAAATTGTTGATCTTTCACTTTTTACTGTGGATGTTCATGATACTTAAACAGTGGAATACTGCAATGTTCGATGATTTTAAGAATTGTAAAAATAATTGCTTATATCTGTAAGATAATGATATTTTCAGTTGATTTAAATTTAGTGAAATAGTGTAATTTTAGGGTCACACATTGTGAAAGATCGTAATTCTTATAAATAATGTTTTGTTTGCTGTGTTTTAAGAAAATCTATAAACAGATTATCATTCAAATAAATTACATTTGCAAACTGTAAGAAAACAAAAACATTTTTTGCAGTGTTGTTTTGACCACTACACGTATCTGTTTGTGAAATTTGAAAAACCTATCAAAGTTCACTCTTATGTTTTTCACAAAATTGTATGACACTAAAGAGCGAAGGTCATCGTCAGGGTCTAACAAACCAGCAACAGTAATTAGCCACAGTCACAGAACGTCAGCTAACCTCTGCTCTGAGAAGATACTGTCAACAGAGATGTGTTTCAGTCACTTTAGAGGTAACTGAGATGTTTAGAGGAAGCTGACAACCTTATATGGTATGGAGAACCCCTCTGGTTGCTATGGCGATAGTGAGTTAAAGGTAAAGTCTGCCAGGTTACATAACGTCCGGCCAACAACAAAGTTTCCACACAATAGTGAACAAACAGCAGGCTTCCTGCTATTGTTGCGCTCTGCTACACTGATCCCAACATCCTCCTGCTCCTCTGTTTTTTCTGGTCCTCTTTTCTGTTGTCCCCCATTTCTCTCCCTCCCCTTCCTCCATGTCCTCCCCATCTCTTTGACCCTACTACTCTACTTTCCCCTCTCCTCTCCTTCTTCTTGCCTGTGTCATTCCATCACAAATCACTGGCTTTTTAGAGCACTTTCTGCTCAAACATCTGTCATTGGCCCTCTGATGGCACAGAATCTATATATTTATAAAGTTATGTGTGTAGCCTGATGTATCAAAAGCTTACTATAATTTAAAAAAAAGAAAAAATTGTCCATCAGCACACTTTTAGACAGTTTTTTGTACATTCAAATTTAGAGCTATGATCAGATGATAGTATACTAGGAAGAAAAGAAGTAAAGGTAAAAGTCTGATGCATGATAATTCCTACTGGCTTTTGTTGTTTATAGTTCTTGAGGTATTGTTATTCACACATAGCTTCAAATTTAAATGTGCTAAAAAATTGCAGATAGTGGGTCAATTGGCAATTTAAAAAGAAACGTATTCAAAAACTATTTGATATATGAAGCTAAAATTTTACCAAGGCCATTTTAAATATTTGTGTTTATGGTAAAAAATAACTTTCAAGCAAATCAGAGGTGATCGAGCAGAAGGCCGTTGATGATGAGAGATTAAACAACCTTCCTCCTCTTCATCGCCTCCTTATATCTGTCTTCTTCTTCTTCTCCTTTTCTCACCTCCCCCTCCTCTTTTCCTCTGTCATAGGGCTGCACAATATACCTTTTCAGCATTGACCTTGTGATGTGTCACATCATAACTGTAACGTTTTTGCTGCTTGATACAAAAAGACAAATTGTACGGTTCTCATTTTCCATCACTGATCTACAAGAGAAGTGTGTTTGATGTAATTTACTCAGATTTAAAGGGAGGCACTGAGCTTTTTATTTCAAACTTTATTCTCAAGACACAGTTTGTTGACATCTAGGCTCTAAATGTGCACAGCAGATAAGCAAAAAACAGTCAAGAAGGAATGAAAAGGAACACTTGGTTGCAAAATGAAACGCAACATCAGTTGTAGGGCTGTAATGGAATATTAAACAATGATCATGATTGTGGCTTCTCACAATTAAATGCCATTAAACGTCATCGACTGTGATAGTCACGTCTAAATTGCTCTGCTCATATTAGCAGACATGTAATACAACATAAATGTGAAAGCAGCGCTCTGTTTATTTAAATGCTACAAACCGATGACTAACTGTGATGAATACACTAATCATGACCTAAATATTGAAGTAATTAGCATTTTGGTCGTAATCATACAGCCATAGTAAGTTGGAAATACTTTGGCTGCATGATTAGAGGAAAAGAGGATGATGTTGAGCAAAAACTGGTCTGTCAGCAGTCGACACACCAGTTTAGTAAACCATTTAAACCAGCACCACACAGCTCTGTATGACCAGGTCAAAGCCAGGTCTGAATGTCATCCAAAGCAATGAACTATTGTGGATGTCTTTGCCAGTGTTACACCATATTTGAAAGGTTCCAAACAGCTCACACACACACACACACATACACACACACACACAAAGTTTTTACTGTGAAAAGTCATTTTTCTGCGTTTTTAAATTTATTTTTGTCTTCTATGCAGATGCACCACCTACAAAATCATCTCAGTCACTCTAGAATGATTCATTCTGTTAATGTGTTGCAGAAAAACTAAACATGTCAACCTTAATTTTTTGCCAATATTGGGAATTTCTTTTCCTCTTCCTCCTCTCTTCCTTCCCTCTTACCTTCACACTTCTCCCTCCTCTCCTCGTCTGCTTCCCCGTTTCCTTTTCTCCCGCCCTCCATCTTTTCAGTCCTCCCCTGTGTTCCCTCTTGCCTCCTTTGACCTCTTCCCCTCTACTCTCGTTTCCTCTCCTTTGCCCTCCTCTTTTCTCATCAGGTGTTGATGTGATTTCTTCCTGTTTCTGTTGTCACGGCAGCATACAGGAACTGTTTTGTTCATTCTCTGCACCTGTGAAGCTTTCTGCCAGCTAAACAGCGGTTGCTATGGTTACCACAAAGGATACCTGGCCTGGACAGAGTTACTGACGACTGACTGAAATGTTGTTGTCTGAGTCACTTTACATTATCAGCTTTTGCGCTCAGCAGCAAGTGTAGTTTTGTTAGTTTACTTCTTTTGCCCACAGTTTTGCTTCTCAGGACAATTACAGGTTGCTGCCAGACTACAGTTTGTATCCGAAACCTCAGAGGTTACTCAGAGCTAGAAAATGCTGATACCTCCTTTTCAGATCAATAAAAACAATGAAAAACACAATCTGATCTCCTGAACTGCAGGCACTGGATTTCATTGTTTTTTTTTTCTTTCTAATTTTATAGAATAAATGATCACAGAAATGCAACTGTAGTTTTTTTCTTTTTTTCAATTTATGGCATTATACATTTATTACACTTTACAGAAGCCATTTCTGAGTTCTCTCTACCTCTAGCTGTGGTTTTGCTGTTTTCATAGAGATGCAGGACAAATGAGCCCACTGTAACTAAAATTGAGACAGGAGCGAAGAATTCCCATGTCTTAAAGTCATGTTTGCTGTGTGCTTTGTGTTGCAGAAGAAGAGGAAGCAGGCCAGCAGAGATGCAGACTCCCTCAGTCTCTGTAGTCTGGACATCAGCGTAAGTTCACTGTCTTATGTTTCATACACAATTTGTACGGGAACTCTGAAGCTTTAGCATCCTAAAGAGTTGCTGACTTTTCCATCAACAAGCCGAAACAGTTCCGATACTGTGGGGGAGGTGTGTTACCTCCTTTTAAAATATGAAAATAAGTTACTCCCCTCTTGCAGTTGTTGTTGTGTTTGCCTGTCCTGAAGATGTGATGCTGCTGAGCTGTGTTTCTCTGCAATAGCTGTGTAGCAACTGTGAAATATGATTTACATAGAGCTGTTAAGATAATATATCTGTTGATATATAATTGTGTCATTTAAAAAAACGATGGTTGCAGATTGTATATTGTATTTGTATTTTTAGTTCATTCTTTATAGAGTGCTACTTTTTATCATGGAAGCAAATGTTTGTAAGACACCAAAGACTTCACATCATCATAGACATACCATCCCCACCATGAACCATGATCAGGATTGTGTGTTTGTCACTAACTTGTAACTCCTTCAGAGAAGTCATAGGTGACTTAGGGCCCCCTCACTAGTCTCTTTCCTGCACAGTCACTCAGTCTTTGAGGATGGCCTGCTCTAGTCAGATTTACACATGTGCTGTCTTCCTTCCATGTATTAATGATGGATTTAACTGTGCTCTGAGGGACATTCAGTGACTTGGAAATTTTCTTGTATCCATCCCTGACTTATGCTTTTCAGGAACCATTTCACAAAGTTACTTGATATGTTAATTTATCTTTATACTGTAGTTCTATCCAGGAGTACTGATTCGCACTGACTGGACCTTACAGATACAGGTGTCTGCAATCACTCAGATACGTTCACTGCACTCAGATAATCTCCATTTGCACTAATTCTGTGACTTCTTACACCAATGGGCTGCACTTGTGTGAGTCCTTTTAAAGTAGGTGAATATTAATGCAATCACGTATTTTACGTTTCATATTTTTAATTATTTGACTTTACTTTGCAGAAATCTGTTTTCACTTCGACATGAAAGAGTCTTTTTTGTAAATCCTTGTCAAATTAAAACCAAATTAAACAGACTATGATTTAATGTTGAAAAGCAATTCAAGGAGAAAATTTCAAGGGAGGTGAATAGTTTTTACAGGTACTGTATATCCTTCGCAATAAGTGCACTCTAAAGCCTCTGTCAGGCATCTGTTTTGTCAATCCAAACATGTCAACTTTATGTCTGAATGAGCACCCTGGTCACTTTTCCGTAAGCGTCACAATGGCAATCTTACTAGGTCAGAACTATAAACGTTTCCGTATCACTTTCAACACGACACAAGCCTAAACTGTATGCCGTGATATACAGGCAGATTTAACAAGCAGTGTGGCTTTGATTGTTTCTTCTAAACCCTCAAAACTTGCTTGTGGGTTTTGGTTTACATGTTACTGGTAAAATAAATGCAAAGAAAATCCCTATGAAATGGAGAACAAGTACAGAACCTGATTTCTCTACACCTCTAGTGTGGATCATTGTACATTGGGCCTCTCTGGAGCCATCGGCCCTTGTGTTGGGCCCCTCCTGTATTTTTAGCCCTGTGCCAGCAGCCCGTTCCTTCCCGGGCGTTTCCCTCCCTGCTCAGTCTAACACAGGATGTCCACCCTGTTCAAGTCAGTCCAGGGGGACAAACAGACCCAAACACACCATCAGTCTTATTCTGTTCGAACCAGCGCTGGCAGATATTGAACCTGGAATAAATAACGCTCTATTGTTTCTGTGCTGTCACTCAGTGAATCACACACAGTGATTCATATCTTGCTCTTACTGAAAGTCACCAGGACCTGGAGACTGACTTCAAATGTTTTTTATAACAGCATGTTTAAGGTTCCATATCGTTCCCCTATTCAGCAAATTAATGAAAGTCTCACAGTTTGTCAGCTCAAAATGCCACAAAGATGGTTCATTTTACCATGACTGGATAATGTGTGAAGCCAGGACCTTCTGTCCCTTCTAACTTTCTCTCTTAGCGATCATTTCACATGGCAATATTACAGAAATCACAGCACATTTGTTGTTTTTTAACTCATGTGTAGGCGAGTTTGTTTGTTGAGGTGTAGGAATAAAATCCGCAGTTTAGCACTGCTCAGCAACAGCTTGGAAATTACTCTAAAGTAACTGTTGGTTAACGTGTAGTGGTAATGAGCTGCACTATTTCATACTTGTTCTGTTGTCTCAGAACAGAACAAGGAAAATATATAAATGAAAAGAGCTTTATTGAGAATTTGGCTTTATTAAAACACCTTATATGTGAGGACAAAGAGCTGAGTTGAAGTTGCACCAACAGAAAAAACATCAACCAGCAGTCAGTCCTTGTTCATTGGTTTGAGATTGGTCTTTAATTTCCCACCATCTCTGAATGTCCCTCAGCTTTACAGTTTCCACAGAGCTCTGACCTCTTGGTACATGATCAAAGCTAACAGTAACATACTGTGAGTGCATGAAGATTCTTGTGTTCACTCTTGCAGCCAACAACAGAACATTGGCTATGCTTTGACACCTTTAGAGTTGACGGAGGCAGTTTCAGAAAGTAATAAACCTGGTGGACTATGAGACAGCTGCTCATTCTGAATGGTTCATCTGGAAGCAGTGAGAGGGGACCAGTTACACAAAGTCTGAGCTGGATGACTGTTGATTTTTAGGTTCTGCATATACAATTCTGACTGGCTTGTAGAGCAGCATGATTGACTCAGCTGATTGATGGCCAGAGGAATAGCAGCAGCGAGCTTCTTCTTTCTAACAGCTTTTATTTTCTACCTGCAAGTTTTTAAGACACACAAAACATATAGATTTTTACCATATGGGACCTTTAATTCTCTGCAGCAGCACAGTCTTTGTCTGGAATTAGAGTTGATTTATGTTATGGATCCATTATTTTTTGGTCATGCTCAGTGGTGGAAGCAACACTAAGTACATTTTCTGAAGTACCTAAATGTGGGACAGTTTTGTGCCACTAATTCTTTAAAACACACTGTAGAGGAGGTTATTGTATTTTTCACATTTGTTTGTCAGCATTTAGATTCAAATTATTTATTCCAAATATAATCAACTAATAAATGATGGCTCATTATTATAAATTAGGCTCACGAGGGGAAGATTAAGAACCTGAAAGTAAATGTGCCAGCTGCAACTTTAAACTGAATCACACATACTGTAAATACATTGTACATTATAATTTGATAAAATTACATTTGATTCTGAAGTGGTTAGATTGAAGACATTTACATTTCAGTGCCAGAACTGTCCTGAATGCAGGACTTGAATTGACTCATTGCTGTAAATCAAGTAGTTAAAAGAGAGCTGTTGTCATGCAGAGTTGTAACACATTTACTGTGGGCGTTTCTGGTTGTGACCAGAGTGATTATAGATTTTCACTAGTTAATTATCTTCTGAAGCCCTCAGGCTCACATGATGGATTAACAAGTATTGATGAGGGGCAGTGAACTGAGAGCAAAGTGTGAGGCAAGAAATATTGACTTGGAAGAAGTAAGACTCCTGCCTCTGTTGTATTTTATGTTCCATACCTGATAATGTTAAGACAATTATGTAATAAGAAGTGATTACTATGACACAAAAACACTTAATAATGAAAAAGAGATGTGCTTAGGTCACTAAAGTGGTAAAAAAAAAAAGACATCTATGAAAAGACGTTGCATTACAGTGAAACTCATCTTGTTAGTGTTCCTTTTTAATGCTTTGGTTTGACATCCAAACTGTCAACCTCAGAACAGACAATGTGACTCACAGCACTGTAATATTCCTGGAGAAACGCACAACAAGTACACAAGCTAATGAGATTTGTATTCTTAATGTGTATGTTTATTGCAATAGTTATTGCATGTGTTGCAGGTGTGAATAGTTTAAATGGTTGTTAGCTGTTTGGGAGAGTTAAGTGGTTGGTAATTCCTGTATAAAGTTTTTTGTATCTATCATTGGCAAAGAGTGTTTGTTTACATCCATCCATGCTTTAATCACACCTCATTCATCAGATCCCTTTTACTGGGGCATGTGTCCCAGTATCGATCTGCTGTGCAAACTCATGTTCGAGTTTTAGCAAGCAGTGAAATAATTTATGTTGATAGTAATGAAAAAAGAATGGATTTTCTTGCAGCAACACAGTTTAACCCAAAATACAAGTTGTGGTCTGGTTCGTCTGTGCACGGCAGCATGCTTGTCATTGCTGCTAGACCGTGACATGCATATATTAATCCATATATTGACGAGCTGCACAAAACAAGAATCTCAACTGCTGGATGAAGTTATTTTGGAAACCTTGACTTGGGTCTTTTAGATATCTCTGGCAGTTAGGTTTATGAAGCTAATTCACAGTCAAGACAACTTTTAGGGAGTACTTTGTTTACTTGAAGAAATACTTGAAGACTTGTGGAAAATTGGTGGTTGAGCTGCATGAGAAAAATCTGAACGTCAGATGCACAATGCTAAAGGAATAAATCGAATTTTTATACTTTCACGTAAGTTCAAATACCAGTTTAAAGGCACAAAGTGTAATTTCAAGGTGATAGAATTCATATGTTAGTCATATGTAATGGTGATATATGACTAGTCTAAACCTATAGCAGCATAACTAAGAGACAGCAGCCCTAACTATTGTTTTGTCAAATAGGAAAGTTTTAAGCTTAATCTTAAAAGTAGAGAGGGTGTCTGCCTCCCGAACCCAAACTCGGAGCTGGTTCCATAAGAAAAGAGCTGATAACTGAAGGCTCTGCCTCCCATTCTACTTCTGGAAACTCTGGGAACCACAAGTAAACCTGCAGTCTCAGAGCGAAGGGCTCTGTTAGGATGATAAGGTACAATAAGGTCTTTAAGATAAGATGGAGCTTGGTCATTAATAGTTTTATAGGTTGGTTCCCTGATGGTGGATTGCCATCAGGAAACCAAAAAGCTAAATGAGATTCATTCAGGAAAGTGCTTTACTTTAACTGCAGCTCAAATACACTTACATACAGGTCACATGGAATGGAAGAATACAGATGTGCCATAGCAGCACATCGTCTTTAAACCTCAGCATACTAAGGTCATCTTGTCCATGTGGCAAGACAAAAGGAAAATATGTCCCTTTGAAAACACCATTAAAATATTGTAAACTAACTCAATGTAGAAAGTCGAATATTTAGATTTATAATGTACTGCTACAACATCATTTACATAAATCTCCACAGGACTGCCACAAAGTGCTATTTTTCTATTGTTTCATCTATTGACTATTTCACAAACTATTCAAATAATCTAAATGATTCATTTTTCTACAAAACAAGCAAAATGACCATTTCATTTTTGCTTATTTTTCATTATAATATAAAAATTATATATTTTTTAAAATATTTTATGTAGAATTTTTTCAGTATAAACAAACAGACAAGCACAAGGACAAGAGGACCCGATGGAGTTACAAGAATATAGAAAAGAAAAACAGCCATGGGGGCAAAAGTGAGATGTTCAGGGCTGACAGGTGTCAGCAAAAATTAAAGGAAAACAGCCCCTTATCCATAACACACATAATCAGAAAAACAGAATAAAGCAAGACATCAAAAAAAAAGAATACAACACATTTGGGTGGGCTCCTGTCCTATACATCACACAGTAATCAGCCAAGGAGGAGCATGTACAGAGTGTGAACACCATGATTCTTACGGTTAAGTTTTGTCTAGCAACATCAGAAAAGGAATGACCATTTAATTTAATTTGATTTCATTTTTACAAACTGTATGTCATTGTTTAATGTGGCACAGACATCAGAGCCACAATAAATACAATATTTCACAGTAAAATGTGGTAAACAAAATAATCAGAGACAAAGATCTCAGATACAAAACCTTCCAAATGTAACTTATCTGGAGTATTTTTACTCAACAGTTTGTCATTTTTATATATCTGAACATGCACACAAATCCTGACCCTGGCTGCTACTGGAGCTGATACTGGAGCTACTGGTGATGCTGGGAGTCCATCAATGTCAGTCTGAACTGTAATTACTGATGGAGACAGAGAGAGTAGCCTGCAGGCAGCTCAGCTCTGTCCTGGTTTTCCACTTGTTTTCAATCACTGTGTGTGTTTGAGTGTGTATGCTTGTATGACTCATGTATTGGGATCAGGAACATGTTTATCGAACCACACTGTGGGGACGTCACAGTTTAGGCTGCATACTTGTTTCCTGCACTGGAAATAAAGTGTAAAAATCTGACAGCAAGGGTGCCAAAAAAAAGTTATAATGGTGAAACGCTGTAACGTTCAAAAACTGTAAAAACAGTGAAAATATCATCAAACAACAAACAACGTCTCAGCTTGTTCAATAAATTCCCTTATAGCTTGTTAAAAGTAAAGGTTTTCTGCTTGTGGCAGCTTCTTTCCTCTGTACGCTGAATGTCATTTGGTCAGCATGAAAACTTTCATAAAGAACAATCATGTCAATCTGACAAGCTCATGGTTAAGGTTAAAATAAGTCTCCTTGGTTGATTTGCGTGTGTGCATTTGGCTACATTAGCAGACTTGCTTTAACTGTGGCACACGAGAAGTGAAAATAAAGAACGTAAGTAGCATAGATACACACACGTCCTGGACCAGAGTAATAATAATAATGCATTGGTTTTATATAGCGCTTTTCAAGGCACTCAAAGACCCTTTACATTGCATTATTCATTCACTCCATACTTGATGGTGGTAAGCTACATATGTAGCCACAGCTGCCCTGGGGTAGACTGACGGAGGTGAGGCTGCCAGTCTGCACCATCAGCCCCTCCGACCACCACCAACCACTCACTCTCACACTGCATCCACCCAGAGTGTCATTTTTAGAAATGTTTTCATGGTTTCCTTTAAAAGCTGTGAGTGGAGTCAGAGTCAGAGCATCAGCGCTGACCTCTGACACTTCATGGTCACCTAACAAAGGCTGCCCCTCTGACTCAGCTCCATTGTCTGTAAATAGGACAGCTGGTTGGTGGACGCCCAGAGACATACACGTCTCAGACCAATCCACCCAGTTTCATTTGTACTATGACACATCAACTGCAGTATTTAAATGTAACCAGGGGCCTTGCTGGACATCAAGCTCTACTGCATGAAATACACTGAACAATATGAAGCTACTTGAACTTTCCTTACTTAGCCTGTTGTTGCTGCTGCTGCCAGACTAGTGTGGCTGAAAATAAAACCACTGGCAAAAGGGAAAATGTAGAGACAGCAATCTTTATCAATATAATATATAATAACAAAACCCTACTCAGATTATTAACCCTCTGAACCGCAAACAGTCTCAGGGTGTTTTATTTGCTCCTGTATTAGTGTAACTCACTGGTGGCTCATGTTTCACTGCAACATAAAGTCCTGCACCTCTGTTGAAACAACACAACAATGACTAGAAGTGCACAGACTCCGAGTGTCTGTTAAGCAGTATGACAGCTATAAATCATAAAAACAAAAAAAATGAATTTGTTTGATTATTTATTTTACAAAATTGAAAAAGGCTGAAATGAACGTGTAAAAGATTTTCCAAGTGACTATAGGCGTTACCAGTGCTGGGGGAAAATGCTGTCTTCATATAGTGGATCAAACTATCAGACAGTGATGACAGGATTTAAATATGGATTACATACCCTAACCTTTATGTGGCACTGAGTCCATCAGTATGGTCTTTAAGAAGCTCACTAATACATCTCCTCATTTTAAGTAAAAGGTATCAGCAGGAGGAGGTGCATTTTCTGGGCACTATTTTTCAGCAGTAGATTAATAAATACTTTCTGTTGTAGTAGGTATTCCCAGCAGCTTATCACACAGTGTGACACTGTGGCTCATATTGTTGCTGGACAACAATAGACCACTATGGCACAGAGGAATAAGATAAATCAGGCTTTGGATACACACAGTACTTGCTAGGATGATCAAGTCATTGTTGGTGTTGGCTGTCTCATAGGACTTGTTGACAATGACAAATATATATATATATATATATATATAAGAAATGGCAAGGACAGGCAGTGAAATGAAAAGAAAATAATCCAGGAAAAAGAGAGGAAGGAAGTGAAGTAGTGAGTGAGAGAGGTGGTGAGTAACTGGGTTAGTGACACACACACAGAGAGAGAGAGAGAGAGAGAGAGAGAGAGAGAGAGGGCACAAACTGTGAGTCCTTAACCAGAGAGAGCGAAGAGGTGGGCGAGTGGGAAACGTCACTGAGAGAAAACTCATCCAGAACTCCAGGTGCTCTGGTCGGACGGGAACAGAACTACATCCAGAGTCTCTTCGAGTTCTGATGAGCCTGACCCTGCTGGTACCTAGTCTGATCCGGATGCTCTGCCCCCGATGATCCTCTGATGGTACCAGACACTTTTAGGACACCACCAGAGCTCGTATGTGGAAACTATAATTCTGATACTGGACTGCAATCAATCCTTTGTTTGATCTGATAGCACCCCTAGGGTTTGTCGGTGCACTGAGGAAGCTCGACTTTTGCTTCTGCCTTTGTTTCATTCTTCTTGGATGCTAAAAGCTGAAGAGACACTGGAAACCTTGCCAGTTTCAGACTGCTTTTGAGCCCTTTAACGGCACAGAGTTCTTCTTGGATTGATGTGTTCTGGACTGTCTGCCCCTACCTCCCTTACTTCTGATCAGCACTAAACCACCTTCCATGTCTTCAAGTTCAACACTTGTTTCTCTGGATCCTCTGCTGTTTCTGAACTCCTGCTGCATGTAAGAGACTATTTCCGGACTCCTTACCAGTGTAACCCTCCACTGGAAATTCACACCTTCTGGATTCTGTTCCACCATGAAGATAATCATAGTTGCTCTCTCAGTGCCAGGAAAGGTCCAGATCTCGTGCTGGACTTTGGGGTGAGCAGTATGGTGGCAGGGCAGAGGCCCTTTGGCCTGCTGGTACAGCGGTTCAACTCTGGATGCTCTGTAGAGTTCAGCAAACAGAACAGCAACATGGGGAAACAACTGGAGGTAAGATGGAGGCTTACTGAATCTTTGTTTTGGGGTGGACGTGAAGAATGAGTAAGTAGTGCAATCTTTAGTATTATTTGTTGGTATTGTAGGACGGGCAGGGTTTGCACATTTCACACCATGAGCCCTTGATAAACATTTGCATTCACAGATCTCAATGCACTACACAACAACATAGTCAGGCTTTCTTTGTGTTAACCAGCTTGACAAAATATTTCAGTGAAGAGAAACAAGTTGTTAAAATGTGGAGGGCTGAAAGTATTGTTGTAAAAAGGAATTTTACAAAAAAGGAAAGAGGGGAATGATGAGAAAATTATTATGGTGTAAGTTACTATATTATTTTACCACTTAGTACTCTGTCAGTGCAGCCACTTATTTGTCATGTGACAGCTGCATTTAAACATTGTTAAAAGTGCATTTAGGCCTGACACTGTCTGACTATATTGAAGAAGTTAAATTAATATTAATAACTCAATGTTTTGTGTAGTAAATACCAGTAGATTAATCACTTTTCTGATCCATGTTCTATGATTTGCAGTACCAGCAGTGTAAAACAGACTTGGCAGCAAAGTAGGGACAAACATAAAAACACATTTATGCTTTTTCTGCATTACTAACTGATTGCTTATAGGTTCCCATGGCAACGTGATACATACAGTTTGCTTACTGTAGCTTCACATCTTCGTTTCGTGGCATCGTAATTTGCTTGTAAAACATATTTCCTCAGCTGAAAACTTGCATGACTCATAGAGAGTATGATCAGGGGAAGAACTGGTGAAACTAAGACGCTTCTCAGCATATTTAAATTCCAAACTCTTAACAAAACCTCCTCTGAAGCAGGTTAACTATTAGCTATTATCAGTTACCATGGTGATCTAGCAGATTAAAAGAGATCCACCTTCATGACACTGAAAGCTTTGACTTTATTCTCAACATACTTCACTAACCCACTAATGTCACTTTGCAGCACATACGAAAGTTTAATTAAACATAATGTAATATGGTTGAATTTAATGTAGTGTTATTAATTCTCATGTAATCTGTTCTAAATTCCTCTAAAGTGAGCTAATGTGGCCCGACTTATTTAAATGTAATATCTGATCAAGCAAACACCTTAATTTAATGCATCCCAACCTGATTGAATCTATAAACTAATGTATTCCAGTGTTCCTCCAGTCTGAAGTCTGATTAATCTTATCTGATTGGATCTCATTTCATTCCTATTGACTTGATGGTCCAATCTAATATATAAAAAACTCAATGCGTGATGAAACTTTGCTAATTTTTTCATTTAGTTTCTGCATTTACAGAGGAACTTATGTTTGCCAGTTTATTCCATCTGCCTTTCTTACTTTAAGCCGAAGCTGTCAGTGAAGGTGAATGGATTTTACTTTGTGGCACTTAAAGCTTTGAAAAGTCAACTGAAACAGAAACAGCAGAAATATTTTTTCTACTGTGAAAATGTTCTGCTACTGCCAAAAGGGATGTTTTTAAAACCTGCTCTGATGTTCTTTCCACCTTCATTTGTTGGCTCCATCCTTCTGGTTACTGGTAAATTCAAGGAGTTTATGTTTTGAGCACCACAGCAAACTTAAAATCTTCCACTCTCACAAGACGAACTGTCCTCTAGTCCAGAATGAAATATCTCTACAGCTGTTGGACAGATTGCCTGGACATTTCATCCAGACACTCACAATACCCAGATAGTTAATCCATCCAACTTTTAATGTAGTGATGTTAAATACTTTGGGACTTTTAAGATGTGCAAAATGAATGACATTCTCATCACCCTCAACTATATTTTACATTTAGTGCTAATTACCAAATATTAGAATGCTAAAGTAATACAGCAAGCATGAGACCTGCATGAACCATCAGCATGCCAGCATTGTAATTATGAACCAGTAGTTGTTTCCTAAAAATAACGTTCAACCTGTGACCATTTAAATATTGTGTATCAATTAATCAATTTATCAACTAATTATTTCATCTCTCAGAAAATGTTGTTGTACACCTACAAACCTTGCTGACACCCTTTAAGTGTTTTCATCATATAGGTTTAATGAAGAGAAGCTGATATTGTTGGCCAGTGAGGAATAAGATGATTTAAACAACCCCAAAGTTTCTTAAAGGGAAACTTGGGGATTATGGTTCCTGAATAAGGTAGCTTATCGAAAGTGTTCTTCTGAATGTCTGAGGTTTTCATATCACAGGTGATGAATATGTTATATGATATTAAAGACAGTAAAATGTGAGTTTAAAGGTTAAACATGCAATAATTCATTATCCTGTGTGATATCATTTCATGACCTTGGAATCGCTGTCAGCATTACTTGTCATGTTTCTATTCTTGCCTCATTTTAGCCTATTTACTTAGATTTGTTTGTTTTTCACTGCATTTTCCCATGTTATGTTTTTTTTCCCAAACAATAATTGGCACAATTTCTTTGGGATTAAAAAAGTTGTTTTCATCTTATCTTTAACATGCAACTATGGAGTCAGTCAGTCAGTTTGCTGTGAACCTGCTGGAATTAGATAACCAGCTCACTGTTGACCAGCTTCACTGAATTGATCTTTGTCAAACTGAATCAGCTGAAGCTCCATCACACACAGAAACCCGTCATAGTATGTCCAATGGAAACTTCTCAAGTGTAAGGCAAATTAATTATTTATTTATCATCCTCAATGAACCCGAAATCATTGAAAACAGTGGACATGTATTTAATTAATACAAATAACTGAATCACGAGGAGTCCCACTGACCTGAATTTCTGCTCATTTAACTGGGTTTTTATATTTTGTGTTTTAAAGACTCTTCAGACCTCCATCAGGTTTTCAAGTCACGTTTACTTTTAGAGAAATCATTGAAAACTGTGGAGTGAGCTTGAATCAGAATTGAACAAAAAATTCTGAGTTAGTCATTGATTTTTTGGTGGTGGTTTATGGAGTTTGATGCTTCCTGTGTTCCAGTAGGTCAGCTGATTGTAGGCTGCCGGCACAGTTGAACACAAACACATTGATTTATTGTAAGTCTGCATCCAGGACAAGAAACCTGGTGGCACCATGAGGCCTGATTTCGGTGTGTGTATTCCTGTGTGGATAGACTTGTAAATGTGTTTATTTTGTAGTCTAACATTAATTTTCTGGAGACTAACTGAACCTTTAACCTTTACTCCAAGTCTTCATGTTGTCCCCACAATATGGCCTTGTAGGTATTTGCCTTTGAATTATTAGAAACAGGATAGATATGAAGGTAGAAGGTTTTGAAGTCACTTTTTCAGAGAAAACTTCCCAGATTTTTAAAAACGGCCTTCTGTCGTAAAGAACAGCTTTTTAAAAACAACATTAAAAAGGCCTATTTTTTAAAAAAAATCTGTAACCTGAATAAACACATACCGGTACCTTATGTATCCCATGTATAATAATTCTCATGCGCAAAGACTGCCTGTAAACTCCTAATTCAAGCAACAGTATTGTGGTAAATAGAAACCACTTATTAGGTACTTACAGCACAGTCTGGAGTCTATCCCCAGGTAGTTTCACATGCCTTTTCAAGTCATTCTTCCAGTGGAAATTCACAGGGGACGCAGTTTTTTCAAAACAGCTTTTTGTCACATAGAAGTGCATTTTAAACCAAAAGTTCTCAACAAGAGATTACCGGTTTCTAGGAATTTCCTCAAAGTGCCTCGAAAAAGCTTTAACCTTCATATTTATCCTGTCTCTAGAGATTCTAATGTAAAAACATGTCTTTGAATTCAAGAGTATTATTGTAGTAAACAAAGGAGATCCGCTTATTAGGTACCTATAACTCGGTCCTGAGATCCCTCACCAGGCAGTTTCACACTCCTTTTTTGAGTCACCTCCTCAGAGGAAATTCAGACAAGACGCTGTTTTTTAGAAACTACCTTCTGTCGCTAATAATAGTCTGTAATCATTCTAAAGCATAAACCTGTCTTCAGACTCTAGAAATACTACTGTGGTAAAGAGGGAAGCTTCTACCTCTTTCAGGTACTTGTACCACAGTGTTGAGATCCATCCCCAGGCAGTTTCATACACATTTTTCAAATCACTTCTCCAGTGAAAATTCACAGGAGACACTGTTTTCAAGTCCTGTGAGTCATGTGATTTAGGGGTGAAAATAAACACCAGGGACTCCCCATCAGTCATGTAGAACTGAAAGTGTGAATCTTCTTCAAGAAGTCCAGTTGCCTTCTACTAAAGATCTGACCTGGATGACTGAGAATCTACAGTGTCATGTGACTAAATGTTGGAACTGAGAAATACTGATTTCCTTATGTGTGTGTGTGTGTGTATATATATGTATGAGTAAACCAAGAAACTGATTCCATTTCCACTTAACCCACCACAGTGACCGTCTTATCAGATGAAACACTGCGTAGTGTGAACCGAACCTAGCTTAAGTTAATGTAACGTCCTGTGAACTGATGGGAACATGGCTGTGTGAGGGTCAGAGTCTGGCACAGAGCAACAGACTTTGAGTCACGCTATTGTTTAACATGTTAACAAAACAGTCAAGTTTCCCGCAAACTTCTACAACGTCTGCACACACACTGCTGTTTAATAACCTCAGACTGGACAACAGTGCTGAGACTCAACATACAAGCTCTTGGCAAAACACTGCGTCAGTTGTGTATTGACGGCACATCCATCAGGCACATAACAGTCCTGGTAATCACTCATATTGCGTAGTTCAGTCATTAAACAAAGCCCAAACTCTCTGTGGTTGCATCACCAGAGTGAGGATTTGTACCATTTCCTTATTTTATTGTAAATGAAGCAGGTTGGGAACTATGCCTATTTGCTTTCTCACCGGGACTTACCGTAGATTTCATTTTGTATTTATTTGACAGGAACAGTGCTCATCAAAAATGAAAAAGAACAACAGATAACCCAGAGCAGGGCTGCCATGATTAGATTTTGTCCACACGAATCCGAATCATGATCCAAATGCCTAGAAAAGCTCTATATAAAAACCAGTACATAATTCGAATCCATGATAAGAATATTATCATGATATGTATAGAAAGTTGTTTTTTAAATGCTATCAGTCAAGGTCATCTTTAACCTTTTCTTCCCTTCATATTTTTTATTTGGTAGATGAACTACATTAAAAACATGAGTAAGGGAAAGTGGAGAGGAAGTCTGTAACCAGAGCTGAACTTTTATGCTGTTCATATGATAGTTAGTGATGCTGGATTACAATATTAGCATATGTGTGTTATTAACATTATATTGCATTCATTTAAATAGCTATGTTATATTGGTGTATTGCTATCCCTAATCCACAGTTAGCCTAAAATGCTAATTATCATCTGTTAAAAAGCAAAGGTGAAAAGATCATTGGAACTGATGTATAATAAATAATAAGCTGCAGCAACGAGTCAGTTAGCCTAGCCTAGCATTAAGACTGGACACAGGGAAAAAACAGCTCGCTCTTTCCATCTGAAGCTAATAAAGTCCATGAAGAAGCATCATTATAAATTCCTAGAAGATACTAAATCAGCTGTTGTTAGTGCTGTAGCCTGCAGGTCTGTGTAGAAGTCAGTGAGCAGGTTCATCATCAGTTCTCCCCCCTCAGTATTTAGAAGATGTGCATTTGTCACTCCTAATAAAAACATAACAGAAGACTTTTCTTTCAAAAGCTTCACTTATAGATGCAGCAGTGCCTCGTGTCAGAATTCCCCAGAATGCAAGAAACGAAAAGTCTGACACCAAACCTCCCCCCATTCAATGTGTCCCACCAGCAGAATTCAGAGGGACACCTGCACCGATGCACAGTCGGTTTGTTTCTGAGTGACACTGTGAACATATTTCCACTCTGCTGTCCCCTGCAGGAGCCCAGCACCAAGCGCAGTAAGCCTGTATCCAGGGTGACGTCTCTGGCCAGCCTGCTGCCACCTGTCAAGACCACACCGCTGAAGAGGATTGGTCAGACGCTGCAGGTAAACCAGCAACCACCAATTTTAGAATAAACCTTCTGAACCCCAAGCCCGGTTTGTGGGTGCTCAATGCATGAGTGACATCTCATCACATTGTTATTCACTGTGGGCCCATTTTTTACTCCAGTTTAAAGTCCTGCACCTCTGTGGAAGCAACAGAACCATAGAAAGAAGTAGAGAGAAGTCAAAAATGTGTTATCTGCAGTGTAGCCACGTTATGATGCTGTAAATCACAAACAGAAAAAAATGAAAGTTAATTATTTGTTTTAGATGAGATGAGATGAACTTTGTCTTGGGCTAAAAGTGCCGTATGCAGCTGTACATATACAACAAATACATAATAAGCACAAAAACAACCATAAATGACAACATCAGTCAACAAAAAATCCTTCAAAGGGTAAGAATTACATATTGCACAGAATAGAATTGCACATGATCATATGAGCCTATGGTACAAGGTAAAATACAATAAAATAATTAAAACTCCATATCAGATCCTAAGAGTGGAGGTAATAAATACTAAATAAAATGTAATCTAAAAACCAAAGACAAAAAAGGAAGGATGCTATGACTGTTGCTGAAGAGTGTTATGGGTGAGGGGACAAATGGGAGTTTAAAACCATTACTTTTGTATCTGCTGGCTCTAAAGCATTTACCTGATGGTAAGAGTTCATATGCTGAGTGGAGGATGTGTGTTGAGTCGTTGAGGATTATGTCTGCCTGTTTTTGCATCGTAGATGGATTGGAGAGATGGCTGTCCTTTGTGTCCTATAATTTTCCTTGCCAAAGTTACTAAAACTGAAAGACGTACAATCCACATGTACAACATTTTTCCAAGTGTCCACAGGTTTTACCAACACTGTGAAAAACCTGGCTCTACATACTATAGATATTTATTACCTACGTGTTTATTTTACATCCTTACTTGTCTCCTATTTAGTCTTTGTAAACACAGCCTGCAGTTCAGCTGAAAAGGTCCATGCATTTTTGTCAGAGGACTGTTGATCACAGCTGGGCCACAGTTACGCTGAGGAGTGTTGAATTTTTAAGAATTTCACAGAATCTAGTTATTTCTGTTTGTTTTTATTGATTTTTTTAAAGTGACACATTGTAATGAAATGTAATGGGTTCATTTTTCCTGAGCAAACACCATGTCACAGATGAGTAGTTCCAGGACTGTAGGAAAGTTGAAAATCCAAGGATTGATTCTGTTTTTGTAGTTTCTAGCTCTAAAAAAGGTGTCATTTTGGCAGTTTTCTTATGCATGGCATGCCTTTCAAGCCTGTTGGCAGGTGTTGGGTTCAGAAGGTGAAGAGAAACTTGAGTGTTACTGAACATAGAAACAAGATCCTAATCCTATAATTTCCTCTTTTGACTACTAATTAAATTACTTTGTTTCTTTCTTCGGTTTGGCAGCCCGAATTACCCATCAGTCCTGGTCAGTTTTGCCATGGAGAATTCTGAAGATTGAAGTTTACAATGGAATATACATAATAATATATATAATAAATACAAATAAAATTATGAAATCTTTTTTATAAATACTATATTTAACTCACACCTGCCGTTTGTAACTTTAATATTCATCTTTGTGCTGATGATTTAACCAGGAGAGTTTCATGTTGATCTAAGCTGTAGAAGAGATCCAGCTGTGAATGATGCAACATTTTCTGTGGACTTTGCTGATGAAAATAGGATATTTGAAAGTAAAAATGTATAATATCCCAAATCAATTCCAGTGTTATTGATGTGTTTTAACAGTCTCTGTCCCTGCAGCGCTCCATCAGTTTTCGTAATGAGAGTCGGGCGGAGAAAGCTGCTCCTCCTCCTCCTCCTTCCTCTTCCACAAGGAAGACACGTGTTATTTCTGCGACGCTCTCGAACCCTTCGTCCTCCATGACTGCGGCGCGGGTTTCCACAGCAACGGCCCCAGCCTCCAAGCGCCGTGACAGCAAGCTGTGGAGCGAGACGTTTGATGTCCAACTGGGAGCGACGCAAACTCTGAGCCCAAAAGACATAAAACGACAAGAGGTGAGAAACACACTGCTGCTGCTGGACTTCTATGTATTCAGTGCATTAATCAGGCACATGGTTACAGCATTATCATGTTTTCATTGCTTTGCATGACAAAACATTGACTATCATTGGATAAAGAATAGCAAGTTATATCCAAAACTCATTTCTAAGACAATCTGCAGTCGTCTCTTTTCTTAAACTTTCCTCTCTCTCAGGCTATATTTGAGTTGGCTCAGGGCGAGCAAGACTTGGTGGAGGATCTCAAGTTGGCTAAGAAGGTAAACAAAAACATTCATTTGTCCCTGTTTCTTTTAACCCTCGAAACTCCAACTGGGTTCTGGGTGTTTTTTGCTCCCGTCATATTTATACAGCATTTTTCCAAGTACCCACAGGTGTTACCAAAAATAGTGACTCTACATACTATAGATAGCTTATTACTTCCGTTTTCAAATTGTTTCCATACTTGATTCGTGTTCTATGTAAACACAGCCGAATATGTATAAAAAATGTTGTCATGTCACAGATGGTCGCAGCAGAGTCAGTCATGACTTCTTACTTGCTCTGAGGAGTACAGAGTTGTTTTTTGTTTTTTACAGAGTCTGGTCCAAATGGTTAATTTTTGGTGATTTTTAGAACGAGATATGTAGAATATTTTTGATGGAATATCACTATTTTAAGCTTACATTTGGTTAAGTTTCCCAGTGAAACACCATGTTACAGATGAGTAGTTCAAAGACGGAAAGTTCAAAATCAAGTTCTTCCAGTTTTTAGTGTCTTACTCTGATAAATGGTGTTTCTTTGACAATTAAAAGGGGAGTTTGGGCTTCAGAAGACTTGAAGACTCAGAGCATGAATCTTTGGGATTCTCAACCTTGTGATAGTCTTTGAGCTAATTCTGCTTGATTTGCTGTTCATTGAGACATTTACCAAATTTATGCTTAAAATAATGATATCCCATTAAAATCAATTTATTCTACACATCTTATTTAAAAATGTACCTAAAATAAATAATTTGCACCAAATTCTGTGAACACTAGAACATGTTGAGCTCATTGGTGCCACCATGAAGCCATGGTGGATTCAGCTTCAACCAACGGTCACGTGACAAAAATTGCCGGCTGTGTTCACACAGAGTAGAGAGGAGACGACAAGAGAGACTGAAAGTGATCGGAGTTACCGGATCAATAAAATAAATGCAGCAGGCCTCAAAAGAGGAGCAAGTTGTGAGAAGACACATTCTGCATGGTGAAATATCTTTGTAGAGTTGATGTGCAGATGAGTGTGAAAACATCGAGTTTGTAGAAGTTGCAAAATTGTAAGTATGTGGAGCCAGCATTTCTTTCTAGTATTGCTAACACCTGTGGGCACATGGAAAAATGTTCAACATGAGCATTCCAGTTTTTTTCATTTTTTGTAAAACAGAAAAGAAGGAAAAGAAACTTAAATTTTGTTGTTCTCTTTTTTATGATTATTGCGTTCTAACTGTGCCACACTGCACAGAAGACATTTTTGAATTCTCTCCACTTCTAGTCATGCTATTTTGTTTCCATAGAGGTGCAGGATTTTATATTGCAGTGAAAAATGTGACAGGAGTAAAAACGCCCAGATATGCTGCATGTATTCCACAATTGCAATATTCTCATGTGTGTATTTGTGTGTGTGCTGCAGGCCTACCATGACCCGATGCTGAAGCTGTCCATTATGACTGAACAGGAGCTGACCCAGATCTTTGGTACTCTGGATTCACTGATACCACTTCATGAAGGTACGGTAGGAGGTGGAATTTTTAGGTTTCCGACATGCAACGGCCTGTGCAGCACAGCAGTCCTTCGTGTTAGTGTGAGGGCAGTTTAACATGTCAGGCTCCTGGCTAAATACACACACTGGTCATTTTTATGTAAAAGTGAACAGTCTTAAGTTGGACAGGTCTGATATGAAGCTCACATTCATCTAAGGGCTTCAGAATTAAATGTTCATGCTGTCATTAATAAAAGTCAATTTTAAAAAAAAGATTTGTAGAAGAAAGTGAATTTGAATAAATGTTAAGCTTCATACATGAGTACTTCAAAGCTGAAAAAAATCAAACAATTCTTTCAGTTTCACAGTTTGTGGCTCAGGTAATTGGTTCATTCAGGTGGTTATTTATATAAGATAACATGCCTTTTAAACCTGCTGGTGGGTTTTGGGGTACAGAACTGCGTGCACTTGTTTATGTTTAACGTAGTGGACATTCAATCATATGTAAAACTCAACTAGCATGTACTGTGTATCTGAAGGACTCGAATCCAGCAGATGAAGCCACTAATTTTACTGAGAAGCGTCAGTTCCTCTAAATGCCATCCCATGGTGACTGGTGAAGCAAAAATATAACAGAAACAAAAAAAAACCACTCATAAACTACTTGGAGTTAAGAATGTTAATGTGAGAACAGCTGAGAGATATGTGGGGCCTCATCTGATTGGCCAAATGATGCCAATCATGTATCCATGGCTCTATCAGACAGGTCAAATGTTCACATGCTGAGTGGAGAAGACATGGTGCATGTAAAAAAAACACTTCTTTTTAATTCATTGCATTTCTGTCTGCTACGATGTGTTCATTGTGCTTGATCCTATCTTGGGGACCATGAAAATCTAATTTATGAGTCAGTGCTTATGGAAATGAGATTAGTTTCTTCATCAGCCTCATGGAGCAACTGTCTCAGTGTCACTGGATGCAACTAAAACAAGTTGTATTCCCATTCTGACCTCTTTCAAAACTTTCTCTGTAGACCTGCTGAGTCGCCTCCGAGATGCCAGAAAACCTGATGGGTCCACAGAACATGTCGGACACATCTTGACTGACTGGGTAAGTGTTTTTCTAAGTAGCTGCAGTCTGCAGAAACCAGATGTTAGTTCTTTACAGGTTCTATAGTCTCCAATTCAGCAATAAAAGATGCCCTGTAGAAACCAGGTGTCTGTCTTTGTGTCCCTGCAGCTGCCTTGCCTCTCCTCCTACACGCCGTACTGCAGTAACCAGGTGAAAGCCAAAGCCCTGCTGGACCAGAAGAAGCAGGACCGGCGGGTCCAGGACTTCTTGCAGCGCTGTCTCCAGTCACCCTTCAGCAGGAAACTGGACCTGTGGAACTTTCTGGACATCCCCCGCAGCCGGCTGGTGAAGTACCCGCTGCTGCTCAGGGAGATCCTAAAGCACACAGCCAATGACCATCCGGACCGGCAGCACCTGGATGAGGCGGTGAGGAAAACTAACAACCCTTCCAGTGATGTCAGTTGCTTGTCTGTGAGACAAGGTGTTGGTGAGAAAAATAATTTAGAATTTATGTCAAATTTAATCCCAAAGGAGAGTTAAAAGCAGCAAAATGGATTGTGCAAAAATATAGGGGCCTAAAAATGAAAAATCAGCAAGAAATTTACAAGGACTGACAGTACTGAACAGATTTTTCCATATGTAAAAAGTCAGATATTGCACAGATCCCTCTATATGTGGAAAATATGACACTGCATGGCGTTATTATATGTGTATAACACATTTGTAAATGGTGTTGGTATAGCTGTGTGATCTTCTTAAAATCCAATAGATGGCACTGTGGCACTGAGTATGTTTGCACTGTTCATGTATATGTCCCCCCGCTGCAGCCCAAGTACCCCCTGTTACATCTCAAGTAGCCTCCATTGATCTTCTGCAGACACTTGCTGAAGCTATCACTGCTAATAAGATTCCAATACCAGAACCAGCAGCCTTTATGGGAGATCCCCTGCTGTATAATGATTGGAAGCTGTCTTTTCAAACATTAGTGGATCACAAGAACCTGCCAACGCAAGAAAAGCTGGTGTATGGCGATCGGTGTTTAAACACATCAAAAACTTCTGAAAGGGGGACTCCTGTCTTCGCGTTGTGTCTGAGGCTGGCATAACATTCATATTGCACGGATTCCTCCATCAGTAGAAAATACTGATATTAAAAATACTGACATTATACAGATTCTTGTGTATGTACTAAAAAATTAATTTTGTACAGTCTTTTAAATGTACAAAATGTTCATAACACACAGGTTTGAATACATTGTTGTTGCATTGTGAGCAGTGCTGATTGTTAAGTCTAACAGCAGCAAGAAGAGAGGCCTGATCATTGCAAAGATATGGAGCGCATATTACAAGAAACTTACAGAACATATTACACAACCAGAACTTTTTCATTATACTTCCTATTTATTTTTTCATAAATAATTATGTTATGAAGACAGATCAAGCCTCCGCCAAATGATACCTTTACGAATCACCCATTTTCACAGTCCTACTACTTAGTTTAATAAATCACTGAGTCCCTTTTGTTCCCCAACATGCTTCACTTCAAAGCAAACAGCGGAGCTTAACCTTTTCGATGTTGGTAGTTGTTTCTCTGTGAAACAGAATGTTGTCAAGTCACCTAAATGACATAAAACTCCTGCATTGTCTTCAACATGGTGAGATACATGGAAAGGCATGACAATTTCAAAATACAAAGTATATTTTTTCTTTGATAGAAAGACTAATCTTGAAAATCTGCATGAATTATCATATCTAATGATGGAAGATCTGAGAAGATCTGAGACTGTTGTGAAAAACAGAACACAGCATGCATGGCTAGTCTTTATAATAGAGAAAAAAAGAGCTGAAAAATAAAGGTACGTAGTTAAATTACCCTGAAAATATCCTAGAAATCATAGGGTTATGAACCCTAGGCTACAAATATATGTTATGACATGTTACGGTGCGATGCGATACAATGTGATAGACTGTGTGCTTCTGCTCCACAGATGCTGATGGTTCAGAGTGTGGTAGCTGACATCAACAGGCAGACAGGAGAGTCGGAGTGTCAATACTACAAAGACCGTCTGTTGTACGATGGTCAGAGGGATGAACTCATCGACCAGTCAAAGACACTAAGCTGCCACGGAGTACTGAAGAACAACAGAGGACTTGTCAGTACAGTTTTATCCCCCTTCACCCTTTATTCTTACACATCCTGTCCCCCATTTCTTTTCACTGTCACTCATGAGGTCAAAAGCTAAATTATCCTGTGGGGTCTCCTTGAATAACACTGCTTGTTTGTTGCTTTGTCTGAAATATTCACACACCCTAATAGTTCAAAATTAAAAGGGCAATAGACTATTTTTTTGCTTCAACCTACTGAACCCCAAGCAGTTTCGGGGATTTTTTTTGCTCCTGTTGCATTTTTACTCACTTTGGGCTCATTCTTCCCTCCAATGTAAAGTCCTGCACCTCTATTAAAACAGCACAGCTATGGCTGGAAGGAGAGAGAACTCAAGGATGTCTTCTGTGCAGTGTAGCAGACTTATATTGCCATAAATCAGAAAAAAGGAAAAAAGGAAAGCTGAACTTTCATAAAAAATAATAAAGAACCTGGAATCTACATGTGCAACATTTTTCCAAGTGCCCATAGGATTTACCTATACTGAAACTAATCGTGGCACTACATACTCTAGGTGTTTTACTACTTACATTTTGTATTTGCTTCCATACTTTTCTCCTCTCTACTCTGTGTGAACACAGCCTGCAGTTCAGCTAAAAGGTCTATGAATTTTTATCATGTGACTGTTGGTTGTAGCCGTGATAAATGTTGGAAATGTAGCAACATTTTTGAAGAAGAAGACATGTCTTTCAAACTTGCTGGTTGGTTTTGGGGTTCAGAGGTTTAATAGCAGCATTTTGCTCTCTCCTACATTTATGTAATATCCTTAGATGTTTTTTTAATGTAAAGGCAATTTCTTCAGCAGCTGGTAACACTGAAATGTAACATAAAACTCTTGTCATTGTTTGCTTTTATTACCTCGCATAAAGTAGTTTATGTTTTTACTGGTTTTAAGTCCAAAATGAGAAATAAACAAGATCCAAACTGTCATTTGTTATCAATGAAAGTTCACACTGATAGAGGAATCCTCACGTGAAGAAAAATGATCATCTCTTCTTTCTCTTTCCAGAAACTCCATGTGTTTCTGTTCCAGGAAGTCCTGGTCATTACCAGGTCTGTTTCTGTGAACGACCAGCCAGTCAACTACCAGCTCTGCCGCCAGCCCATCCCCATCCGGCAGCTGGACCTAGAGGACCTGTCAGATGGAGAGATGAGAGTGGGCGGGTCTATCAGAGGGGCCTTCAGCAACAATGAGCGGAGTCAGTATACTTTTCAAATACCTCTGATGCTACAAGAACCTGTCATTTAGTCGTTCCAGAAGAAGAAATTTCAAAGTTTATCACACCATTGCTATTGACAAACTAAAATCCTTCTAATACAAGGCTAATACAACAAACAGTGGAGCAGCCACCATATCTGTTTTGTCCATTGTTAATGTTTGTCAGTAGACCTGGACTTGTGTCCAGTTACTACTTTTTGTACCCAAAATTTCCAGAATGAGCTGCCGTATTGAAGGAGACTTAAAACTAGCGATTGATACCATGATTTCATTAGTAAAATGTTTACTGAGGTAACAAGTGGAATAAGAAGCAGGGCATTCTTTTGTTGACCTTTATACAATGGGATATCTTTTGACAAACAGAGGAGTCTCCTACCTGCCGACTGTTTAAGACACTTTTGCTTTGGCTTCACTTTTTAAACCCAGAGATTACATCTATCTTTTATGTACAGTCTGTGATGGAACATTCTCGTAATCATTTGCACCACCTCACACCTGTCACGAGTTCCTATTGATGAGTCTGCACAGAGCACTGACCTTAGCCTCATCAAACACTCTGAGGTGAACCGTTATGCCGACTGTAAGTCAGACCTTTTAGCCCAACATCAGCGCTGGACCTCAGTAGCCTCATTTTTGTTTGACTGCAGGCAAAAGACTCAGCATTTGGTGGATAGTCTGAAGCAGAAGAGTGTTGACTGTTAGAGCATTTTAGGT
Source organism: Dascyllus trimaculatus (assembly GCA_024666655.1). Taxonomy (NCBI): domain Eukaryota; kingdom Metazoa; phylum Chordata; class Actinopteri; family Pomacentridae; genus Dascyllus; species Dascyllus trimaculatus. The sequence continues at coordinate 4,091,702 of CM045450.1, forward strand.
TTTATTCAGCTATCTACATACTTTAAAATCGAAGATTTTCTATTTTATAACTTAAGGATGTTTTTAAAGGCTTTATATAGATTTTTATTACACTCAATGAACTTTCTAATTTTCAATTCAATTCAATTCATTTTGAGTGGCTGTGGCTCAGGTGGTAGAGCGGGTTGTCCGCTGATCGCAAGGTTGGGGGTTCGATCTCTGGCCTCTCTGTATGCTGAAGTGTCCTTAGGCAAGACACTGAACCCCAAGTTGCTCCCAGTGGCAGATTAGCGCCTTGCATGGCAGCTCTGTCGCCATTGGTGTGTGAGTGTATGAATGTAAAACACATCGTAAAGCGCTTTGGATACCACTAAGGTAGAATGGACACTATATGAGTGCAGAACATTTACCATTTAATTTATAACGAAATCTTTGAAATCTTGAAGTCAGTTTTTCCTGTAGAGGTTTGATGCCTCCCATTTAGAAACAGTTACTCCTTTGCATATTTTGTCGCACAGTTTTGTTATGTGCATGCATCGTTTTTACATGTTTTACCAACAAAATGTGCCCAGTTCTTGTCATTAACATGCTTATTCTGTGTATTCATGTAAAAAGAAAAAAGTTAGATTTTGTAATTCTTCAAATATCAACATAGATCTTTATATCTGTTGATGCTTTCTGGATGAATATGGAGAACATAGTGTGTTTCGTTGACTTCAGAATTAGAATTTTAGATTACAAACTACTGACTTTATTTCATTTTCTCTTCCTCACAGCAAAAAATTTCTTCCGGGTTTCGTGGCTCACTGGAGGTCAGCTACAGAGCCACTGTTTCCAGGCCAGTGACGCCTTCAACAAACAGCAGTGGATTAACTGCATCAAACAAGCCAAGGAAGCTGCGGCACTGACTGGAGACCAGCCGCCACAGACGGGACGTCTAGAGACAGGGCTGGGTGGACAGATCGGGCTCCTTGTTGAGACAGGTCTGAGTTTGCACAGTGATTCTGGGCTTAAAAGTGAAAAAAGGATGTGGGGGGAGATGGAGTCGGACCTGGGTTTGAAAGGAGAGGTTGGTTTGAATGGAGAGAGTGATCTTGGTAAAGAGGAAGCAGCAGCTTTGACTCCAGAAATGCTGGAAGCAGGTTTAGGTGTGGATGGTGGGGTTAGATTGGAGTTAGATGGAGAATCAGGGATGGACAGTGAGACGAAGACAGGGGTGGAGATGGAAACGGGGCAGGTGGGGGTGGAGCCAGGAACCACTGCAGACTGGAAGATGGATGGAGAAGGAGAGACTCTTAGCAGAGATGATGTTCCCACTTCCCTCCTCTCCTCTCCTTCTACCAGTCAAGAGGAGGAAGAGGTGATGGAGGAGGATCAGAGAGAAGCTAAGGAGGAGGGAGAGGTCGGCATGGACACCAGTGAGGTTGACTCGCTACATGGTGAGGAGCTGACCCACAGGTGCTGATAAAGGCACCAAATAAACAAAGGAAAACACCCTGAAGGATAGCCAATCAAACTGGGTACTCAATGATAATGTCACTGATAAAACCAAACATGAATGATCAAACACCGTTGAAGATGGTGGATTCCAATCCTCAGAAGGAGTCACATGACAAGCCAGCGCTCACATCATGGTCGCACAGACACTCATGCATGTATTATATGGACAGGACATCAGACTCATACATGGCCCCATCTCACTTGAATGAAAACTGCTCCTCTGGTGCAAGCATGTGTTTACCCTGCCAGCCCCGCCAACTGACTTCTGCTCAACCCATCGACTTTACTTTGAGACGACACAAAAATAAACCTCACTTTTCTAGGTGCTGAGAGATTTTTACACACATGAAACCTCCATGGATTACAGCTCAATATAGAAAGATTAAAAAGTAACCTTGTTTGCAGTATTACACTGGAGGTCTATTGGTAAGGTGCTTTTTTGAGCCACAGGGGATTTTTTTGTTGCAGTACTGCAAGTGGCCACGGGGAAACATTGGCAGCAAGACTAGTAATAAAGCCAGTATTATGTGTCTGAAGAAGAGAAGGCTGCAGTTGTAGGACCACGCTTCCACGACCTTCGCTGAAGTGTGCGACTTATGGCTTTAAAGGTTTATTCCACCCAAATTACTACTTATGGTTTTAGTCGTTTGTTCAACCCAAAATACTACTTTCTGTCCAAGCACTTATTGTTTTACAGGCTTTTTCCACCAAAGTAGTACTTTCTAACTAACAAGTTATGGTTTTCAAAGTTTATTCCTTCCAAAATGCTACTTTCTAACAAATCTGCAACAACAACTTCACCTCCTCGAATGGCCACTAGAGGCCGGCTCCAAAAGTGAGTCAGTCCCTAGTGACCCTTGTGAAAATAGCAGTTTTGGTCTCTGTAGGTAATTTCCACATTCATGACAACTTTACAGGGGATGGATTTTTATGTAACTCACCTGTTAAAATTTTGTTAAGGCTTAGAGGTTTGCATAATTAAGGACGCTGCTTCTTTGAGTGAGAGCTGGGTGCCATTACAGGACAGTCCACGTCCCAGAGACTTCATGAGGACAGATGTCAGGGCTGAATTGTATGTGGCTGGTAAGTGACATTGTAGACCCCTCCACTGTTTAGAATTGACTGTTTTTCAGTTTACAGTTTAACATAAATGGTGTCCTTCACTTCTCTCTCAAACTATCTGTCTTCTCTGTCCAGAATGTGAACTTTACTGTCCTCAGAGGAGTGTCCCTTATCTTTAGTACAGGTGGACTGCTGAGTCTTGTCCTGATAAGCTGCTCTCCTGTGTTGTACCATGTGCTTGTGGAACTGTTGTTTACTTTCCCTTAAATATACGTCTGCACCAACATATGTGCATCTAAATGACAAGAGACACTGTGTTGAGGACATCAGTATTCACATTCTAGGCAGAAAAGACAAATGGTTTGAGAGAAGAGTAAAGGAAGGAATTTATGTTGAACTGAAACAAATATCACTAAACAGAGGAGGGGGTATCACACCAGTTGTCAGGTACTTATAGTGCAGTCCTGATATCTCTTCCCAGGGAGTTTTACAACCATCAGCATTGAGTCATGAGCCTTCAGTCATTAACTGGGATGCGATCCATTCAATTTAAGAGTGAGACTGAATACTGGGGATGTCTCAAACTGATCCTAAGATCGGGGATCATAGTAACTTTGAAATGCACAATATCGGAATAAATTTGTCTGATTTCTCCTGTACATCTGTTGTCATACTGAAATGTGAGGCCATTGTTTTGACTGTGAGATATTTTACTAGGGTGTTGGGTTACTGTCCTACCTTATCACAGTTCATTTTCACCCATGTTCACTGACCTGAGGACAGTGAGTAAGTAAATACCACCTCCTTTGGTCACTACAGTATTAACAAGTAACAGTCTCCACCTGTTGGCACAACCGGGCATTACAGCTAATCTACAATACTTGAAGTGTGTATTATGTAAAAAAATGGTGTCAGGTATCAGCAGATATTAAATGTTGTCAGTTAAAACTGAGGAAGCCTCTTGGATGAGAGAGAACATGTTAAGAACCAACCATGGATGCCTTAGGATTTCTCATTGTAGATGCTCTTGTATTTGTACTGGGTTGTTCTTTCATGTTTTGGATCAATTCATCAGCTTCAGGTGAGATTAGCAAATACAAATGCAGAACGTCAGGGTTCCCACCTCTGCTCTCCCCTGTTTTGACACAAGTGGCTGTGATGTAGGTGGCGGTTGGTCAGTCATGTGATTGTGGATTGGAATCGAATATCTCTCATGATGTAACTGCTGTATCCAGACTGTGGTAACCATGGTAACCCCTGTGCTGCAGAAACAGTCAACCTCACGTGCTGTCGCCCTTTAAATGAAAATGAGGCATGTTGTAACCACAGGTGCGACAGCAATGGAGCAAGTGGAGCAAATGCTTCCCCATCATTAAGGTAGGGGGAGCAAGGGTATGGCTTTTGCAACCCCACTTGTTGTCTTTTTACTAATAAACTTATCATCATACATTCCCACAATCAGGTGAATACATTTAAGCAGCAAATATCAATGATAATTTAACTGTTTTCAGCAAGTGACAAAAACAAGTAATAAAAATGATCATACATCTGGATTATCCATCCATCTATTTTCTATACGCCGCTTTATCCTCTGTAGGGTCGTGGGGATGTTGGAGTCTATCCCAGCTGACTCAGGGTGGAGGCAGGGTTCACTTGGACAGGCCACCAGTCTATCACAGGGTCACACAGAGAGTCAGACAACCAAGCACACACACATCCACACCTACGGACAATTTAGAATCATATTTCCATCTCAAATCATCAGGGGCCTTCTGCTCAACCATCTCTGACTTGCTTGAAACTTTGTATTACAAACTATGGATATTTAAAATGGTAAATTTAAGATTAATACATCAAACACTTTCAGAGGTCATTAAAAAAAGCCAGTTCCAGTTAGAGCACGTTTTTTCCCAGATTTAAATTTCAGGCTACTTGAACAACATCTCAGGAACTATTGAAGATTAAAGCCTAGGATTATTACTATAATGTCCCACCATGAAATTTATTCAGAATCTACAATACTGGGACAAGTAAAGTAAAACATCTCTGATAATGGGTGAGTTGAAATATGAAAAAAAGCTGAAGCCATCATAAAAGGTTTCATCTTTAAACACATGAACAAAAAACAGAGAAGGCAGAGGTCAACTAGTGATATTTTCTGAACCACGTGTTTAGCTGATTGTCAAAATAATATAAAACGTAACATATGGAATACTTCTAAATATGACATACTTGGACGTAAAAAATCAAAAGATATTTTTGTTGAACTTTCATAACTGATGAGCAGAAATAACAAGTTGTACCACAAAAACAAAAACATTGTTGGCTAGCTTATCCGAGTAGAGCAGAGTTCTGGTTTCTCAAAATATAACTAAGAAAAGAATTTTGAAATACAGGCAGATAATGTGGTTTTCTGTAACTTTGGACGTCACATATTTAGCGAATGCCCTACTTCTTAATGGAAAGGTGCTTGAAGGTAAACTCTTGAGCAGTTACTATATACATGAACTCATCCATGATTTTATCTTGGAAAGTATTTGATATGCCAAGCTATAATTTTACAAGTATCTTTATAAATATCGATATTTAATACTAGAAGAATTTCAGACAAATCACACACAGTCAAGTAGAAATTGTTCTAATAATCTGATGATTTGAGATAGAACATTCCATTTTTGTGCTGCATTTTGAGTTGGTTCAGCCGATCATTTACCACAACATGTTTTGACTGTGGTTGAGTCCAGCCCATCACATGCAGCAATTTCCTGCATCCTAACTAACTAATCTTGACTAAGACAGGTGGCTGTTTCTTGCAAAATCCAAGAGGTTAAGTGGTGCAAAAATACAGGATATTGGTTTTAAACTACCTTTTTTAAAAAAAAAAACAAAAAACAAAACAAATTTTCTTCCCTATTTAAAAACATAACCAGCCACTAATGGTGGCAACTACCATTCACTAAAACTGAAAAACAGAAAAATGGGAAACATGAAAATTACAGTGTTCGCCATGGCCAGGATTTAATCCCATTATGATTGTTGGTCATCGTAAGATTTTACATAGAACCTCTGTGCTACTAGTCCATGTAGAAAGCCTTGTAAAGCTTTCCTTAAACAATCATCTCAGACTTGTGTCTCCAGTTTTCATTTTGTTTTCAGGTCAGTCTTCTTACTTTTGAAATCTTGTTTGGAAACTCTGGAGAAGACAGAGCTAAACATCCAGATTTGATGGATCATCAGAGTTTAGTTAAAGCACTACAAACACAACTAGATGAATCTTCAGTACATTTTCAGTTTTGATCTTCTATCCTGACAGTTTTTATCACAATATTCTGTAAAACTGAAGCAGCTGTTGGAAGTGTTACTTCAAAGCTGCTGCAGATGTTCAGTGTTTTGGCATGAGACATGTTCAAAAAGAAGCCTGTTGTTTGTGTATGTATGTAAAGATTGTATATGAAGTTTATGTGTATATGAATGTAGGAACAAAGCCAAGCATGTCTGTTTGTCATGTGTGAGCTTAAACATTACACATGAAATATGACTGCATTGCCAAGACAATCAGTGTGGTAGATAAAATGTCTACATTAGCAACACTGAATACTGATATTAAAAAGGTTATTGGCACATCCCAGAGAGACTTAACAACAAAATGCTCCTGATTAAGCTGTGTAAAAAACACAATACAATAAAAAGGTGATATTTAGTTGAGGTAGCAACTGATGTGTGAAATGTCAAAGAACCAAAGCATCAATAAACTGCTTGAAAAAAGAGAATATGGCCGGATGAATGTTACTGCTGTCTATTCTATTCTATTCTATTCTATTCTATTCTATTCTATTCTATTCTATTGTAAAATGATTTTTGGGAATGACAGAAAAAAAAATCCAAACAAAGGGAAACAGGAAAGTGATGGTAATGTCTTTCCACATAGAGAGCACAATGCATTATTAGCCATGAGCTAAGTGACATTACTTTAGAGATGAATTGGTAATACAGCCTTTCCAAACATGCACTGCTGCATACGATATGCATAGCTTTATGCTTCTGTCATATTTTTGTAGCACCATTCTTACACCTTTTTCATCTAGACTTTGAGTCTCTGATAGCTGATTGATTACAGGTTAGTTACAGGTTAGTGCAAATCAGAAAGGTTCATGTGTGAGTTAAAGGTTGATAATAAGCAGAGGCCTAGATTTGTGTCCCCCTCACTACTTGAAGTCTGTGCATTTGTTCCCCTCCAAAAAAAAACATAAAAGAAGCAGAGGCCTGTTATTTTGGAGATAAATACAACAACAAAACACAAATGTGTTGGAAAAAAAAGTTGATCTAGAGGAGATGAAGTATTTGAAAGAAGTATAGAAAGTCTGAGAAGCTTACTGCATTCTGTTATATTTTGATGCAGAAATGTCACAAAATGATGCACAAAAACCAACCAGAGTACAGGAAATAAGCACTAAAATCTTCTTGATGACAAACCCCATGTTTTGATAATTCATGTCATCATTGCAAAAACAACAAAAAAGGAGAAAACAAAACAACAAACATGAAAATGTGGGGTTCAGCCTATATGGAAGTCAGTTTTTGTAAGTGAAATAACAAAAAGTAGCCTGTGATCATTGTAGTCCAAATCCAAAAAGTCAGAATTTTTTATATCTAAATTATTTGAGCTGCAAAGTCAAACAAATGGTAAATGGTAAATGTTAAATGGTCTGCATCTATATAGCACCTTTCTACCTTAGTGGTACTCAAAGTGCTTTAAAGTCTGTTTCGCATTCACCCATTCACACACACATTCACACACCAATGGCGACAGACTTCCATGCAAGGTGTGTGCTGGCCATTAGGAGCAACTTGTGGTTCACTGTTGTGCCCAAGGACATTTTGGCATGTCTATGGGCCGGGGATCAACCGCCAACCTTGCGATCAGTGGACAACCCGCTCTACCACCTGAGCCACAGTCACTCCTAAATATCACTAGCTAGTATCTCAGCATTTTGATTTAGCCATTTTTAACAGTAAGGCAAACTTTCTCTGCATTTATTCTTTTATATATTAAGGCAAGCTCAAGGACTGCTCAGTGTGTGTGTGTGTGTGTGTATGTGTGTGTGTTTAAATAAACTACCAGACAGCTCAGTTTATCTTATACATAATCAGAAACCTATTAACTGTTTTTGCCAGGAAAACAACACGTAATTACAATTACTTAAAAAATATAGTCAGGTGTCATTATCTAGTATCTGATTTAAATCCCAAAGTGGATCGCTTTATTAGATTATTTATGTAATTATAGCAACCACAAAATAAAAAACTGATGATGGTGGTTTAGTCCATATGGAAGTCAGTTTTTGCCATGGAACCAGAAGGATGCATATAATAATTGTATTTTCCATCCAGTTCATTTCTTTTGATGAATAATGTCGTATTTGCAAAAATAAAACAAACAAGAAATATGAAAATGTTAGTTTATTGGGAAAGTAAGTTGCTTTGTTTTTGATTATCAATGTCATCTTTGCAAAAAACAAAAAAGCGAGGTTTAGAATATATGGAAATTAGTTTTTGACAGGACAATAATACAAAATGGGGGGAAATACTTTTAGTTCATATCCAAAAAGACCTAATTTTATGTGAAAATGTGTAAATATTTTGAGCTGCAAAGTCACATATCGTTATCCAGTATCTCATCATCTGTGTTACCTGTTGTAGTTTTATATCTGTCTTATGTCCGCCTCTTTTCCATAGTAGACGAAGTAAAGTGAAGGAGTTGAATATTTCCTCTAGATGGCAGTAAAGCGACGCTCGGTGGAGCAGCAGTGGGTGAAACTCGGTGAAGAAGACCCTGCTGGTAGGAAGCATGGCGCGGCTTGTGTGTCGGTTCGAGTCCCTGCGCCGCGGTAACCAGAGGTAACAGCGGTGTCATCGCGGGACTGCAGCCGAGAAACGGTGACGGAGCGACGGTTGGCAACAGACTCGTCAGTTTGGTCGAGAATCAAGAAAATGGACGACAGCCTGGCACGGCGGGAGGCAGGTCGTCCTCCGAGGAGGTTGTCTGCCGCGGTGGAGCAGGGAGCTAGCGCTGGCCTGCAAGATGGCGAGGTGAACGATGCAGCCTCCGCCAGAGAAGCTCTCCCCGGAGCGGACAGACTCTGTCCACGGAGCGCTGTTCCCTCTGGGAGGATGGAGAGGAGGAACTCGGCACCGCAAGTGGTCTACCAGAGGTATATGCCGATGGGGCCCCTCAAGTTAACCATACCGAGGAAAACCAGGGAAAAGAGAGGTGGGCTGCTCCGCTTTATCTCTACATTTCATTTAAAGTATAAAATACTTGTCTGTCTTCATATTCACCTCTGTTCTTCAAGTAACTACATTTATACGTTTTCAACCGTTGACCCGAAATTAAGTTTATGGAGCAAAGGAGAGTTCCATTATCGGACAGCTAAACATTAATTATCGGACAGCTCCGTTGCTGAGCTTTTTTGTTCTATTAGTTTAGCCACAGAGGACAACATTTAAAATATTCCCACATGTGTGTGTGTCATATATATTAAGTCCCCTGTCATTTAAATCCATTATGATTAGACTAAATTGTAATAAGCCCTGGACAAGCTGTAACGGCTAACGTAATTCAGGGATGCTAATAGCTAGCAGTTAGCCATTTAATTACGTGTTTGCAAATTATTACACGGTGTGTACTATCAATTTTTGGCTATATGTCGTTTGTTTGCAAGTGAAATGAAATCTTAACGGATTCTTGTCAGAGTATATGCCTTGACCTCAGCTCCATGTTGATGTTAGCTTCAGAGTGCTAGCTAAACTGAGGTAACCGCCTCCTTGTTTACATTCGGTTTTGTGGGACATGAGCGCTTATATGTGCCTTGTGTTGAGTGCTGTTCTGTTTATAGGCACTGCTATCAGAATGACACCATGAAATAAAAATAAAAACTCCCTGAATGATTTAGAATGATAATGTTTTCTAGGACTTCCCTTTAACCACGTCTGGTTCAGAGACAGTGGGTATGATTAAATCTAATGTGCAGGTTGGAGATTTAGTTTAGCTGGAAATTTGATTTTTTGTTGAAGGACTGTCTGTAGGTGAAGCTTCAGGTTAATTTTTTTTTTTTTTTTTTTGGAAGTATATGTCTGATTTTTTTAATCTCAACTTCATTCCCTACCAAGCTGAACCCCAACCAACCCCAGTACTTTTACCAGACAGACTCTAACAACTCTGGATCATCCTTCCATTAAATATACTCTACAGTGATTATTACTTTTCCTTCAAATCTTAAAACTAGGTTAAAAAACAACAACAACAACAACAACAACCAGACCTGACATTGGCTAATGGGATTGTAGTAGAGCTGCAAAAATGAATCAATTTGTGTTAACCTATAAAATTAATCGCCAACTATTTTGCCATCAGATAATTTTTTAAGAAAAAAGTCAAAATCCTTTAATTTCAGCTTCTTTAATTCGAAAAAATATGGTTTCTTTACTCCCTTATGACAGTAAACTCAATATGTTTGTGCTGTACACAAAACAACACATTTGGGAATGTCAAATACATTAACAGATCAACAGGCTTTCAGTCTTGTACATTTTTTGCTCTGCGTGCTGCTTGCTTCAGCCTTGATTATACTCTTTACGGGCATTGAGGGACATCTGCAAACACCACGAAGGAGTTGTTGCTATTCTATGACTTTCTGATCTGTTTGGAGGACTCTGATGCTTACATGTGCATTACGTTGTGTCTACATATTCCATGCATATTCACTGCTGCTGAGCACGAACACTATTGACCTTGTAGCTTAGGCACGAGTTTTGGTCAACATGCGTAGAGTTCTATGTGGACTTCTGTAGGACTGGGAAGTGACGAAATTCATGTCATGCACTTGTGGAAAGGGTAGCACTGGCCTTATACTACCTGCCAGTCACCTTGGAGTCCACTGCACATGGATGTCCGCAGCGGGTCCACACGGACACTCATGGACCCTTGTGCTCTCTTATGATAATAATGCATTGGTTTTATATAATGCTTTTCTAAACACTCAGAGATGCTTTACATTGCATTATTCATTCACTCCATACTCGGTGGTTGTAAGCTACGTATGTAGCCACAGCTGCCCTGGGGTAGACTGACAGAGGCGAGGCTGCCAGTTTGCGCCATCAGCCCCTCCGACCATAACTAACCACTCACTCTCACACTGCATTCACCACTCTGGCGCTACTCTTTCACCTGGTTTTGTTGATTTTTTTTGTACCAGCTTCACATGCTGTTGGTCTCTCAACATGATTTGACATGTGGTCAAGAGACAAGAGTTGAAAATGATCAGTTTTGCAAACATTGGCGCATTTAAAGTTATACTGATTGATGCACATTGTCAGTAGGAAAAATAAACTAACAAAATTCCTGTCAGCCACAGAGCAGTTTCCACACATGAAGCTGAATCTGAAGTAGATTAACAAACTATTACAAGGAAGCTTGTCTTAACATGAGACGGGCATGAAGCCTGTTCTGCTCATGGGCATCAGCTTATTAATCATACTTAATGCTACTCAGGGGGTGAAATGCTTCATCATACTGATCTGTCCAGCTTGGGCTTCAAGACAACAAACAGAAACTATAACGGAAACATAGTTTTACAGATTATGGGAGAAGAGCTTACAATACAATGGTTTTATTCAGGCAGGGAAGGTACAAAGACCTAAACACTCAAAAACCGGCAGACGCATAAATGCTTCTTCGTATTCATTGGATATTTGCTTTCACATGTGTAAAGTCAGAAATTTGCAGTTAGACATCCACACAGAATCACAGATGCTAAAATCTGTAGGCTATTACGGGGGGATGACCTGCTCAAATATCTTGTTTTGGCCAGAACCCAGAGATGTTTAGTTTACTGTTGTAAAGGAGTAAAGAAACCAGAAAATATTCAAATTTAAGAAGCTGGAATCAGAGAATTTAAACTTAATTTTACTTAAAAAAACTACTCAAATTGATTAGTCAATTATCAAAATAGTTGATGATTAGTTTAACAGCTGACAACTAATTGATACTAATCTAATCCACCATAAATGCAAAAACACAGCTCAAGCGCTGTCAAGAGCATGTCAAAGAATCAGGCAGCAGTATAACCCTAACAGTAAGACCACGTTGGCCAATTAGAAGTATAAAAAAACATTATTGGTTCCGGTAGCTACCAACAATAAAATGAAGTTATTCCTCAGTATAATTTATGTATATACATATCCAAATTCTGGTTAGCACCAGCAGTATTTTTCCACAGTTGCACAGGGGTGGACCACTTATACAAAGCTTTGAAAAGCTTCACACTGGAAAAAGTTTTCTTAAAGATTGGCTTTCAGTGAGCTAAAACTCTGAGTGGATGAAATAGCAAAATGTGTAGAAAAAATGACATAATTGCTACTACATTATTTTAAGAAAGTGCAATTCACTAAGTAATCATTTACTTCATGGTTTAGGATAAAACTCACCACATCTGTCAGTTTGTTTCATGTGTATGAAAGCTGTGACAGGTGACAAATGTTTCTCTCTTTTTGCATCTGCTACAACACGTTTACTTTCCATTTCTCTGTACAAACACTGTAATTTTGCATGTGACTGAATTGCAAACATCAGTGCTTCCTTAATCATACACAAAATTATTTTCATGCAGTCATAACATTTTGCTTTGTTTTTCAAACCTACACTGTGCTTCCAGAAGCCTGACATGCAGTGTAAATTGAAAAATAGTGATTTGCTTTCAGGCACTGCCAAACAAATTTAAACAAACAAATCCCAGTCATTTGATACCCAGCATTGTCATGCTGATTGTGAAAACACCCTCCAGTAAATTTTAACAAGAGGGAACAATCTTTTGTTAAATTTCTGCCATGCATGGATGTTGTTGCACCTCTGAGGTGGTTGATGCTCCAGCTCAGCCCTGTGGACGCTGTGGGTGGCAGCTGCTGCTGTTTCTTTAGTCTCATGAGAATTTGGTGTGAAAAAAAGCTGTACCGGTTCTTTTATAATTGAAGCAAGCTGGCACCTACTTTTGTAGGATCCTCATCCATTCCCATTATGTAAGTGAGCTCAGGTCCATGTGGTATTGTTTGGTTAGTTTTAAATGTTGTCAAGTTAATGGCAAGGAGTGTTGTGACCCAGATTTAACTTGGCGCCTTATAAAATGAGGATATGGAATTTGGTACAGTGTATGTTAGTGTATTTTTGGTCTGGTGTTTTTACTGGTTTGAGCTCTTTGTTCCAGTAAAAGGAAATCTGAATACCATACCAACCGATGCAACAGCTTTGTGATGAGATGCAACTCAAACACAGAGCCAGACCTTGTCACCTGACATTGTGTTGAGTCTCACTGATGCTCATGTGGTTGAATGGGAGCAAATCTCTGTAGAAGGTTCAACGTCTGAAACCCAAAGTGTGGTATTTTTACCCTCCAAAGTGTGGAGGGTGTTACAGCAGCAGATAAATGCCTGGGGTTAGATTGGCATTAACCTTCTGAACCTGCAGCAGTTTCTAGCTGTTTTCTGCTCCTGTGGTATTTTTACTCACAGTGGGCTCATTGTTGTCTGCAGTATAAAGTCCTGCTCATCTATGGAAACAGCACAACCATGGCTAGAGTCTACAGAGAACATTTCCAATTCAACGAAAAAATCCCTGAATTTTTTATCTTATGACTGTTGGTCACAGCTGAGTCACTAATTGCCTCTTAGTTGCACTGAGCAGCACAGATATTTTTGTCTTCTTTATAGAACCTCATTTGAACAAACTGTTTTTGACAAATTTTGGGTGCTTTTGGATTCCGAGGGTTAATCTGCATAGATGTTTAAAGATGTATGCAGTAAACTGTGCAAACTTCTTCATAATCTCCTATATCGCTGTCACCCAGCTTGCTCAAAGGGAATCCTTGGATTTGTTGGGTTTCTCTCTATAATATAATGTAAGGTCATCACCTTACCATGTGAAGTGCCCTGAGTTGACTTATGATGTGAATTTGTGCTATATAAATAAAACTGAATTAAATTAAACCAGTTATTTCTGTAGCCTGCATAGATCTGACAGCTGGATTTTGTGCACATTTTTAAAAGGATTATTTGTTCATATTAGTCATAATTTGTGGGAAAAAAGATGCAAAGGATTATTAGTGATGAGTCTCTCCTTTCTTTCTCTCAGCTGTGTTCCACGTTTCTGCTGAATCCAGGGAGTATGAAGACATGATGACCATCCTGACCTCCAGCTACATTGACACCAGCTCTACTAGCTGGTTTACCTACAGCAAACCTCGGCTTGTCCACAGTGAGCAGCTGGAGAAAGAGGTGAGACATGAGCAGGTGGAGAGTCATCACCATTTAAATATGTCATGTTACTTTAGTGTTACATACAAGTGAAATTCTGGGGAAGTGCTCAGAGGTGGTATGTGCACCTGTAAAGAAGCTGTGTGCTGAAGAGACTGTGATGAATTATTTGTTATCAGGAGCCATGTTTGGTATGACCAGCTAAGATTCTTATTTGTTTGTGGGTTAATTATCATTTTTTCTTGTGTGTATGTGTTTTAGTTTGTGGAGAAGAGGAAGGAGATGAAGGCAGACGGAAGGACAGAAAAGGAGCTGGAGGAGAGCTACTGTTTCCTGCTGGCTGATACTCTTAAGGTGAGATTAAAATTGAGCTGTGTTAGTTGTAGGACAAGAAGATTTCTTACTTTAATACAGAGAATACACACAGTAACTACGCAGTGTTTTTGCTTGTTTGTGTTGACATTTTTCCTGTGATATAGGTTTTTTGCACCTGTTAAAGTACCTTAGTCAAGTATTATTTTTTTCTGGATCTTATAGATGAGGCCGCGAGGCAACATCACAGATGTTTTTTTTATTCCTGAAGACCAGAATGACAGGAGTTTCTCAGTAAAAAGAGCCGTTGATATCTGTCTGAATGAGCCTTATGATTCTAGATCGTCATTTTGTCATGTTGATGTGTTTTTCTTTTTTATTGTTTTGCTGTTTTAGTCGCCCCTGATCTGTGAGAAGGGCCTGTTCGTGGGTCAGAGCTGGATCACACTGCTGGGAAACCCAACTAAAGGTAGGTGTGAACAGAAACTCTACATTATGGCTGAATGATTAATCAATTTCAAATCAAAATCCCAGTTTGAAGCAAAACAATTAGCAAACTGTCAAACCTGCAGTTCAGGACATGTTCTTCAGTGTGTCTGACCCGGGTTTAAACTTTTGCAACAGTAGTTTTACAAATTCATGCCGTCCTTCTTATGTGAGAGTCACACTCTTGATGGTATTTTATGTAATAATGCTTCATCACGTTTTTAATCTACTACACAGTAAATACTTAACTGAAGTTTCACTTTAAAAAAATGAAATCAGAAAATATAAATTGTAGAATCAAAAAATTAGATTTCTCCCCACATGGTTTAGCCCTACTCTCCAGTGTAGGTGCTTCTTAATATCACATCAACTAATCCTGCTAAAGGACTTTCCTGATGTCTCGGTCCATCGTATTCTGCCAAGGATCCAGAATTTTCAAGGATGCTTGTGTGTACCCTCAGCCTTCTTAGAGCACACATAATCCTGCGCACATATTTTTCATATTTTTCACTAAAGTACATATGCTCACTCACTAAACTAAAGAAACTCAGATAAAGCAGATTTTGATGTGAAAATGAAATGCAGTGTCAGTTGTATGTTAATACTTTAGCTTCAGAAAAAGAGATGCTGACTAGAAACAGGTGCTCTGTCAGCAGTGTCTTGCAATTGCTGCCTTGCACGAGAAAACACAGCTAATTTGTCTTATCATTTAATTCAGCACCACAAAGCTCTGTATGACAAGTACAAAGCCAGATCTGTATGCCATCCAAAGCACAGAACTAGTTTGGATGCCTTTTCCAGTATCACTCCATTTTAAAAATATATATTTTTAAATTTTCAATGCAGATACACTACCTATGCAGTCATTTTAGAATGATTAATTCTTTCCAAATAGAGTTATTCAAGTTACCTTGTCTAAAAGGTAAACAGCATCTGTGTCTAGAAGCCACAGATACAAACCATTTAGGCACTATGTGTTCTCCAGAAATAAAGAAAGGCCTTGCCTAGCCTCTTAAGGACACATATTAGCAAGGAAGCATCATTGAGAAATACCTACTGACATACTGAGTTTTTGTCTGCACGTTGAAAAGAAAAGTCACAATATGCTGTTTGTGTAATTTCCAGTAGCTACTCTTTACACTGAATACATGAAGCACCAGTTGTAGGAATTCCCTGAAACCAACTTAGTTTGTTGAAGCAGCCTTTGAGTTTACCACAGAATGAATTTAGGTGAAGAGAAAATTACATATGATCTTGATTTTTTTCTTTTTTGTTGTGTGTTCATGCATGTATCTCTAGGAGTGTATCTGTCCAGGTACTCAGACCTACTACAGAATAATGCCTTCACGCCTGGGGCCACAGGGGAGATCATTATCTTCAAAGTGATGAAGGTAAGTCAGCTCGACTGCCAGTCATTACAATCATCACTATCTCTGTCAGCTCACCTGTCAGACTCGGGAAACAGGATGTAAGTACAGAATGTCCTGAGCCGATCCAGGCATCTGTGTTCACTATTAACATCTGATCCTTTCTATAGTACTGCTCTGTGTTGTGTTCACCTCCGGCTACTAATGTTGCAGTGCATTTGTTCTTTACTGTGTAAGCACTAATACAATGTGAGTGAAGATTAGTTTGGGTATTATTTAGGGTATTTAGGAGGATATTACCTCATTTGCATATTTAAATAAAACATTTACAAAAACTTTTAATATAAAAAATAGTTTTCCAAATGGAAATAATCAACTGGTGGAGTTTGTGGAAGATATCAATTTAATTTTTTAGCAGTAAAAAGTAGTTTCTTTATAAAACATACTCTTTAAAGGTTGTTTTGTCAAATCAGTTTTCTACCACTCTGACATAGAAATCTCTACTTAAGTAGCACTTAAATACACCATACTGTCCTTACCTAAATTTTGAAGGTTTTGGGGTTTTGTTTTTATATCACACATAGCCTAATTTATCGAATGTTGTAATCCTAAAAAAAAGCAGGCTGTTGGAAGTATTTTCCGACTTATGAAGTGATAAAAAGGGAGATCGAAAATCCCCTATGTAAAAACTTGTGGGTCTAATATGTCAACAAAACCCTCTTCCACTCTCCCACCCCCCTCCCTCACCGACTGCATTACAGACAAATTTTCTCCAATTAAACAGTGACAAAGCTGAGGTTCTCCTCATCAGCACTAATTAACACTATCCAAAACTGACAGCTTATCTATTGCCAACTTCCCCGTCTCCCCCTCGCCTGGGTGTCATCCTTGACGGCACTCCATCCTTCAAATCCCATATTAATAATGTCACCTGGTCTGCCTACTTCCACCTACGATATATTAATCGCCTCCGCCTTTCCCTCACTCCCCATACCACTGCTATTCTTGTCCATAGCCTTGTAACTTCCCGGCTGGACTGCTGTAGCTCCCTTCTCTTTGGTCTCCCCCACAAATCACTCCATAAGCTCCAGCTGATTCAGAGTCCAGCTGCCTGTATCATCTCCAGAACCCCCTCCATCCACCACATCACTCCTGTCCTTCAGCAGCTCCTCTGGCTCCCAATAAAAATTCCATATAGATTTCCAAATCCTCCTGGCAACATTCAAGGCCATTCACCACCTCTCCCCTCCTTATCTGTCTGACCTCCTCCATGTCCATACTCCCTCTCACTCTCTAAGATCCTCCTCCTCTATCAACTTTGTCTGTCCCCTCCACCTGTCTCACCACCATGGGGAACAGAGCATTCAGCCGCTCTGCTCCCTGGCTCTGGAACTCTCTACCTCCTGAGCTCACCTGTTTAGAATCGCTTATCCCTCCTGAGGTCAACTGCACTGTCTGATTTTACCCTAATTTAATCTATCAGTTCTATATTTTTTGTGTTTTACTGTATTGTTATTTGATATTATTTGTGTTGTAAAGTGTCCTTGAGGGTCCTGAAAGGTGCTTTTGTATTATTAATATTATTATTAAAATGATAATGGCTAGATAAACCAGGATTTATCCAGTGTTCAGATTACTGCAAATGTATGCAAATAAGCATATATTTAGGGAGAAAACACCTCAATGACATATTTAAATGTCAAAAAATTCAGAAAATTTGCAACACAAATCATAATTGTCTTATTAAGAGTGATCGACTATGTAATGTCATGGTAATATCTGTTGAAATTCCTACCCTATTCAACTGTAGTGCCATTTTACAGCGACCAACTTACTAACTTAAAATTCTGTGTAGCAGGCCAACACTAAGCTTGTCCCATGACTGTAGTTCCAATAACTTAAAGTTCTCAGACACTGTACTGTTTTAAATTAGGCTGTATAATTGTATGTCCATAACAAATATTGTTTTGTGTTTTTTTAACTGTTGTGTAGGAAGTATACAGCTGTACATGTACGTATACAACCATAGGGAAACCTAGATTATGTATTAATAAAAGAGACCTACTTCATTACCGCTCTACTTTATAGCTAAAGCTAAGAAATGGTTAATATAACCATAATAAATGGTTACTTTAATAATCAGTTAGATGACAGGGCAAATAATTGTATTGTTGTTTTCAGGGAAAAGTGAAAAGCATCTATGAAAACATGAAAAACCTTCTAGATCCAACGCCACGCTTCGACAGCCACATCTCTAAGAATGCCAGTAAAGTCACCTCAGTCACCTCCTACCGCGCCTTTGAACTCACACAGGTAAATACACACACACACAAACATACACAGAGAAAAAACATAACACTCTGAAACTACAGTAATATTTTACAATATTATTTTCTATATGAAACAGAAACTATAAATTAGTACACTGAAATATACAGATATAATTTTCCATGGATTTTATTACACTTTAATGTTACATCACATTTTATCTATTGGACAGGGAAAGTAACTAATTGTTTAAATAGCACAAGCTGTTTGGTGATCAGCATGACTCCTTCAGTTGGTGGTGGTGCTGCTGTTATCAGGTTCATGTTTAGTTCAGGTTCTATTCAGTGCTAAACTGAAATCATACATAAAATCTTAGAACACAGATCTAACATCCAAAACATTCTGACCAAGCTGTGTGTTACACGACAATCTCAGTGGTCATTTCTGTGTTTTATAGGTGAGTTGTCTGTCAGAGAAGTGAATCATGACTCTGAACACTGTTTTTTTGTTGTTTATCCTAGCAATACTTCTACGAGTATTCGTTCGATGAGCTGCGGGAGCGGCCTCGCCAGGTGTGCCCGTATGCCATTGTCTCCTTCCAGATTAAAGGAAAGGACTCTCCTCTTCCCAGCAAACCTTTAGCACCCATCAGGTATGGATGTCTGGCAAATGAAAAATGGTTCATTCCATTGATTCCAAACCAGAACACGATGATGTATCTGGAAACACATATGTAACAGGCTGATGGAGGGAACAGTTAGCAGTGGACTGTTTTGCTCTGTTTTTTCTTAAAACGTTAATCAGGTTCGTTATATTGTTTTCATCAAACTCTCTCCCTCCTGAGGTAGAGAAGCTGATTGCCTTTGATCTTACCAGTTTGACTTTTGGATAATTGTTTCTAGATTTTTTTCCCCCCTGTTGATTAAAATTTCGAGTGACATTGATCCTCTGAACCCCAAGCAATTTCTGGGCTTTATGTTTTTGCTCCTGTCACATTTTTATTTGCTGTGGGCTCATCGTTCACTGCACTATAAAGTGCTACACCTCTGTGGAAACATATATTATATTAGCGAAGTTTAATAACCTTGGAATCAACATGCACAGCATTTTTTCAAAGTGTCCACAGGTGCTACCAATACTGTGAAGAAACTGTGGGTATACATACTGTAGGTAATGCAGTTGTTACATGTTTATAACCTCTACAGACTGGATTTTTTTTAATACTGCACTGCACATGAACTCTAGGAAGCTATTTTACTATGCGGAATGTATCTTTGAACAACTTGCTGATAATTTGCGCCACTGTATACCGTTTTGAGCCATTTTGCATTCATTTTATTGCTTATGTTTGTTTTATTTTCCCCTCATACTCTAATTTGTTTACATACTTGTCTTCTCTATGCTATGTGTAACACCCAGCCTGCAGTTCAGCTGAATACTCACTGAATTTTTGTCATTTGATGGTTGGTTGCAGCTGAGTCACTAACTGCTTCTCAATCAGACAAAGGAGCCCAGAGGTTTTTTTGGGGTGATTTTTTTTAATGGGACATATAGAATAAGGTGATTTTGATAAAATATCACAATTTTAAGCTTTGATCTCATTAATTGTCCAGACTGAACTGCACATCACATGTGATTAGTTCAAAGACAATCTAATAATGTTAAATCCAAGTTTTTTTGGTGATGCATTTTTTTAAAGGTAACCTGCTGGATGGTTAAAAACATCTTTGAGTCTCACAGAATATTAGTGTCAGGGGAATTGCAAAGTGCTATCCTGTGGGAAAGTAAATTGTCTACCTGGAAGGAAAAAGAAACATAAACTCTGGATTAATAGGTTTTTGATAACAGAATGATAAAGTTGGTTATTTAGGATTTATGTCAAATGAACAAAATTATCACAGAGGTTCTCAGATCTGAGCTAATGAAAATGGCAGGTGCATTTAAAACCTGTGCTTCAACCCGGGTGGCAGTGCTCAGTGTGTGAACTAATATGTTGTTTGTGCTCTCTGTTTGATGGGCAGGTTGAACAGTCAATCAGCAGAGGGGAGTAAAGGTGAACACTGTTCCCCGTTTTCTGTCACTGTTGTCCATTTAATCACACCATGTTTAAATAAGAATGTTCACACACATTTTTGAATATGAAACTCAATGTGAAATCCTCTTATTGCTGTTTGTCCTTGATGCTGATGAGCTTTGATCTCTCTCTCATGTTCACCCTTACAGAGCGTGCTCAGTTCACAGTGTGGAGTGGAGATTTAGTAAAAGATGGCCGGGTTCTCTTCCAGATCTCCCTTCGCTCCTTTTCTCCTCCCCTCCTACCCCATGGACTGTGAGCATTAAATATACTTCTCTGAAAATGTGCCTGTTTGCTGTGTTACATAGAGTCAGATGACAGGATCAAATGAATCCTTTGCCATTTCACTAACCTGTAAAAGATGTGAAATAAGTACATGTAAATAGTTTGCTGTATTGCACTTTTTAAACTTTTCGAACTTCTAGCACATTTCTCTGTAGACTTTGGCTGCAGCCATCCAAGGAACATCTTCGATCGATTGGCTCTCCTTCTAGCCTTATTAGCTTGAATGAAATATAAGTACATATATAAAAAGCTAGTATTTACTGCATATTAAATCATTTTAACCTGGCTGCTTTATATTAAAATGATAACAGACCTGCCTCTATTCATGAGATTTCTAAAAGAAGAATATTAACTTTTGATCCCAACACAACTGTTAATGAATATGAAACAGACAAGTTAGCTTACCTTTGATTAGACTATATTTCATGTTGGTTGTTGAGCTGTGATATGCATATTGCTGTTTGCAAAGTTTACACTTGACGTTTTGGACCACCTGTTTGGTCAAAGTCCAGCCCCATTCTGAGTAAAGGTTCCATAAACATTAAATAAGTTAGACCTGACAGGCTCCATAAGGTTGGGCAAGTTCAAAGTTGTGAAAATGCAGGGTTGTTCACAGGTAATCTTCCGCTGCCAAAAATATTGGGTTAATTTTGAAATGCGTTGATGTAGCCCTTTTTTATTTAGGAAAGTAACACGGTAGATTGTCCAATCAATGAGAATTTCATCAGAGGACAGCATGTCAGCCAACGAATTGACCAGTGAAAATGGACACCACAGCTCTACTGTCCACTAAATAGTAAAAAAAATCCTATTTAATTCACTAACTAATCACTGGACCAATGTTGGAAGGGAAAGTTTTATTTATCATGTACTCATGTCATTTGAGACATGTTGTGGGGTATCAATTACTTGCATACTTATGTCTTAGTGGTTTACTTAAGAGTCATGCCAGTGTTTTACAAGTCAGTAAATTGGCTGCTTTGGCAGTGGCTAATGACTGCGCTATTGACTAGCAGTTAAGGTAGGAGGCAGCCACATATTGTCCCAAGAGTGTGTCTGGAAAACGATAAGGAATAATGCATTATGATATGGGCCTTAGCAGGCAACAGAAGTCCACACATATCACTCAATCCCCAGTTTAAATGCTATATAAACGAACTAGCTGGATTTGACATGGATGAAGGATGATCTGTTATTACAACCCTGAGTACCTTGCTGACAAGCACTTTAATACAGATGCCCGTTTTTTGTGAAACAAATGCAACTTTCTAAATACCTTTTTCTGTGTATCTCACCATGTGTCTCTTATCAGACCCGAGAAATTGGAAATTGGTTATTTGATGAGGCTCGACCAGTTGAACGAGCTCCTCCCACCCGACCTGTTCTCCTACAACCTCTACAACAGCAGTCAAGAAGGTGAGGTTGAATTGTCCTTCAGAGTAATGGGATATTACAAACCAAGATGGAGCTGACTCGGTTTTGTACAGTGATACTTATACTACAAATAGCCACTATTTTGTGTTGACATTCAGTAATTTTAAAGTTAGTCATTTAAACATCAATAACATAAAGACTGAAGAAGGGGTGAACTGGAATTTGTATGTTTGTCTTTGTATAGTTGTGAATAACGGACATTGCTGCAGTCTTCTGGAGGTGATTGACAGAAATCGGTCTACAACCAGTGTGACCAGACTGCTACAGGAACTGGAGATAAAAAGAGTGGTGGGTTCTGCTAACTTTAAAATGTAAATGACCCTGTTTTGCGTGTGTAATGGTTGCTGATACGTCACAGGAGGATGTGTTACAAATAGGAATAGCAGTATCTCATGTACAATGCAGAGAAGATGTTAAATGGTGGCTGGAGTCTGCATTTACCTGCACAATCTTCTAATTTCCCCTTCTTCCTATCATGTTGTCATTTAGCAGTATAAAGTAACTGCAGGAGTGTTATGAAAAACTGGAAGAAAGTAAAAGAAGGAAGAGATAAAGTGTTGAATGAGAGTTGTCTGTTCTCTCTACAGGTTCTGGTGACTCCACTTACTGAGAAAGGCTTTCTTTTCTTGCTGTCCAGTGTTCAGATGGCTACACCTACTGGTATGACATGGGACTGATAGGTCATACTCGTAAATTATGTACAAGATAATAACATGGGGTTACTGAGGTTATGCAGTTAGTGGTTGACATTAAGTGTATATGTGTTTTCATGTCATTACAGCATCATTCTAATTAATCTGACGGTATACATTTGTAGAAAATTGGCACAATCCTTGTAAAAAACACAATGCTGTCTGTGAAACACTTTCAGCACATTTTAGTTTAAATTTTAGTTTAGCTTCAGTTCAGCTTCAAATGACACCACTGTTTTGAGAACTAGCAGTTCTCTGTACAATAGAAATGTTGTTAGATGTCAGTGAATTGTCAGTGTTTTTAATATCAGTGAAATGGTTATAAGATTGTACTACAACGAATGACAACAATGTTTGTGTTTTCAGAGAGAGGAGAGAGCTGGAAAAGGTGTCTTCAGGCCTTGTTTGTCTTCCCAGAAACTAGAGACATGGCCAAATCCAGTAAGTACCACAAGAATGGGTGGAAGGGAAATTAATTTATGGTTTTTCTCAAATCTGCATAATTTATTGTTTTGTTGCCTGTTCTACAAAACACAGTTAAACTGTTCTGACTCACTTGTTGTAGACTTTGGGTATAAGACTCAGGGTTTCCCCCAGAAAACTTGCTAAGCCCGGTGGTAGAGAAGCCCACCGGTCACCCATCGTGTTTTTGTAAAAAAAAAAAAAAAGTTGACAAGAATTTTAAAATTATGACTATTATGTGTTATTATAGGCCATTTATTAACAATACTTAACCGTAGAATCTTACAAAAAGGCAAAATCTTGAAATACGGTTTTAACAAACACAAAAAAATACAATTAAAATAAATAATATCAATTGTTTTCACTTAAGTTAAATCCTAGTGAATATTAAAACAAGCCATTGCTGGTCACATTTAAAAGTAAAATAAATTAACATAAATAAAAAAGTGCAAACATGGCCAAGGGTTAAAACCAGGGAACTCAGAGGCTGAACAGGTCTGCTGTGCTGTGTGACCTCTACTACTTTTGCTGCACCAGATACAGGTTGGATCAGTGCATCAATCCGTCTGGGTTTACCATACTCGGTCTGGTAGAGCCATCCGCTAAATTTAGGGTCAGCTAACCATTTTGGATTAAATCTGCTAGTTCCATGTTTACCATCGCGGCTCGCAGAAGGCTGCTCCGACGACGTGCTAACATCCGTGCTAACTCCACTGGCTCTGCCTCATCATGGAGCCGCGGCTCGGTCGGCTAACGGGGATGAACTCCCCTTGGCCTGGAGGTGAACGAGCGGCTCATCGTCTCCTCCAGTGCTCCTCCGACTTTGGAAAAAGTTCACGTATCGACCATAAAATATCGCCATTGCGCTTTCAACCGTATCATTAGAAGCTCTGTACATCGTCTTTGCTATCACTGTTTTGGTGCACGAAAAAAAAACTATTTAAAATAAATATACCAGTGACGCTTAGCCTGGCGGGGGGGCAAGGAAAGCCTGGCGGCCCGCCAGGCTTATAAAGCACTGGGGGAAACCCTGAGACTGCTGTTTTCAGAATCCCCTTTGCAAAACAATTCTCCCAGTCACTATTTTGCAGGGGCACTGTTGTTGCCAGATTGTTCTCCAGAGCAGACCTATTGCTGTGGAGATAGGTCTGGCTACATGTGACTAAACTTAAACAGGCTACTTGAGATTTAATAAACAATTTGCTAAAAGAAAGTTTAGTGACAATTCTTTGTTAGTTTGGCACTATGCAAGCTGAACTTTAAGCAGTCGTGTTTATATATATAGTACTGGTTAGTGCAGCTGTAACAAAGACAAAGGAATTGAATGTTGAGGCTAAAAACACCCAGATTAAGTCCAAACTGAAGCTTTGACTTGATGTAAATACTGATTTTGTTGTCCCTTTTTGTACCTGTAGCACCACGGTGTGCCTCCTCGTCCCATAATGCCTCAGAGCCATCAATATCTGGTGCGTCAGTGATGCCGCGGCTGACTCAGTTTATCCCAGCACTGCATCACGCCCTGGTTAAAGCCCGCGCAAACCCCCCTGCTGAGCTGTCTGCTGGTGTGGAGCGCCAGGCTCGGGAATACCTAGTCAGCCTGAATGACGGCAATGTATGACCAGCATCTTTTAAACTGTCATCTTCAAATTTCCATTTTTCTGTGGAGTTGCAACACAATCTAAAGCACAGTTTTCTGTATTTGCTTTCCAGGTGCGACAGTACCCAATGGGCGAGTACGACGAACAAGGACAGGTGTTTCCTGCTCCCAAACACCATCGGGTGAACATGGACAGCTACCTGCACTCCTACCTATACAGTCCCGCCCTCTACCTGCTGTCAGTGGCCCGGGCCAAGCAGATGGTGGAGGTGCATTGTGGCCCTGAGCAGCCCCAGGAAGTGAGGCCCAGGAACAGTGGTGGAGGCCAGAGAGAGGCAACAAGCAACACTAGAGATGGCCAGACCAACTCTCAAAAGGTGAAAACTGAAACCTGGATGACAGCGATTGTCATTAGAAAGCATTAAACTATGGACGTGGACACTTTACTCATGTTTTAGGCCATAGTGAGTTTAAACGTGTGTTCTTTGTTTCGCAGATGCAGCAGCTGATAGATCTTGTTCTAACTTGTAAGAGCAATGCCGAAAATGAGGTGAGGAGGGAGGCAGGAGAGGGGCTGAAGGTGCCAGGGAGGAAGAGGAAGCTGGAGCAGGAGACAGCAGAGAGGGCACTTAAATTCCTGAAAGCATCACAGGAACCTGGAAGACACCACAAGATCCCAGGTGAGAAAAGCATAGTAACACCAGTGCTCTGATACTCACTGGACACAATACACATCTTGGACGTTTAATTTATTTTATAGCTCATGGAGAATACCCGCAGGCAGATCAACACCCTGAAAGAACTTTTGTAATTAGAGACTGTACAGGCTGTGAATATGGGTCATTGTTGTTTAGGCTAGTTACGTGAGTTAATTAAGTGAGCTCTGTGTCCAGTCCATATCAGTACTCAGGTTACCCCCGTAATTGATTCTTTAGGTAACAGTTGCGTGTGCAGAGGTCAGAGACTGTGTGAGTTTTCTCTGCTTTATCTCAGCTGTTTTTGTAGTTAACAGTTTTCTGGTCAAGTTGATTTTTACATTGTATGTTGATCAATTTGGTAACATCAGCTTGATGTACAGTATAGTGTGTTTTATGTTGTCATTCTTACTGAGGCTATCCTTACAAAGTGTGGGGTTAGTTGGAACTGCATGTCTGGAAGTTTACTAACATCTGGCAGCACACTTTGAGAGATATGTTTATCCATAAATGTTGCAGCTTAAGATGAGGCAGCTCATGTTCCCTTTCTCTGTTTATTTATATAGATTACTGCTGCTGTTTGTCAGTGCAGAAAACAACAATCTGGAATCATACTAATGTCTCTTTTCTGCCTAGTAAAGAAGCTGAACATCATCTTGTGACTTTGTGCTCTCTGACGTTAGCTCTTTGGTGATCAATACCAATCACTCAGCTTGGAAACTCAACAAATGTCAAAGTTATTAAGATTCAAATCACCACGTCTGCTCAAAACTTTCAGAATAAAATCGGAGCGAAAACAGAATGCAGAGATCATGGATCGTAATTCTACCTCAAAAATTCACTGCCCCACCCTTAATTATTATTTTGGAACCTTAAATGTAAAATGTAGGAAAGAACTCACCTCATCAGCAGGCTGAAAGAGTTAAGTCCCATGTTGGGTGAGAGGTACGCTAAGTTATACTTAGTGCATCCATGTTGCAACCAGGGAATAAGAGTAAACCTATGTTTTTCTCTGCCAACAGTTACCTTTTATTGACTTTACCTGCATTTGCTTTGTCTCTGAAGTTTTCTTGCAGGCAGACTAAACATACCTTACAAAATTGTGTACTGTTCTTATTTTATTGCTCACAATCGCTATCTCTCTGTCTCTGTTCTAGTTGAGGGAAGCCAAGTGCCATCCTCCCCTGTCTCTCTTACATCTGTGATAGGCTCTGTGGGTTTGAAGGATGTTGATTTGAGGGAAGATGAATCTGAACTGGCTACTAAACTTCTTGGCCTGCTTACAGGTGACTGGCTGTTACATAAAGTAACAATACTACTTGTAGAACCTCTGTATATTCCTTCTCTGCCCCACCCCACTGTCTGGGGTTTGTTCAGACAGCAGTTCACTACACACATGTTGTTATTTCAGTTAGTCTTGTTGCATTAAAACATACTTTCAGATTGTGATACATCACAAAACCCTTTGTTATGATAATGTTAAATGATTTTTTTTTGGCTTTTCTCTGCCCATATGCAGGCCTCACCCAGGCTGCTGGGGGAATGACCAGTCAGAGCTTTTGTGAGACGCCGGGGGAGGGGCTTAGGGAGTCCTCTCCATTTGACAGGCTGGCCACAAAGCTGGGCCTGCCCACCAACTGTGACATTGATCTAAGGAAGCAGGAAGAGCTGGAGGTAACAGTAGATATTTTGTGTTTATATGCTGTCTTTTTGGTGCTGCACGGTGGCTCGGTGTTAGCAGCGTCGCCTCACAGCTAGAAGATGCCCGGTTCATGCCCCGGTTAGGACGCCTGGGATCTTTCTGTGTGGAGTTTGCATGTTCTTCCTGTGCAGCGTGGGTTTTTCACCGGGTACTTCAGCTTCCTCCCACAGTTCAAAAACATGCTGAGGTTAATTGATGATTCTAAATTATCTGTAGGTGTGAATGAGAGTGTGCTTGGTTGTCTGTCTCTATGTGTAGCCCTATGATAGGCAGGGTGTCCCCTGCCTTCGCCCGAGTTGGCTAGGATAGGCTCCAGCCCCCCACAACAATACAGAGGATTAAACGTGTGTAGATAATGGATGGATGGATGTTGTCTTTTTCACATGAGGATGTTATAATTGCACAGTGAGAACACCTACCTGTGGTACAGTCACCTCTGCACTGGTGTTGTTCTGTTTCACTTGAGGCGTTGCTACCTGCCCTTTCTCGTCAGTACAGTTACATTATGACAGAGTACCATAGAAACCCAGAAAGAACAAAGAGGCTGTGCAGTGAACATGTCACACAGTTAATTACTTCAGCATTCTAGTTTTTTTTTTTTTTGTTTCATTGTGAGACTTTGTTGCCTAAGCGTCAACCTTTAGCATGTGGAGTCTGAAATTACCAGTACTTTTCAGAACCATTAGCTGTGTCCCAATTCAGGGGCTGCATCCTTCAAAGGCTGCATTTGAAGGCTGAATATGTCACAGTGGTGCGACGAAGGCTGTCCCATTTCATTAAAACTTGGAGACTCCTTCAAATGCGCCAGACGAATGCGTCCTTCTCCACGGCTGCAAAGGATGCATCGGTGTATCCTTTGTAGCCCCAAATATCCCAAGATTCATTGCGTGCCAGTGACAGTTTGATCAACAGCTGGAGTTTTAACTGCTTACAGTTTCTTTCCATTATACACAGATATATAATAGATTTGGAATAAATTGTCATTGACATTAAACATTTGGAACTTTTCATGCTCCAAGTTTCCTCCCAAAAGTGTCATAAAAGTCAAATATTTAAAATGTAGCAGGTAATGATATAAACTGTGTTTTGTGTGTGTGTGTGTGTCTGCATAGGAGCAGACGGCGGGCAGCGTCAGTAGTTTGGAGGGATTCAGTCCTAGCTCACACAGTGGAGAGACGAATCATCACGGAGCTTCAGGTAGAGGAGGAGGAGGAGGGCTGGGGAGAAGAACAGGAGGTTACGAAGAGGAAGAGAGCCAGTGGGAGATCCCGTGGGTCCTCATCCCCATAACAGGTTTGTCTGTGTGGCCCAGTCAGCCATCTATACAGTGGTGGAAAAAAAGTTTTCAGACACCCCAAACATTTTTGAAATATTGCATTAAGTATCACTCTTAGGTCTTCAAGAGTAATTTCTTTTTGTACAGTCACAGCCAAATCCCAAACAAACAAATCCCAAAGAAGCCATTAAAAACTTAAAATTGATCAGTTCCATAAAAATACATAAGAAATTTTGAGTTTTGGCTCATTGGTACCAGTGATCCACTAATGAAGGTTGTGCTTTTTATTAAAAGACACAATTTGTGTTGCCATACTTCGTGTCCATATAAAGCCAGCACATTTGAAAGTTTTTCAGAGACAAAAATGGCTAAAACAAGGAACCTAACGCAGGAAACACGGCTGAAGATGCACATTCTCAGCCAAGAAGGGTACAGCTGATCCGGGTGTGCAGGGAACACCGCCGAATGACATCACAGGAGCTTTAGCAGCAGTGGTCAAAACAAACTGGTGTCCAGTGTTCCACCCGCACAGTATGTGGCTGACATTAAGATCATGGCTTAAGGTCCTACAAGACTGTCAAGAAACCCCTGATCAATGAGAGGCAGAGGTTAGCCTAGCGTCGTTGGGACCAAGCACACAAGAACTGGACAACCAGGAATTGAAAGAGGATTCTGGGTCGGATGAGTCCAGTTTCCAGCTTTATCTTCCTCCTGCTGATGTGAGGGTACGCAGAAGGCCAGGCCAAGCATTATCTCCAGCATGTACAGTACCTACTGTCAAGCATGGTGGAGGCAGTATCATGGTTTGGGGATGCATGAGGGCTGCTGGTGTTGGTCATCTCACTGTCTGTGATGACAGTACTCAGCCAAGTACTGTGCCATTCTCCAAACCTACATGCTCCCTTCTGCACATGCACTGTTCCATCCAGGTCAAAACTGGATGTTTCAACAAGATGATGCCCCTGGCCACACATCCAGGGCCAGTAGAACTTGGCTGCAGGAGCACAGTGTCCAGGTCTTAGAGTGTCCAGCTCAATCCCCAGACATGAGCCCCATTAAAAATCTGTGGTGGATTATCAAAAGTTTTTTTTCAAAGCATAAACCAAAGAATTTAGAAGAGTTAAAAGCACGCCTCGGGGTCCCACCGGAAGAACTGGAGGAGGTGTCTGGGGCGAGGGAAGTCTGGGCCTCTCTGCTTAGACTGCTGCCTCCGCGACCCGGCCCCGGATAAGCGGAAGACAATGGATGGATGGATGGATGGATAAAAGCAGTAATTCAAGAAGACTGGGACAAGATCACCCCTCAACAGTGTGAAAGGGGAACATGGCAGCCAGGATTAGAGCTCTACTGCATGCTAATGGCAGGACAACTAAATATTAATTTGATGATGTGATGATTTATTTATTGTCTGTTCAGTTTTGATCACGTTCTCTGTTATTTGTTGACTTTGATACCGACAGTGTTGAGAACTGACACATTGAAACTGTCAACAATTTAGTTTTGTTAGTTTTTATCATATATATATATATAATATTTATATCATTTGTATTTGTTTGTGTCTGTCTGATGCAGCTACACCTTTTGAAACACAAAAAAGATTTTTCCACAAATATTTCATGATGATATTTGAGATTGTGTAAAATTTTGAGGGTGTCCGAAAACTTTTTTTCTACCACTGTACATCAAAACACACAAATTACAAAGATTCAGCTGTGAAATTATTGCCACTAACATTCTCTGAACAATGATTCAATATTCGTAGATATCACAAAGTCTGCCACAGTGTGATTTTGATTAGATTTAGGGGCCAATATATACCCATTAACACAGTTTATTCCAATTATATTATCAACTAAGAAATGGCAACTAGAATTTGGGTTCATTAAATTTATTACTAAGCTCTGGAAAACAGGATAATGAAATCATATATGTATATATATATATATATAGTAGCGTAGCTACACTTTACAATTACAATTGCACTCATTAATAAAGGGGCACCACTTAGATTTAGATTAGGCATCTAAGAAACCTTTATCAAGAATATTTCAGGTTGATATATTCATATATATCATACATATAATCATAAATTTATCAAAACTACTTGTATTGATCAATCTCATTACCAAAAGTCGTAAATTCAGATTTCATTGTCCTCCAGTTCCCAAACAAAGAAATACACGGCAGAACCGACGATAATTACACACAAACATTTATTAACTAACACTATAAACAACAATGACGTAACAACAGACAGTGAATGAATGCGGATAAGCTAATTAACTGTGATCATCACTGGAAGCAGCTGATAGGAAGTTGATGAATTTAGAATCACTTTAGAATTGGAAGCCAATTGTAATTTATAAATTCACCCGTTTAGCAGAAGAAAAATGATACTGACGTAGCCCTTGATGGAGGGAGAGGAAGGCTGCTGCAGGATGAGTAGCTGTGACGATCCGCTGGATGAGTCGGATCAGGAACGCAGAGATAAGGAGGTACTTTGGTGTAGTTGTGTTGTAAAAATGTACCAAAGTACAAACACTAGGAGTCGAAGCTTATAGTTAAAAAGAAAATGTTTGTGCTGTTGCGTTATTAAAGTTAACTTAAGAAGTCTAACTTCAAGTTAATCATAGAAAAACACAGCTCATGTAAATATTAAGAACCCTTGTTGAAAGTTGAGCTGTGTAAAGAAAAACTCTGTAAAGAGCTTTTGAAAAAGCCTGTTAAGTAAAAATCCTGATTTAAGAAAAAGCCAAAAGAAACAAAGCCCTAGCCCTTGGAAAAAAAATGCCCAGCCCCAGTTGCGTTCCAGTGACTTTCTTTTATATAGAAAGTTTTGTGGCCAAATTCAAATCAGCATCTGACCAATCGGGGCTGTGTCCATCCCAGGGGGAGGTCTGAGCTTCACTGTCCAGGAGAGATCAGAGGCCACATACCTTTAGAGCATACTTTAAGATCATTTCTTAAACATGCAAATTCAATTGGTAAATATCTATGATGATCACAGATCTAAAATCTCACTAAATGTTTGATTAAAACGACACCAAACATAACATGTTTATCTCACATGGTTCCTGAGATAATAATAATAAAAGATATAACACAAGAATAAGCTCACAAATAGTAGACTTTTAGGCTACATTAAGTAAACTTGTAATGTAACTACAAATGTAAGTATATACATTCAATTATAAGAAAAATACAACTTAGAAGTATACATGCTGGGGATAAAAGGTCTCTCTGTCTCACTGTGTGTCTTTTATGGTGGTGGTCTGTGACATAGAGGAGGGGGTGCTGGTGTCTCGTGTATGTGTTTCCCAATAAACACTTAAGATCCGATATGTTCTCCTTCCATGCTCTGGTTCTGATCAACCTGGTATCACAGAGTCCAGATGTTGGGATCATCACTCCAGAGATGTTGAATTCTTTAAATTTTATTATTTGAAAGTGTTTAGTTCAAATCCTAAAGAGAGTTCTTTGTGTTAGGAGGAATGTCATCTCTTCTTCTCCCGAGGTGTGGTTTTCCTCACCATTGGCACTTTTAAGACCCTTATCAGATTCTGGTGCAGGAGGGAGACATCCCATTGTCTCCAAAAAGGGGGTGATTTTGGTTAGCTGTCTCCTGAAATGGTTTCTTACCTATTTTAAAGCTCTGAGAAACAGTTTCTGGATTATCTGTGTGTTGAATATTAGAAATTTTAAAAAGCAATCTATTCTTTTTAAAAAGATTAACATAAACCTTGTGTTCACTATAAAGTGCCAGATTTCTCATCTTTGAATGCAGATGTTTTTATCAAAGAGCCTTTCATTGATGACTTGATGAAATAAAATATAAAACGGCACTGAAACCTTTCCTTTTAGCTC
Organism: Dascyllus trimaculatus; assembly: GCA_024666655.1. Lineage (NCBI taxonomy): Eukaryota > Metazoa > Chordata > Actinopteri > Pomacentridae > Dascyllus > Dascyllus trimaculatus. The sequence continues at coordinate 4,124,061 of CM045450.1, forward strand.
CTGAAATCTTTTGTCAAAACTTAATTGGGATCTTGACAATACAGTGTTGCTGTTATACTGCCCATCTTCTAGTGTTTTGGGGGCAAAAAGTGAAATAAACATCTAAGACGATCATACGTTCAATACAGAAAAAACAAGTTGTGCTCACATTTCACGGTTTAAAAGATTATGATGAATACATGACCATCATTTTAAAGTAGTACAACAAATATAAAGGTGCATTGAACTCATCCTTATCCAGAGTTAACAGATGGGTAAGAATTTTTTTTTCTTTATCTACTGACAGAATCTGGGTGTGTAGCTCAGCCCTTATGACTCAAACGTGAAAATTTGACACAAAAAAGCATTTTTAAACCCCCATGGAACCATGAAAGGAGCCAAATAGTTTTATAACCAGTTTCTTTACAACACAGCAGTCATGCATTTTGCACTTAAAATGGCATCCAGGGACAACGTGTATCAGATCGCAGCTTTGTGATGTTCAGTACAGAGTTGTAAATCTTTTAGTTGTAGGTGAAGTTGAGTGAAATATTTTGCCTTTCAGTTAGGTGCTGCAGTGCAGGCTTTGAAGAAGCAGATTATGACCTGATTGCAGGCCATAAAAGTTTACTTTGAACTCTATCTGCAGGTCTGTGTTCAGAGAGGTACACCCAGAGAGACAGGAACGTCCCTCAGGACCCTCGTTTCCAGCACCTCGCCACGGCAACAAGCGTCACCACAACAACCGAACCTCACAGGACCGGCCCCACCTTCTCCCCTGAGCCCCGCCCTTCTGCCTCTCCCTTCCACTTACCATCCCATGAAGCAAGCCCTGCTCTGTCCCCCTCCCAAATCCCATCACCTGACCCCAGCCCCCCGATTTCACCCTCCCAGTGTCCATCTCCAGACCCAAGTCCCTCTCCTTCACCGTCTCAGTGCCCATCTCCAGAGCCCAGTCTCCCTCCTTCCCCTTCCCAATGCCCATCTCCAGAACCCAGCCCTCCCCCATCACCTTCCCAGTGCCGATCCCCAAAGACCCACCCTCCCCTTTCATCCCCGTGGTGCCAGTCTCTGGAGCCTGATAAGCTCAGCCCACTTATGAAGAACCAGAGAGGTGTTAACGAGGAGCGGTTAACCCTCTTAGCCTCCAGGGAGTTTACAGGTAACATCAGGCAACCTGAAATCGTCTCACGTTCTGCTTGATCCTTTTGTTAATCTTAGACTGTAATGCCACCTGCAGTTTTGACTTTGAAAATGGGACCAAATTTATTTCCTGTTGCAGTTTTTACTAAACTAGTAGCTGACAAAAAGTAGAATATTTGCTTTACAGCATTGGTTGTATCCAGTCTAATAAAGTCTTCCTCTTGCAGGTGTGTCCAATGACAGGAGAGAGAAACCTCAGGGGAAAGAAAAGAAGAATGGAGAGGCACTTATTTCTGCATCTATCCGTCCATGTAACCCTCCAGCTCTAGAGCAGAGGACTCCACCACTGCCTGCTATGCGAGGGAAGGAGGAGGCAGAGCGGAAAACAGGGAAGGTTAAGGAGGGACAGGTAGAACTTTCTGAAAAGGAAAAGAAAGCTCTGCCAGTTGAGAGAGTGTGGAAACAAGGGGAAGCAGAAGCTGTTGAATGTAAGCCAAATGAGGAGGAGATAGTGCACATGATGCAAAAGGCATCTAGTGGAAAGGAGCAAAAGGGAAAGTCGAACGAAGTAACTGGTGGCTCTGTGTCTTCTCCTTCTGTCTCCTCTGCTGGGGTTTGTCCTCACAGAGATATTGACAGCATTGTGAACAAACATGTGGGTGATTTCTCCTCTGAGATTCAGCTTCTCCTGCAGGAGGAGAGCGTTCATTACAGCTTCCCACAGTCCCCACACTCTACTTCAAACACAGAAACCACTACACCTGAACACACACTCCCGTACGCCTCAGTATCTCAGTTTTCACAATATGTGTCTTTCTTCAACCCCTGTCCCCCAGTCAACGAGTACTTGAGCTCACTACGAGACAGCATGAACATCATGCTAACAGAGTTAGATGATAGCTGGCCTAGCCAGACGCCTGACACCAGCCAGACTAATTCCGATGCCACGTTGGCTAACAGTGTTAGTGCTTTTGTGGCCAGTGTCCGTGCAGCTAATGCTAAAACAGGCAGAGATGATGAGGTTTCTGCTTCTTGTGGTGAACTGAATGCTGCTGATGCCAGTCCCTCAGGCAGTCAAAGTCCTGCTCTCTCCAGAGGAAGCGAAGTGTGGCGGCCAGATGCTACAGACTGCAGGAATCCCACAACGTCTCATGTCACTTTATCCACTCCTACCTCTTCATCTGCTTCTATATACAAGCCTGCCAACACTACTGTCCTCTGCCCTCCTAAGAAGTCACAACAGTCCCAGTGGAAACCACAGCAAAGTCACACTTTAGAGACCAGAACAGTCACTCAAGACATCGAGCAAACACAAGACAATGGCACTGCCAAGACTGTACTTTGTACTGCTGGTGTGGACGTGGGGAGAACTCTTTCAGATACAAATTGTAACACAACCCTGCCAGGGTTCAGTAGCGTCTCTCTACAACTACCAGAATCTTCCAACCCCTCTGTACCGGTTTCCACCCTGAGCTCTGTATGTGTCTCTGGACCCAGTGTGGTCTCTGCTCCTCCAGCCACAGCCCTGACCTCCCTGATTGGCAAGCTGCAGCCAGAGGTGTTCAACAATCTGGTGAAGATCATGAAAGACGTCAAGAGAAACTCCATACAGTTTTACCTCCATTGCACTGAACCAGGAGACCAGGTCTATGAAGATGTCAAGGTAAGGCCATGGGAGTCAACACTGTGAATAATACATCAAGAATAGATGCACATGGATTCCCTAAATACATACAAATCTATGGTAATATATAAGTGCATTGTCTTATAAAAACTAGTAAACAGTACTAACACCTCAATAAACAAACACTAATAAATAAATATAGTTACTCGCGATTGTGAGTTACACAAAAGTGAAGAACCTAGTTACATCCTGTGAATCAGTCCAAACTATAATGTAAGAAGTTCATGAAGTGTATTTTGCTTTAATGTGGTGGCTTGAAAAATTTGATGTAAAAGTCTGTAGAATGATTACATTTTTTTAAATATGCTGTGTGTTATGTCGAAGGAACTTCTGTTGAAGCAGGGTAACGTGGAGCAGAGTCCTGTGGCCTTTCTGAACCAAGAAAGCTCTGATGACAGACTGCTGGTCATTATTAAGAACAAAGACATAGCTGGACACGTACACAAGGTAACTGCTTCTGCTGTGTGCGCGTTTGCATGCATGGGTGCAAAAATTACACATTTTATTTGAAGACTTCATGATGATGATGCAGTTCAGGTCTGAATGCCACCTGGTTGGTGTGTTAGACTTCTGATTTTCTTGTGCTGTGGACTATAGGATCTCTGCAGGTTAACTGCTCTGTAGATCCATGGTCCAGTTCAGTACTGCTCTTTCAGATCCGTGGAGGATTGAATATATTCTGTGACTTAACAAATGGACTGCAATCCGATCTCTTTATCTTTTTATGTTTTGTTTGTCCCAGTAGATGCTCTAGTTGTCTTGCTGTTAGTTCCCATGTCTGCCAGACGTTCTAGTTGTTTGCAGCAGTGCATTAAACCAGAATCAGAATCGTGTTAATTGCCGCCAAGTAATTTTTACATTACAAAGAATTTGTCTCGGTCTGTTGGTGTAAACAGTTAAAAAAGTTTTTTTAAAAAGCAGATAGCAAAAAATAAAATAATATTAAGAATATTAAAAAACAAAAGAAGTATAATAAGATATATATAAATATATACACTAACATATGTGCAGAATGTCAGATGGATAGTGCGAGACAGACAGACAGTGCAAAAAGAGCAGTTGTGCGTTCATGTCTCTGGTGGGAGTCAGTGGGGGTCAGGGGCCTTGTTGATGATACTGGCTGCAGATGGGAAGAAGCTGTTTTTGTGGTGGGAGGTTTTAGTCCTGATGGACCACAGCCTCCTGCCAGAGGGCAGTGGTTGACAAAGTCTGTGTCTGGGGTGGGAGGGGTCAGCCACAATTCTCCCTGCTCGCCTCAGAGTCCTGGAGGTGTACAGGTCCAGGAGGGATGGGAGACTGCAGCCAGTCACCTTCTCTGCTGAGCGAATGATGCGCTGCAGCCTGCTGTTGTCCTTGGCAGTGGCAGCAGTGTACCAGATGGTGATGGAGGAGGTGAGGATGGACTCTGTGATGGAGGTGCAGAAGTGCACCATCATAGTCTTTGGCAGGTTGAATTTCCTCAGCTGCTGCAGAAAGTACATCCTCTGTTATGCCTTCTTAGTGATGGAGCTGATGTTCAGCTCCCACTTGAGGTCCTGGGTGATGACAGTTCCCAGGAAGCAGAAGGACTCCACAGTGTCCCCCATCACCCTGTCCCCAGAGCACAGAGTGATGGGGACAGGTGGGGCTGCGTTCTTCCTGAAGTCCACCACCATCTCCACTGTCTTTAGAGCATTAAGCTCCAAGCTGTTCTGGCTGCACCAGGTCACCAGATGGTCAATCTCCCACCTGTAGGCAGACTCGTCACCGCCAACAAACATTTATGTTTGCTTTTGGTTTGATACGCTCCAGAAGTGGTGCCAACTTTCATACAACAGGGTGGAAACAAGACTGTAAGATGTGCATAATGCTAAATACTGCTATGATGCTGTGATGTGAGCAAGCACAATATTCATGTTGCAGGAAGTGAAGATTGAAGTAAGTAATCTGAACTCAAACATGTTACAACTGTTTAGCTACTTAATAAAAAAAGAAAACTTGCATGGTTCTTATGTCTAGTAAATAATCTACAAGAGACGTCTGACACAGTTTACTTGGTTCTTGGATCTGCTGACTTACTTTATTCAAAAGATTCAAAGTTTGTTGACATGCAGGCTGCGCATGTGCACAGCAAAGTGAGTAAAACAACAGGAAAGAGATACTGAAAGAAATGTGGTTGCAAAAAGAAACACGTCAGTAGCTGCAGTTGTTCACCTAATAGACTGAATGAACCATTCACTAAGACGGAGTCATTCCTGCAGTGAGCTGGCTTTGATTTCAACCCGGACCCATTGCTGTAAAAAAAAAAAATAGTCCAAGTAACTTAGTTCACTTGAATCTTTGTGGAGTGAGAAGACATTGCCTTTGGAAGCAGTTCACTACCAAGTGTAGTTACTGTGTGTTTTTCAGATTCACTGCCTGATATCTTGGATTATAAATAACTCAAATTGAAAAGGGACTAGCCAGGGGAGGGCAGTCTGGCAATCTTTTATTGTGGATGATTTTAATTTGATATGTAATTTGCTTTTTAGAGGAGTCACACAAGTTGCATCATTAAAGGTGCTGTGTTTAAGTATTTGATTTAGAGAATTCAGTCACTGCTAACCAACTAGCACTGGCTAGTCTGATCTATAGACCGGTTAGCTCTCATGTTTCTTTACTTGCAGTTCAGGTTGGCCAGGTTGCTGTTGTGGTGTTCCTTGATATCATTCAGCTGCCTCTTCAGTGAGGTCGTGGCCCGTGGACAGATTCCAGCTGGAGAGGCAGCTGAATGAAACCAATGAAACCCTCACCTCCTGCCAGAACTGTCAGAGTGAAACCACAGAGAAAACATGATGCAGAGATTCTTTATTTGGGCCTTTAACCTTGTGTTGAAGTGACAGTCTTTGTATCCTGGCAGCCATATGCATAATTAATCGTGTTTGCTAAAACTCCTGGGGCATTTGTTATGATGATCTTTTGGGGGAGAGTCCCAATAGGAATATTATCTTTTAGCCAAATCGTCCACACGAAGACTGACACTAGCTGTGTTTATGTGTTTGTGTTTATGCCAGATCCCAGGCTTGGTTTCTCTGAAGCGACACTCCTCTGTGGTGTTTCTGGGAATTGATACGTTGGATGACATCAGGAACAACAGCTACAACGAGCTTTTTGTTTCTGGAGGATGCATCGTCTCAGATGACTTTGTGCTCAATCCAGATTTCATCACTCACGGTAGGTCACCATTTAGAATCCAAAGTCACTGTTCTGTCATCCGAGTCATTGAGATGGAAAAGATTTATGCAAATGTCTTACTTTACTTACTCTGTTCATACTTCATTTATTGAGAAAATTCTGATTTTAGAAATACAATAAATTTTTTGCATAATTTGTCTTGAATGATGAGACAAATGCATTCATGCTGTTTGTATTTATTACATTGTGTTATTCTGCAGATCAACTGGCTGCACTGCTGATGTTCCTGGAAAAGCACAACTCTGTCGAGAGTGTTTGGAGGTGGAAGGTTCACTGCAAAACCCACAAAAGACTCAAAGAACAAGCCAGGTACTGATTCTGCTTCTTACTGTGTGATGCCCTTCATTATAACACAAGATTAAACTGCAGTATTTGAAATGACGTTTAACTGAATCATTACCTGTTGGTTGGATGATTAAAACGGTGAACATTATTGATCTTGCCTGCTCTGGATGGTGTCTCTTCTCATTTACAGGCTTATGGTGGAATTACTGTAGGTGATATTATTTTCAGAATTAGTAAAAAAACTCAGTTTTTCTTCAACTAATGAATAACTTTAATTGTATGTCAGCACAAATTCCTCCAGAAACATGTAAACTATACTTTCTCTTGTAGTTTGAATGCAGATCACATGGATTCTGACCTGCGGCTGAAAAACAAACAGGAAAGTTTAATTTGTGTGTGTTTGTGTGGTTGCCAGGTTCAGGAGAGACGCAGCCAACCTACTGGACATGCTGTCAGCCTATCAGAAGCGCCAAATTGTAGAATTCCTCCCGTATCATCACTGTGACATGATGAACCATCAGTCACCCGACCTGGACTGTCTCATTGAGCTCCAGGCCCGGTATACACAGTACCGACACACAATCTTCCTCACTGGTTCGTACCTGTCAGCAGCACTGACACTCCAGGGTCCTTATCAGTAGCACTCATTAGCTGCTGAGATTGAAAACTGTATTTCATACCTGAACTGTCATACTGAGGGCACTTGTGTTGTAGAATTTGTTCTGTTTTCAGTAACCCTCACTAAAAATGCACTGCAAGGTTTGAAAGAAGCAGAGACGAGGTTACAAAGAGCATAAAGTACAGGTGTGACCTGAAGGGGGTCTCTCGTTTTTCATACTCTGTACACAGTATGATTACATACACTGTAAAAAAAAAACTACAACAACCATGAAAATCTGGCAGCATGAGTGCAGGAAAAATACATTATAAATGCTTTAAGCTTCAAACATAGTGAAAAGTGATATAGTGTCATTTTACAGACATTTTTGTTTGTCAAAGAACAAGTTATTATTTGCAAAACTACAGATTGTTGATATGAATTGGATTATTTATAGTTTTAGCCTGTTTTTTTGTTGTTGTTTATACATTCAAATGTAAAGGGAACTTCTTTACTGTGATTGGACTAGATATTATGTGTAATTTAACAAAATAGGGAAAATCTAACAGTGAAGAAATGGTTTATACCAGTTTTTCAGTCCTTAATGTACTTTTTTCCAAAATATCTGTAAAATAATGACTTGTGGATTTCAGTACAGTAAAATGAGTGTAATTTTATTAGCCAACATTTTTAAAATATAAATTATATCATTTATAGTTTTGACTTGTTTTAATGGTTACCAGGCAAATTAATGCCTTTTTGATAGTTTACTAGAGATCTGTGAATTAACAAAACAAAGATCTGTAAAATAACGATAAATAGTGACAAAAAATGACAGTTTAAAAAGAAAACATACATTTTTTACAGTGCACATGTGACTAACATAGCTTCCTCCAACACTCGTCTTTTTCTATACTCAGAACATCATTTTGAGAAGTTCTTCGCCTACTCCAACGGGGGCATCATTGTTTCCAGTATCAAGGAGATTCTACACAACTTCACCAGAATGGTTGGATGTCATGACATCAAGGACAAGCAGCCATTCATAGACGATCTGCTGGCTCCCAAAGGTCAGTCGTGGCGATCTGGTATGTTTGTATCTTTTTCATTTAGAATATATGAAGATCCTCTTAAAAACCAACATTACCTGTGCTCTGTTGCCTTTGTCGAAGCGTGTTCTTTAATTGCTATTGAGGTGTCACCACGAAGCAATGAAGACCCCAAGACAGAATATTCAGTCAAGAATATTTAGTAGCATTGGATGATCAGAATGTATGCATACAGGTTCTCTCTTGATCTAGCTGGATGTCTGCATCAACCTCTTCACAAGAGAGAGACACAGTAACCTCAACTTAGCACTATACATAGTTTTTCGTATGGAAATGTGCTTCTATCTGATTGGTCTATAGTTGGGAGGACTCGTGGTTTAGACTTGAATCCTCCAGTCAGTCAGAAGTTTCTTCATCAGTCCGGAGCCGTCTTCTTCCTGGAATTTGAAAGCTTCATGTATGTTCAACTCTAAGAGTAACAGTAAAGGGTAAAGTCTCTTACTGTGCCAAAGGTTAAACTTCTATTTAGGATGAAGAAAGTATGAATTATTTAATTATCTAATTGAAAGCAGATTTATTTAACTTATTTATGAACTCTTGCTGTTGTATCATTTATCTAATTTTAGTATATTGTTCCAATTAGTATCTTCAAGTGTTATTTATCAATGTCTTATCATCATATAGTTTGGTTTCAATACTCCTTCTTTTAAGGTATTTAATATTAAACATTGTTTGTGCTTAAACATGTTCATTAGTCTGATCAATGAACTTTTAACCTTATGGTCTGCTTGACTTGTGCAGATATGCAAGTTATTTTCCTCCAAGTTCTGAGGCGCCTCTCTACTTAAAGTTTCCTTTACATCATATCTAAGTCTTCAGGTGTGAACTCTAATGGTTTGCTGCTAAGATCAAGGCTAGGTTGCGGTTTTAGAAGACCATCTGCACATCCTGCCTTAACTACCTGTTACTAAAATTAAAGTACGGTCGATGCTAAGAATACTTTCTGCACTCTGTCCCGCATGTCTCAATTGTCTGCAATCCAACACAAGCTCTGCAAACATGATTATGATATGCTGGTTGTAATTAATATAAATGATGCAAGCATGATTATGGTAAAGCTAACTATGATTAATATGAGTTTAAATGATGATTACACATTTATGATTAAAATAGTCAATATACATGTAATTAAGAAAATAAGGTAAGAAGTGATTATGAGATAGAAAATAATTGAAGTATCAGAATATCCTCATCACCTGCTAAACAGTATGTGTGACTGTGCTTTGACCTAATGATAATGTCACAATGGAATGGCAGATGCTAGCATCCTAACGTTAAATCTTTATGCTGTGGTTACCATCTTCTTTCAGCATGTTAACATTCTAACATTTGCAGATGAATAATAAATGTTTTTGGTCCTGTTCGGTCATAATCTGAAGTGCTTAACATAGGAATGTTAGTGATTTATTATTAAACGATAATTGTAGTTAATAATTGAATTGATTAAAATATACTGACCAGTAGGGCAAAAGACGGGGGACATGCATGTCAGATTTACTGTAGTACTTTGGTGCACCAGCAGGTGGAGACTCTTACTGTTTGGGGAGTTACAGGTGTGTTTGCTGAAGCCTGTAGGGGTCCATTAAATGAGTGCTCCTTCCTGCTGTCTCATGACTAACTGTGGCTATTGTATGCATGAAGTCTGCAAAATACAGTTGTAATAAAGGTGTCTAGCGGCTGACTGGTTTGTCTGGCTAGCTACCTGAGGCTCAGGTGCTAAACTAGTATTTTCAAATGCTAACGGCTGTCGTTCAGGTGGTAGAATGGGTTTTACACAAATCAAAAGATTGACGATCCCCAACCCCTCCATATATTGAAGCGTCCTTGGGCAAGACACTGAGCCCAGAGTTGCTCCCGATGGTAAGCATGGTGTGGGTGTGCATTGATAGGTTAATGAAAAACAACCTGTAAAGTAATTTGTAGAAGCTAGCTAAGATTAAAAAAACAGTACATAAGTGCAGACCTTTAACTGTTTCACACAGGTGGGTGTCTGTCAGGGGAGAGCCTCACTTTATGCAGTGTATCAGCCACACTCTGCTCTGAGTATAAATCCATTCTAGAAGTGACGTTAGTTCTGACAGATTACCTGGACTAAAGTTGCAGTGACAGTATTTATGTATATATAAGTAAGTTGGTTTTGCAGTGAACATTGAGTAGTTAAAGTGTTTTTTATCAGCATATGGAAAGATATCCTCTGTTTATCTTTCAATTCACCAATGAATGAGTTATTGATCGGTAATGTGTCGCCTCTTTATGTTTTCCCATCTCTTCTGTTCTGCTGCTGCTCCGAGTTCTGCTGTCTCTCCCTCTGTTCTACTATTTGTCTTTATGTTCTCCTGTCTCTCCTTCTGTTTCACTGCCTCTCTCGGAGTTCTGCTGTCAGTGTGTGAGTTCTACTCAATGTTTCCGTCTGTCCTCAGGTCACAGCGAGCAGCTCAGTCATGGGAACACTGTGTCGGGTTCTGAGCGTTCTCCCTCCATCTTCCCAGCGCAAAGCCACTCCCTGTCCTCTGGCCACCAGTCCCAGCACATCCTCCCACAGCCCAGCCTCCCCTCTCTCCCCCACCTCCCCAATCAGCTTGTTCCAGACGCCTCCTGTAGGGACGGCGTGTTGCCTCCTTCAGACAAAGACTGTGAGGTTCTCCGACGGGCCATCTCGCAGTTGCGTGCAGAACGCCAGGCGCAGCTGAAACAGCTACAACACCAGAAGCACCTGTTGGAGCTGCAGGCAGAGCTGAGCATTAACCCCATCAAGAGCTTCACCGACACTCCAGCTGGTGCAGCCAGCGATCACACCACCACTCCTCCTGATGACTCCATCCAGCTGACTCCTGGCAGGGCGGTGGCAGCCACTCTGGACTTAATTCACTCTACACTGCAGCCAGAGCTGGGGGAAGAGAGACAGGAGGCGCCCACAGAGGGGCCCAGAGGAAAAGCAGAGGATGGAAATCAGAGAGGTAGTATTCTGGTGAGAGCAGCGAGAGGAGACGGCAGTCCTGGTAATAGCGATACATCTACTCCTTCAGCCAATCACAAGGCAACCACAGTGACAGGAGCAAGTACCCGGACTGACTCAGCTAATAACAGGAGAGATAAAGAAGCAGATCAGCAAGGAGAACCTGCATTTTCCAAAACGGCTCAGCACAGTGCATCGACCTGCAGCACCACAGTTGGTTCTGTAGAGGGCGACGGATCGAGGTCAGTTTTACAGCACGCTGGTTTGGTCAGAGCTCAGTGTTTAATATGATGGAATCTGTAACATTTAAACTGGTCCAGAAGCTTCTGGGTGAGTCTGTGTGTTACAGCAGCTGAGTCACGAAAAAGAATCACAAAACTCAAAGATGCAACTAAGGAATGAGTTAATAACTAAATAATTATCTAGAAACTGAACTCTATTTTATTTTTAGTGCTGTGAATATCAGGTACACATTTGCTGGTAAAGCATCAATGATGATTTAATAAAAAAGAAGAAACAATGTGAGATTTATTACTTCATTTGTTTTCCTCTTTTTCACTACTATTAAGTGGAATAAAGTAAATGAAAAGGTGGAATAGAGAACAAGAAAATGGCAAAAAAGAAAAAAAACACCCTTTATGGCTCTGACCCCAGCTTCCTAAGATACATCCTTATTTGATCCCCATGTAGGATCAAATAAGGATATCTGAAAAAAGAGAATCCTCAGCTCTGTTGACTGCTGCTGTTTCTAATCTCAGCTCCACACCGTGATTTCGTGACCTGTTTGTTCCTAGTGACGCTCTTCTTGTTTCCTTCTCGCAGCGGCACACAGTCAGGCCGGGAGCAGCCAGTCAGAGCTGACAAAGCACCACCAGGCAACAGCACAGCCAGCAGCGCCAAGGTAACTGGAAATATCGCTGCAGTACCAGACCAGGACGGCGGCCCGAGTTCTGCTGTGCCCCGACTACAACCGATCCAGCGGCATTTCAACAAACAGCAGCTGAATCTGCCCCACCCGCCTCACAGCCAGCAGCCAGGCAGCGGCCTCCTGCAGCCCCCCCTGCTGCCTCGACTCCACAGTCAGCCCTTCTCCCCGGGCCCTATGCTGGGGCACCTGACTGCCCTGGGAGGGATAAGGGGCCTCCTGGGGCCCACGCCAGTATGGTCAGGGGGTTTAGGCCCTCCAGGTGCTGCTGCTGCCCTGGTTTGGGGCTTTCAGCAGACCGGCAGGGACTTCAGTGCTCCAGGACTGCTGGGAGGATACCACGGCCCTGCAGGTCAGGGCGGCAACAGGTACAGAGGGGGACAGCGAGGGGGGGGCTTCAATGGGATGTAAGAGCAGGTTTAACTACAACAGCTGATCAAACCACAAGCGCAGCCCTGCTGCAGTTCAGGTAGAAAACCAAAAACATCCCAAAAAACCGACAGGTGCTAAAGAGGAAGGAGTGTCCCCACTGCACCGCTGCCACAGTTCATTGTTTATCATCACTAAACCAGGAAGATGCTCAGCTCAGGAGAGTCCTGCAGCGCTGTCTCTGGGAGTCCGGACCATTCAGTCCATCAGGGTTCAGCAGCCTGAAGATCCAAACATACAAACTCACTTCTTTTATGGTTTTCATGGTTTTTTGATAGTGACAGACACAGATGGGAAATGCCAGAAGAGACTGTGTGTTTAAAAAAATAAATGAACCTGGAGTCAAACCATCTGAACATGACGCTGCTCATTAGCAGCTTTAATTAAAACAAAAAACACTGATGTGAGGCAGCTGGAAAAAAAACAAACATGATCTGCTTTAATTTACACAGAGAGAGGCGTCCTCTGTTAAAGATAGTACAAATTATTCTTAACTAGACACTCGGAGAGCGCAGGCCTCTGTCAAGGTATTCACTCTTCTGTATGTGGACTCAGTCCGTACCAAAAGGTAGTTTTTGCCTCATCCTGATTACAAACCAGCTGCACTCTGTAGAGTGTGGAATCAAAAAGATGTAGAAGAAACTTATGCACCTGCAAAAATTGAAACCTGAATCATGCTGGGTCTTGGTGTGGAAACCCGTTTACTACCTGCTAACCTTAAAACAGTGAAGGGCGAAGCTCTGTCACAGCTTGTGAAGGTTTATGACTGATCAGAACAACCACAGCAGGTTACTTCACCTGAGACAACAACACAAACAGAAGGCTTTCTGAATGAAGGGTCTTAGTTCAGGAGCCTCTTTGTTTCCAGTAAGCCTCTACTCTGAGACAGAGCTTTGACTAAAATGCAAAACAGGTGGAATCCCAACTCCCAGCTTCTTTAAATGCACCACCACTTAGACGGTTTGACGTACAGTTTGTGACTGACAGCGAAATGGGACATAAGAGATTTTTTTTAGTCACAAAGAATTTTTTCTGGGAATGGATTTATTCTTGAGGATGTTTTCTCCACCAAGGAAAAGAGCTGCTTCTTTGTGAAAACCGATACTGTGGAAGAACTTAAACAACCAACCAGACAGACAGACTGCCTTACACGTCTTCCAGCTGTTTATATGTTGTAAAAAGCATTTTTTGTACTGAATGTGTGGTTTGCCACCCCAGAGCTGTTTGTGTTCAGTTGATGTTGTATGTAGGAAAAGATTCTGTAACAGACTGGTTTTAACTTAAATATCATTTTTATGTTGTTTTTTTTACACAAAGTTTTTCGTAATAAATCTGCCTGCAGAAACCAGTGGTTGAACCTCGAGGTTTTCTTGGTCTTAGATCAAGTTACGAGTGCAGTTTGACCTCTCCGCAACTGAATTTAGATTTATTGTAACTATATGTGAATTTCCAAAGCTTTAGACATCACCTATGAGAAAACCTCAGAACACACTGTTATTTATGATAATGTACTCAGAGAGTCCTGGAAGACCATCAGCCACAACACTAAAGCCACCAACAGGTGAAGGGAATAACATTGATCATTTAGTTACAATGCAGTGTTCTGATGTGGAACCTCAGGTCCTGGTGTTCATGTGGACGTTACTCTGGCACCTACCAACCTACTACGACCAAACACAAACCCTCATGGGAATGGCTCCACCCCAGCAGGACAATGTCCCCCACATTCTGCAAAATTGCTCAGCAACGGCCTGAAGAACCTGACAAAGAGCCCAACGACTGACCCGACCTCCAAAGTACCAAGATCCAAGTCCAAATGAGCATCTGTGGGATACAGTGGAACAAGCCAGATCCACAGAGGGCCACCCAACAACCCACAGGACCCACAGGATCCACTGCTCCCGGTGCAAGACAACACAGTACATCTTGAGAGCTCCTGCCCAGGCTGAGAGGATTGAGAGCTGTTTGGGTGCTCAATATACCAATTAAAAGTTCCAGTCCATTTGTTTTGACTCACAGAGACCTCTGTTTTTGGAACGGGAACAAACTAGTTCAAGGAAAACTGCAAACACAGCGTCTTTAGAGAAAAGTTCTCACCTTTGAAAGTGTAACATTGTTTTAACTCTGTGAACTCCAGACACTTTCTGGGTGGTTTTCTGAGTCACATCTTTACTCACTGTGGATTTCTTTTTAACTCCAATATAAAGTCTTGCATCTCTACGGAAACAGAAGTAGAAAGAACTCCTCTGTATTTTGTGCAAATAATCAGGACATAATGCCATAAATTATATGAAAAAGGAAAAATGAAAGTTAAATTTTTTGGTTTCTTATTTTAAATTTTTTTAAAAAACCTAAAATAAACGTTGACATTTTTCACGGCTACATGTCACCAATAAATGGTGCTTTGTGTAAACACAGCCTGCAGTTGAGCTGAGCTCAGCTGAGGAATGTAAAATTGGTAGTTTTTAACAGGATCTGGTGCAAATGCTTATTTATTACACAGTGAGTTTGATCATATCACGATTTTAAGTTTATGTTTTCAACAGAACCAGACATCATATGTGAAAACTTAAAGGGCCATTGCAACGTTAAAATCCAACGATTTCCTTCTGTTTTTACAATTTCTGGCTCTGGTAATTGCCGAAACATTAAAATTAGTGATGGTTTGGAGATGAATTTTCACTTCAACAAGGTTTAAATTAATTGCAGTTCTGAATAAAGATCCTTCTGTGTGAACTGTTTTCAGTCCAACTATGATCAGTGTTGTTGTTTAACTTTGACTTGTGGTCTTGCTGGAGCACAAGTCTTTTCCCAGGTTGCTTTGCAGGCTGCAGCAGGATTGTTGCGTCTTTTGCGGCTGTGATTCGACCCTCATCAGACCACAGAGCCTCCTTCCAGATGTGCCCTTTGACTGTTGAACCACACCACAGTTTTGAATGTGAGCTCAGTGAGGAGAAGAGATGATGGAGGAAGCCAACCACTAACACTGAAGACCTTGAAGGTATCATGAGGAGGCTGCAGTTTTGACTGCTTTGGTCCTCGCAGCACGACACGTCTGTAAACACCTGAAGCTTCTCTTCGCTGGGCCTCCAGAAGTTCCCACCTCTGATGAAAATAATAGAAAACCAGGTTAGTCAATATGTTGAAGCTCTTATGTGGGATGACTGATGTGGTCTTTTCCAATACTGATCATTGGTAATCAAGGAGAGCAATCCCAGATGTTTGGAACTCAGACACATCTGTGAAAACGTGCCAGAGTTTATAATAATACGCATCTGTTAAAATGCCTTTGTTTATTAATATTTTACCTAGATTTAGTTGGAGAATGAATTGATTTTTTATTATTCATGATGTGTAAGCAATCAGATGGTGCTGTGGGTGGGACATAGAAATGGAGTGAAGCAGCTACGTCATAGTCTGAATTATTTTGTTGGGAATTTTTATTTTTTATCAAATCCAATAAACTTTATTAATCTGTTAGGAACTTCATTTTCAGAGAAAGCGCCAGTGCAGAAACAGTAAAATAATAAAACATAGCACACGTCCATTCATAAATTGCAGTTCAGAAGCTCATGAGTTCCATAATAAATAGATTAAAAACAATAGGCCAATAGTAGTAGTCCTGATAGTCCTCAGCTACAGTTTTGTGTATCAATCAGCTGTTTAACAGGTGGATGGAGGTGGGGAGGAAGCTGGAGGTGGCCCTGTTTGTCCTTAGTGGGAGCGACCTGCACCCTGAAGGTAGCAGAGTGTAGCGACGGGTCAGTGGAGATCTGGGGGCCTTTCCTCAGGACTCTGGTGTTGTAGATGGTCGTAAGTGACTGACCAATGATTTTTTACATTTTTATTTTCTTGCAAGAAGCTGATACCAATAATCAGAAAATGCAGAATACTGAACTGGATAATTAGCCAGCCGATAATCAGTCAACACCTAATTCTTATGGTTAAAGGTGGGATTGTTTTCATATTTGATTTATCTTCTATTGATTTTGTTGATTAGCTGATGGGTGGTTTGGTCAGGAAAATGTTAGAAAATAGTGGAATATCCCTTTTCCCTTTGTCTGACTAGATGACAGTTTACATTTTAGTCACACAATACTAAAAAATACCAGAAAATATTTACTTTTACTCTGTGTACTGAAATGTAGCAGTGAATTCTTTGTTGCAGCTCTTATTCACACTGACCTGAAGTGACCTTTATTTTGAAAATCTGTCTTTTTTTTAATCTGCTCTAGTTTTTTTGAGTTGATATAAATTTAGTTCAAGTAAACTTTAAAGCTTCAGTGGGATGATTTAAGCCTGAGAGCGATACCATGATTGCAGGTGCTGATGCTTTTTTTAAAACAAGAATTTGCACAGAAAAAAAAAGTCCACGTCAAAGTGAAAACAATTTCCTACAAGTTATAGTGAATTATTTCAAACTATAAAACCTAAAACAAATGATTGTGTAAGTGTTCACCTCCTATAAGTCAGATGCATTGTTAGCTGCAATCACAGCACTGAGCCTGTGTAGATTTGTCTCAGTCAGCCTCTGTGAACTGGAATTTACCTCATCCTTTATTGCAAACCTCTCCAGGATTTCCTGTACTTGGCTGCATTCATTTTACCCTCTACCTTTACAAGCTTTCCAGGGCCTGCTGCTGAGAAGCATCCCCACATTATGATGCTGCCTCCACCATGCTTCACAGTAGGGATGGTGTGATGTGCAGTGTTTGGTGTCCTGCATCTAGTCTGATGGCCAAAAAGCTCAATTTTGGTCGAATCAGACCAAAGAAGCTTCTTACACTGGACTCGAATCTCTCATTTGCCTTCTGGCGAACTAGTTCAGATGTAATATGATCTTCTTTAACAGCGTCTTTCTCTTCGTCAGTTTCCCATAAAGCTTTGGCAGCTGGAGAGCAGGCAACAGTTTTATATGAACAGTCTTTCCCAACTCCACTCCTGAAACCTGTAACTCCTTCAGAAAAGTCATAGGTGTCTCCTCCACTAGTCCCTTCATTGCTCGGTCACTCTGTTGTTGAGGACATCCTGCTCTAGACAGGTGTGCCATATTCCTTCCATTTCTTAATGATGAGCGGTACAGTTAATCAGAACAGCCGGATTCAATACACTTTACACTGTTTATTACATTCACAATAAATAAGAAATACACAAATATAGAATAATTAAAAAATACATCAAAATTACACAGAAACACAAACAGCAGGAAACTGAAATATACCACATTTCATTTATGATTTGAACCATTTGATGGAGCTCCTCTGTAGGTAACATGTTCAAACTCAGTGTCATTTGCATGGAAAGTGCATCAAATGGGAAAATACAATCTTCACATCAAGTGTTGCTCAGCGAGCAGCAGCTCAGTAAAACATCTGAGGAAAAAAGGTGCCAATGTAGTTTCAGAGGACTTAATGTGAGGTAAGAGCAGATTTAAGGGCGGCTGTGGCTCAGGTGGTAGAGCAGGTTGTCCACTGATTGCAAGGTTGACGGTTCGATCCCCGGACCATCCGCATGCCGAAGTGTCCTTGGGCAAGACACTGAACCCCAAGTTGCTCCCAATGGTAGATTAGCGCCTTGCATGGCAGCTCTGTCGCCATTGGTGTGTGAATGGGTGAATGAGAAACACATTGTAAAGCACTTTGAGTACCACTAAGGTAGAAAAAAGTGCTATATATGTGCCATTTACCATAAAGTTGTGAAACAGTCAAACTTAAAGGAGATTTCAGGTTATTTCAACCTGCTGAGTTTCCTATTATTGTGTCTATTGAGGCTCTCATTCAGTCACACATGAATATGGAGGGATGATTAGGCCAGACAGCACATTTCTGCAGATGGACATCTCAAACCGAGTTAGTAAAATGTCTGTTGCACTTGCAAGAAGTAACACTGTCTAACCTGCAAAAATAAATTTATTAGAAATTTTCAAAATGTATTTATTAGTGCGACATTTCTGAGACCAAACCATCACATTTCTGTTGACTAAAAACTCTCATCCTGGCAAACAACTTCAGTAACTCACTGATCAGCGTGAGCACACACAGCGAGCCGCCAGAGGTCACATGCGGTGTGTCGTCGAGGGCAACCAGTGCCCGTTGTCATGGCACTTCAGCAGAGGATTCAGGTCTGTCTCCAACTCCCTCTGCTTCTGCAGTAAACCCTGAAAACACATGAACATGTTAGTTCACGTGAGGACTTTCATGAAGTGTGTTTACACACACATTAGTGTCGGGGTTATGATCGGAGGCCTGTTGGTCAAATGTTAATGAAGTAATTCAGACTGTTCCCAGGCTTAAACAATCCTGTTTATTCTTATCCAGTTAATTTGGTTCTTTGAAAGCAGTTTGAAGACTGTTCTAAGCTTTTATAGGACTGGGTGGCTGCTGATCATGTCAGGTTTTTGGCATTTTATTTGGTCCTACTACATTTTTACTCATTGTGTCCTAATTTTTCAATATAATATAAAGTTCTGCACCTCTGTGAAAACAGCACAACCACGACTAGAAGTAGAGAGAACACAAAGTGTCCTGTGCGTACTTTAATACAGTTATGACATTAATCATGAAGTATTGTTTGTTTGTTTTTTTACAAAAAATGAAAAAATGGACTCTATTTGAACAGCATTTTTCCAAATGCCCTGGGGGGAAAAATGGTAACTCCACATGCTATAGAGATTTAACTAGTTACAGTTTTAGTTTGTCTCCTATCTGCCCTGTGTAAACACAGCCTGCAGTTCAGCCAAAAGGTCTGTCATGTAACTGTTGGTCACAGCTGAGTCTGTAAAGGCTTCACAGCCAGAGGAGCACAGTTTATTTATTTAATTATTTTTACAAACTCTGGTTAGAGCACACGTTTTACTTTTGTGAAATTTTTAAATGAGACGTAAAATAAAATAATTGTGATGAAATTCCACAATTTTAAGCTCATTTGTTTTTTCAGCACGTCACAGGTGAGCAGTTCAAGGATCATCTGAATGTTACACATCTCAATCAGTCTCAGCTTTTACAGGTTCTTGCTCTGCTAGATGGAGTAACACAGCCTGCAGTTCAGCCTCAGGTTGCACTGAGGAACGCAGCATTCGTTTTTTACTGAATTTCAAAGCTGTTTATTTTTGGAAAACTTCTGAATTGTGCATATAAAGGGATTTTAATGAAATACCATGATTTGAAGCTTAAACATGGTTCAGAGTTCAAAGGTAGGGCATGTCACAGATAAGCAGTTGTAAATCTGGTGACTGATTGTGTTTTCACAGTTTTTGGCTCTTTTCTTTTTAAAGATAACATGCCTTTGAAACCCGCTGGTGGGTTTTGGGGTTCTGACAGTTAAAGATACACGGCAAATAGATATAATTAATGTTCTTTGTAGCATAACCAGCATCAAATGTCTGTAAAAGGATACAAGACTCCAGTAGATTGTGAATCTAAAGACACCTCGTGTGTGTTTCACTGTACCTGTCGCAGCTGAGCGAGGCCTCTGAGGATCTCCTGCTGCCGGTGGGTGTGTGTGTTACGCAGCACCTCTGGGTGGAGCAGGGGGTCTCGATGTGGAGGAGCAGGAGGAGACGCTGCTTTCTGAGGAGCAGGAGGAGCTCCTGACCAGGAGAGAGTACGTTTATTTAGACACTCTGCTTCACGGCAGTGTTGTCAGTACTGCTGTTTCTGTCTGTTGTGTTCTACATCTGTTTACTAGCTGTCTGCATTGAGTCTCCTGTGGCAGCTAACTTTTTAAAATATGTACAATTTGTTAATAGTTTATAAATTAGTGGAAAAAAACACACTGACATTATAAATTAGGGCCCAAAGTGACAGTTTATAATAGCTTGTTTTACCCACCCAACAGTCCAAAACACAACAATATCTGGTATTGATCATACACACCAAAAAAATCAATCAATCAATAAATATATATAAAAAAACAAAGAACCAAATATTTTCATGAACTTTTGCAGTGAAATGATACAGAGCTGCTTAAAGGTCATGATGAGAACAGGACTACAGAAATGAGTGATGATGAGACACTGGATGCATTTATTGCTCATGATTTATTTTTTTGATCCCATCCTGCTGCCTGCTGTGACGGTGAAGCTGTGGCTGGACACACTGACATGGCTGCTGGTTTGCTGTGGTGGTTCTGTGGACATTTGGAAAAATCTTGTACATGCTGATTCCAGTTCTTTCAATTTTTGTAGGATTAATGATCAAATAATTTCCTTTGTGTTCATAATTTATGGCCGTATAGCTGTGTCATAAGGCACAAATTATTGAGTTCTCTACTTCTAGCTCTGGTTGTTCTGTTTCCATAGAGGTCCAGGACTTTATACTGCAGAGAAAAATGAGTCACAGTGAGTAAAAATGTGACATGGTGATGCAAATGTGCACACTTGTGTCTGAGAGACAGCTGAAGGTGCTCCGACTCCCTACAGGCTACATGATGTTGTGTCATAGTACAGCTGATACAGTTGTGACCACAGAGAGTCAGAGCATCCTTGTTTTTAATGGTTACAACTCTGACTTCATGCAGCAGTAATGTGTGTGTTCTGCTCGTTGAGCGTTGTACTAAAGCTGCTGTATTCCTGAACGAACAGATAAACATCTGTCATAGAAGCACTGCAGGTTCAAACAGTAACAGCTGGACACATCTGCAGCACCACAGACTGAATCACAGCTGCAGCCAAAGTCCAAACAAAAACCATATATCCAGGCACAGTTTCACCATCAGAGCAAGCAGCTGGAGAGAAATCCACCTTTTAAAATGAACAATGAGCAGTAAATGCACACATCCTCTCTCCTTTCTGTAGCATACACAGGGATTCCCAACACACCGACTGTTGATGTAGGTCAGAGGGAATGTAAGGCAGAAAAAGAAATTATAGTAGAGCTTTACAAATTTGCAACATTTCATGAACTGAAAATAATTTCTTTCAAAAAAATCCCTGATCTGAACTGAGAAAGTTGGATCAGTTGTCATGAAATGACCCAAAACAAACACAACAGAGTAGAAAAAAGAGTAAATTCTAATCAAGTTTGTTGAATTTAAAATGTCTTACCTGTGTGTGCATGAGGTGGGGGGGTGTCAGCAGGCTCCAGAGGGTCCATGTTGAAGACTTCATCAGTTCGGACGTAAGGAACGAACTCCAGGACAGGAGGAGGAGGAGTGGAGGCCTGCCGACTCTGCACTCTGTGTCGGACTGTAGGGACAGGAGGAGAGCGCCCCCTGTAGGACAAGATAACATGAAACTGCTGGATGGACAAAAGTTTTATCTGACATGAACTTCCTCATGACTCTCTACAGCTGCTGCAGACGACTCCAGGAGCTACATCTCCTCCTGGTTTGTTTTGTTAAAGGTGCTCAGCTGTCAATTAATTGATAACAACCCATGTGAAGTATTTCAATCCATGTACAGCAGGTCATCTAAATAAAAATGTAAAAATCAAAGCATTGCTCACATTTTCTCCTGTTAAGGACAAAAGAATAAAATCTGACTCAGCTTACAGGTAGAAATGGGTCATTTTTGGTTGTTAATTCAACTAACAGTAATTCTATGATTTCAGGCCATTTTCAGTGAGAGGAACAGTTTTGTCTTTAACTTCTAATCTTCTGTGGACAACACGGTCTTTTTGACTTCTAAAAATCTGCCTGAATATAAATCAAAGATTCTTATTGGAGCGGACTCTTGGCTCTCCAGTACTTTGGTGATTTTGTGTGGTCAGTAGGGAGAGAACTGCAGTCAGAGTTGCTCACCTTTCAGTGTTGACAGCTGTAGAGTTGCTCGGTCTTCTGGAACCGTTTTCCACCTGAAACAGCAGCAGCTGTTAACAAATGTCCAACCACAGCTGGCAGAGTCAGAAATGATCAACCACAGCAGAGAAACAGTAAAGTAACCAAAGGCTGTGACATAAAACAGTGAATGTGATGAAACACAGATTTGAAAAAAGCAGACAAAAGCAGTTTTTTTAGGATTCAGTAGGAAGACACCTTCTCACCTTCCTGGTTGGACTGGTTCTGGTCTGTGTGGGGTTGGGGCAGGGGCAAGGCTCCTGGTTCTGAATAGGCGGGTCGGTCCTGGACAGACAGGTCCTCTCCTGTAGAGCGAGCAGCTCGGCCTGCCTCTTCAGTCGACTCTCCTGTCTGTTCCTCTGCAGAGCGGCCGGGTAACGCTCCGAGGCGGGGACAAACCGACGGCTGGGTCTGCAGGGTCAGAGGAAACACTGAATTAATGACACTGTGGGATCTTGTGTTGCGTTCACAACCTGTCAGTTACTGTGATTGTTTGTCTCCCACTTTTTTTCTGGACGCTCAAAGAAATCTGACTTGTGTTGAAAACAGAAGCAAAAACAAACAAATACGGATGTCTGACTTCAGCCAAAGCCTGTGATTAAAAGGTAACTACTGTCTGTATTTAGTAATAAAAAGGAAAATCAGCTCTGAAATGTTTATCTTTAATAGTCACATATCCAACTCTGTGGTAAAAGAACAGTCACTCAGCGTTATTACACCTAATTCAAAATAAATTCCTCTACAGAAAATAATAAAAGTGTTTCAAAGAATAATTTACTTTTGGTTCAGAGGATTCGTTTTGTTATTGTTTAACCCTCTGAAGCCCAAAACCTGCTGGCAGGCTTGAAAGACATGTTATTCTTCAAAGAAAGAAAAAAAAAATGCCAAAATTACACTATTTATCAAAGACAGACCTGCAAAAATCTGAAAGAATCATTCGGTTTTCAACTCTCCAACAGTCCTTGAACTACTCATCATGTGTGACATGCTGATGCCAGGAAAATTTTAAAAGATCTAAACTTAATTATTTTATATTCTACCTGTCACATTCAAAAATTTGCTAAAAAGCCCCTTCAGAAACACTTTGCTACTGTCACATTGTTGTTTACTGTTGGCTCATTTTTCACTGCAGTGTAAAATCCTGCACCTCTGTGAAAAACTGTCCTTTGTTCAGTTTGACAGTTATAACAGTATAAATCATAAAAGAAATCAGAAGTTGAATCTATTTGATTATTTATTTTTAAAAAATTGAAAAATTAATCAACATGTATAACATTTTGTGCCCATAGGTGTTCCCACACTGGGGAAATACATACTCTATAGATATTTTACTGCTTATTGAATTTTTGTCGCGTCACTGTGGTTCGCAGCTGAGTCACTGATGGCTTCACAGTTGCTCCAAGAAGCACAGAATTTTTTGTTCTCTTCCAGAATCTAATTAGCATTAACATGTTATTTTTGTTACATTTTTAAATAGGACGTGTAGAATAACCGGATTCTAAATAAGTATCACAATTTTAAACTTAAATTTTATTCATTTTTCCCTCACAGATGAGTAGTTCAAGGACTGTTGGAATATTGAAAATCCAACAAACTCTTTCTGTTTTTACAGTGTCTTGCTCTGATAAATGGGTAATTTTAAGGATAACATGCTTTTCACACCCGCCAGCAGGTTTTGGTGTTCAGAGGGTAAAAAATGGATTTAACCACAGATCCTGCTAGAATACTCTCTATTTAATAAACACTAGACGTTACTTCTAAACTTCAGAAACAGACTCCAGTGTTGTTTTCAGCTGCCGCTACAGTTTTCCAACGCTGTGACGGTCTGTGTTTGTACCTCTGTGTGTTCCACTCTGGCCTCTTCTTGTCTCTTCTGGCGAACGGTTCGTACGGGTCTCCTCCTGCTGGTAGACAGATGTTCTCCTTCCCTGTTCTCGCTGCTCGACTCCTGCTGTTTGGAGGAGCAGCGGCCAGAGGAGGAGGAGGAGGAGGAGGAGGTGGCTGGTGCTGTGCAGAAACGTCCAGAGTCTGAGCTCTGTCTGCTGTGAGAGACAGAGCTGCATCTGCACACAGAGAGAAGTGATACGCTATCAAACAAAGCGGAGGCAAAATTTACTTGGAGCGGAGTGGCTGAAAGCAGGAGGTGACTGAAACAGTGTGGTCATAAAATAAGCTGCATCAGCTAGAAAACCTCTCAATGCAAGCAACAACACCAGATCTTATCTGCTGCTTGCATAACTTTACCGTGCAGCTATAAAACAAGAATTTACAACAACATCAGTCCCTGGACGAGGAAATCTCAAACTGGCTTACTTTACTGCACCCTGGTAATATTATTGATTATTCATGACAGTTCAGCAGATCTCCAAAAGGCACAAACACATTCAGAATTCAGAATATATATAAGTATGAAGTTAACCGAGTCTTTTGGCAGACAGGTCCTAGTCAAGTCTCCAGCGTTCAGGGTAAATGGGGGCTTTTGCAAAATAAAGATGTAAACCTGCCCTCTAATGGCGGTGGGACAGTAAAGCTGCGAAGACAACCTTTTGTTACCTGACATTTAAAGAAAATCATAATGAAACCAACTGCCCAATTATGAATAAGCACAAGACAAAAGAAGCTTGTTCTACTGCTGTCTGGCAGTAGAACAAGTATAAAATATGAATAAGAGGCTGTTTACAGCAGCACTATAATGTCCCTTAGGAGCAGCAGTAGTTGTTGGAGCAAAATGAGCATTTGTAGTGGTTATGGTGGTAACAGTAGTAGCAGCAGTGGTGTCTGTGTAGCTGTATCACCTGTTTGGACTGCAGAGTCTTTAAATGACACAGCTGAACAGATGGCATCCTCAAAACCCTCGGCCTGTTGGGTAACTGCGAAACACAAACAAATACACAGTTAAAACACCTGCCTGTTTTAAAGGTCCCATATTGTGGCCTTGCAGCTCAGCATACCACAAAGATGGTTCTTTTCACCGTGACTGTATAATTCCTGGTTTTAGTCCTGCTCTGAATGGGCTGTTTCAGTGTGTGTAGCTTTAAATGCAGCTGAACTGCTGCTTTCCATGATGCTTTGAGGAAGAAGACTCCATCTGCATCTGAGTTTGACAGTGCAGAGGAAACCACTGACTTCATGGCAGCCAACACAGATGTGAATAAGTGTAAGAAACCAGGACTTTGTATTACTTCTAACTTTCTCCCTCAGCAATCAATTTACATGGAAACATCACCAAATTCACAGTATGCCATTTTTAACCAGTGTGTTAGTGAGTTTCAGAGAATGTTGTAGTTATAAAATCAGTAGTTGCTGATTGGAAATGACTCTGAAGTGACTGGTGGTTATTATGTAGTCTTAATGGGCTGCATTTCAGTCACGGTATTATACTTCCTGTGGTCTGACAACAGAAACTATGTAAATGAGAAGAGCTTCACTGGGAATTCAGCTCTTTTAAAATGCTGTATAAATACACTGTTGCCCATAAAGTTGGAATAAAATATATTTTACTTCTCTATCTTCTCCACAAACAACGAAGGCGGCTCGCTGGCATTTTCCGATTTCTACGGCACAGATTAAACAGTTGCTGATCATCTCGTCTGGTAGTCAGTTGTGGTCGTCCTGGAGATTTTTGTGGCCTCAAATGACCCTCCTCTGGATGATGTTTGAGGATTTTACAGACCACACTCTGATATTCCAAGGAAATCAGCAATGTTGGCTTGTTTGTGTCCATCCTGTCGGAGTGCTACCACTCTGTGTTGTGTTGCCAGTAGCGTCAGATGAGGCATGTAGTCTAGGGACCTTCTGTGTCAAATTTGGTGGAAAATTTTGCAGCCAATTCTGAAAACGTGGACTTACTGCTTACAGATTTTAAGTAGGAAAAGGACGACACAGCCATGGACTCAGTATGTAATCACTGAACCTGGTCAAAAGGTGATTACTGATGTGTATAAATAGGAATAAAAGAGGAATGTGTCTGAAAACTACATTATTCCAACTTTATGTGCAACAGTGTATACGCACAGAGACAAAGGACTGACACCGACTGAGTTTAGGTTCCCCTGAAGCACAACAGGTGACATGAAAACACAGTAACCCACATAATACTTTCTTATCATTTTCAAATTTTCCACCATCTCTGAATGTCCCTTAGCTTTACAGTTTCCATGGAGCTCTGAACTGTGGGCATACTGTCAAAGCTCATGGTAACGTGGCCACATTGGCCGCACAAGGCACTGCAACTAAGGATTTTTCTGTTGTTGTTGTGACATTGTAGTCAAAAATTAAAGTAATCCACTGGGCCTTCAGTTCTTCAGATACTGAGAGTGCATAAACATTCTTGTGCTCACTCTTGGAGCCAACAGCAGAACATTTGCTGAGCTTTAAGACATTTTTGAGTGAAGCAGCTCTGCTGAAAGTCAAAAAAATTATCAGATTGTGAGGCATTTGCTCATTCTGAATGGTTTATCTGGAAGCAGTGAGGTGACGGGGTTATATGAAGTCTGAGCTGGACGACCATTGGTTCATCAGTTTCTATTTAGTGACTGAATAAAGTGAAAGACACATTCTGTGGACATGTGAGACTTAAAAGTTGGCATATTTGTTTTACAGTGGCACAAAATGGCACCTTTATGTAAAGAATCTGTATAGTTATCCCAAAATTGCTGTTTTTCTAACAGTTCTCACACCAAACTAAACATACTGTGCTGAACATAAAAGTGCTTCAGATTCTCAGCTGCCTTTACCAGGCTGATGAATCTTGAGCGTGTGTGTGAGGTCTGTTTAATAGCATTAATACTGCAGTAACTGCTCACCACTGGGTTCCAGCGCCTCTTGCAATCCACTGTCATCATGTCCTTTCTGTGGCTGCTCTGTTTGATGAAGTGGCTGCTCCTGAGGACACACAGTAAAACAGTGATACAGGTGCAGCTACAGTTCATGAGAAAAAGTTTTACAGAAAACTGGCGAGATGTGGAATAATTACTGATACATGAAGGGTGCTGCAGCTTTGATCCCCGACCTTCTGCTTCTCCCTCAGTGTGTCCAGCTCGTACTGTCTCTGCAGCATCTCTCTCTCCAGTGCCACCCTCCTCTCCTCCGCCTCCTCCTCCTGCTTCCTCTTTGCCTGCTCTTGCTCCCTCTGCTGCCGGCGCTCCTCCATCTGGGCTTCAATCGCTCGCTTGGGAAGCAAATGTTAGGAGGAGATAAAGTCAAACATTCAGAAAAGGTAAAAGTGCACTTTTCCTCGCTCCTAGAGTAGTGCATCCCCTCTTACCTGCTGCTCAAGCTGTTTGAGCCTCCTCCTCTCTCTCTCCTCGATCTGGGCGGGGTCCAGCAGGGAGGTCATGGTCCTCAGATAGCTGCACGAAAAAACAGGGAAACAAAAATACACTAAATATATATTTTGATTTGATGCTCACAACATGTTCTGCAGCTCAGTGGCAGTACGTCACTTGGGTGGGAGAGCAAGGGAGCCCATTAGTGCTTTAGAGGTGGGAATCGAGACAGAAAAATAACAAATGTGAGACAAATTCAGAGCTTTGAAAATGACCAATACAATCAGTAAGTCCCAGGAAGAGTCAAAACTGATCATAATGCACCTTGAGCAAAAATTAAGACTATTTTGAATTTCTAATTCAAGCAAGTTAGCATCGATGATTAACATTAAATGCATATATAATATACATACCTCATAATGATAATAATATTTAATCTGCATCAGTTCTCCAAGCTCTACATTTCTCAGTCAAATAGTAAGATGTTCATTAAGTTAACAAAAAACTGTTAACATGTATGTTACCTTCTCACTATGTATGCTATTATGCTGTCAAACAATTGGTAAATGTTTGCATCTCTAAATGCAATAAATCAATTAACACCAAATCCTGACAACTTTAGGGCTAGAGCTGCAACGTTTATTCAGTTAATTGATCAAATTGATCACCAACTATTAGTCAGTTAGTCAACATTAATAATTTTCTAAGATAGAAAAATCCAAAGAGGACCGGTGCTACCAAAATCAAGGATATTTCTGCATTTTCTTTCAATGCCCAGACTGGGTGCTGTTTTACAGGCTGTAACGTACAGGTGTAGAAGCAACTCTGCGTGAGAGTGTGGTTCAGTCGCACTCAATACTTCTGACATTACTGTCAACAAAATCAAGCTTGTTCTGACCCACACTCTCTCACACAGTGGTGAACATTTTGGCTGTGCTGTGAAAAATTCAGAATTTTATATTTTAGAAAACAGAAAACAGGGAAACAGGCTGGAACTGTGCAGTGGGTGAGTTTTATATAACTTACTCATTTAAATTGTAATAAGGTTCAATTTTTTTTGCATGATACAGTTGTGGCTGCATTAAGTGACAAGTACGTTCTGTCACAGACAGTCCATGACCCAGAAATGTTTGCATGGTCCATCTCAGCTCCACTTCTTTGCTCATTTTTGGATTAGCTGAGTAAGGAGGAGTCAGACACCCACAACATGGCGGAAGTCGAAGCCACCACACTTAGCTTCACAACTGCTCTGACCTCACAGAGGGTTTGTCCATCTTTATCCACAGTCTATTGTTGACACATCAAGAATTTAAACTCAGCATTTGCTGCAACACAACATGATGTCAGCTGATAAGGGACTGTGATGGCTAGCCAACTAGACGTTTACCTTGTGCCTGTTCTGACAAACAGTTGCCGCTGATGTTTGATTTTCCCCGAGACCCAGAGCTGCTGATACGTCCATCAACCCACTTGTATCTGCTGTGTTTTTACATAGACTCTATATAAAAGATGTACATAGCCACTGTGACATTACCCACTGGTTTGTAGACTACCCTTTGGAAGCCGCAAGTTTGGAATATGGGAGAGGGTTGGATGTGACTGAGAACCCTCAGGACACTATGCAGGCCAGTACAGCAGTGATTTATCAATCACAAAGTAGCCCTGTCCTAAAGCATGTCCTGTTGCATAGTCTATTTTCCTCTAAATGAAACCAGAGTTTACAAAATTAACATCATGTTGTATTAAAGAAGACTTGAAACTAGTGATTTAGACCACAAACTTAGTAGGAAAAGGTCTACTGAGGAAACAAATCAAGTGAGAGGTAGGGTCATTTTCTCATAGACTTCTGTACAAGTAGACGGGTTTGTAGAACTAAACAGGTCGCCCTTTGCTTCCTACAACATGGGCTAGTAAAGTGAGACTAATAACAGATTTGCTGTCTGGCTTGTTTGTATTTCTTTAAACCAGTGACAGTTATTGTGGAGGAAGCAATGCAAGCAAGGATGTGGCTTCAGTGTTACCTCAAAATAGCAACAAGTGGAATTATTTTGGTGGAAAATTTAATGCAGAAATAGAAGCGCCGTCAATGAAATGGATAAATCACCCCAAGAACAAGCAGGCCAACCTGACTTGTCAGAAAAACTTAAAATGTTCAGTGTGGTAGGTTGCTGCTCGGAGGCTGCTGCTTTTTCCCGTAGTGAAGAAAATGGTAACACACAGATGGCAGAAGGAGGGACAAAGCTGACTGTAATGATTGGTGGCTTATACCCACATCCAATTACCGGTGAGTCAGACTAATCACTTATGTGCAATCTACATCTTTGCATCTTTTCATCTTCCACCCCCACCTCATACCTGGTTCTTGTCGGGAACCTGCTGACTGTATCCACACTGACTCCCACAACACTGTCAGTTCCACAGCTGCTCATGGCCTCCCACACCAGGGATAGGCTGGACGACGGCTCCCACTCCCCTCGCTCGGACCCGCTGAACTGAGCAGTAGGTGGAGCCGATGGAGCCGCAGGCTGGAGGGGAGGCCTCCTCTGCAGCGAGTCAAAGTGTGTGGCCCAGAGTTCGACGTCCTCTGTCTGCAGATACAACCACACGTTACTAATGAAGGTAAAGCTGGAGCCTCAAAACCCACCTGTCCAGTCTCCACTGTACCTGGCTCTGCAGCAGCTTCTCTCGCCTCCTGCGTTCAGTCGTCTCCTCTCGCTGACGGTCCAGCTCCTCCAACCAGTGCCTCCTCTGCTCTTCTTTCCTCTCCACGCTCAGCACCTCGTCCATTGGAGTCACCTCCTAAAGAGACAACACAGTTCACACAATAACTGCAGGATTGTTTTTTACGTCATAAGATCCTTAACCCTTAGGCATCAATTTAAAAATTTAAAAACATTACAAAGAGGTATTTCAAGGGTAAAAAGCGCCGTAAAATGTTACATATTATTATGATTATTTTCCACTTTAAACAACTATTTTTGATGTTACTGTTGTTTTGAGGGGAAAAACACCAAAAATGAATTATTTGCCATAGTGCTATGTGTAAATTTCTTTTTTAATATGACAGTCTGGATGTGTCAGTGATTAGCACTAACATTGATGCTGATGCTTTTTTTTGCAGTGTCACATTAAAAATACAAAATGTACACTCTGGACCTTAAAGACAGAAATGTCCTTGTAAAAAACAATGCCATAAAAATACTATACATTATGTTTCACTTTCAATTTCTGTTTTCTATTTTTCTATTTTTATCAGTCCTGATCATGACTACCAAATATCCATTAATGGTCATGATTTTAACCCTCTAAGTGCAGGGTGGTTTACATGATGTCACTGCTGTTTTTCTAATAAGAAAAAAGTACTGTTTTACGTAAATGAGCGTTAAGTGGATATTTATTTTTTTGGTTATCACAGTCTGGGATGTGTTAATGATTAGCACCAACATGAGTTCTGATGTATTATTTTTTGTGCAGTGTCAGATTTTTCATGAAAACTTACATTCAAGACGAAAATGTCCTTGTTAAAAAACAACTGCCATGAAAATGCTGTGTATAAATACTGTTTTCCAGTTTCCTTGAGTTAGATTTTTAATTAGTATCAATCATGATCATAAATACCAAATATTCCCTCATTTTCATAATTTTTAACCCTTTGAATGTCAGTTTATTTCCATAATAAGATTACTACACTATGTACAGTTGTCATTTTTCCAGCATTGGTAACACTTAAAAAATAATGTGGACATGTTGATTTGAGGTTTGTTACATCTTTGCAAAACAATCAAAGACATTCAACTTTCCTGTCTTTCTCTACTTCTAGTCATGGCTGTGCTGTTTCCATAGAGGTTTAGGACTTTGTAGTGCAGTGAAAAATGAGCCCACAGGAAGTTAAACGTGACAGGAGCAGAAAAGGCCCTGAAAGTTCTTGAGGTTCAGAGGGTTGAAGTGGAATAAATCATTCTTTATAGATATTTTTCTTTGTGCCGAGGACTCTGTACCATCTCCGTGGCTCCTCTAACCAGAAAAAGGGTTGCGGTGTGAAGAAATAGAAGGAGGGGCTGCACAGTTTGCAAATGCTGCTCACTGTGACAAAATACTTTAATTGACCAGTCATATTTACCCCGACTCTGAGGCTGGATCTGATGGCAGCAGGCTGCTCTCTGTGGCTGACACAGCTCTGACCTGATAACACACTGTCTGCATCCTCCTCGGCCTGAAACACACATAGATCATGAATGTCTATTAACACTGAACCTAATCTGACCATGTGTTGGTCTGTTCTTCTCAGGTAACTGTTTAAATGGTTGACTTCATTGTTATTGTTATTCTTGTCACAGATGTTCTCATGACTATAACAAAAACAAACCAAGTGAAACTCCAGAGATCAGGAGTAAAATACCTGTAGTCTGCCAGGGGCCGAACACTGCTGCTGCTGCTTCAGTGCCACCTGTTCATCTAACACACAAACAGACCATCAAGTATGGAGTGAATGAATAATGCAATGTAAAGCGTCTTTGAGTGCCTTGAAAAGCGCTATATAAAACCAATGCATTATTATTATTATTATTACAGACACACAAAAAAACAACACTTGGTTCATTTGTCAGTTACTTTAATTAAATGTTCATAAGTAATGCTGTCTATAAAAAGCTTATATTAGGGTTATTTCTGTTTCATCAAAAATTATCCTCGTTTTCTCACACATTTAAATTTGAGCCTATGTCATAGGCTATGTAATGTCTCAGGAACTACTGGAGATAATAGCTTGAATTTTTCACTGTTATTTCTCATTATGCCATTGATTCAGATTATTTTTTCAGGACTGCTTACATTTTCATATTTCAACTCATTCATAATGAGGTCAATTGGTTGGTCTCATCAAACCAAAGTGTCATTGGTAATCACTGGTTTTGCTTTTACAAGGAGAAAAGCTCTACATCAACAGCCTTCCAGGATTAATCCAATATTTTTGTCAGCTGGAGGAATGGAGTACTTGTAAAAATACCCACATTTTCACAACTTTGTACTGGCCGAACCTAATGGAGACTGTTAGGTCTAACTTTCTTAAAGTTTTCTAAAGTTTACTTGGAATCAGCTCCAAAAATACTGACACTATGTCACAGACGTTGTTAGTGTGGCTGCATTATATTCCCATATCTGGCCAAAAGTTTGAGTGTAAAGAGCAGTGTTTGTTTTATTACTCACTAGTTCTTGTGCTGAATCACCAGTTGATATAGTTCCATTTTCAGAAATCATATGAAATGGGCAACTGGTCTACTCAAGTCTGTTCTTACGAGGTCAGCATTAAATGACCAAGTTTAAATGATTTAATATGCTTCAGATACAAGTTTTTTATGCTGATTTAGAAATCATTTAGGCTAATAAGGCTGCAGGCGGAGTGTACTCATTGTACTGTGGCTTATTTAGTTCATCAAGGGATAACATTTGGATTTCTATTCTACGCGATTTTTCGATCAGTTGAAGAATAGCCATGTTTTCAATCAACCAAGATTCTCTTCTGCTAACTGCAGTTCTTGTGGGTTTGTCACTATAGTTAGTATACAGTATATATGGATTACTGAAACTTTAAACCACTTGTGTGTTTGTGTGTGTTTATGTACCAAGTTCTTTCTTCCATTGAGCCTTCTTGGCGTCGATGGCCACCCTGCTGTCTGACTGTCGCTCCTCCAGCCAGCTGAACAGACATCCAGACAACCTGAGCAGCAGCAGCGATATTTCTAATGTAATCTTTAAACCCCATTTTGAAAAGTACACATTTCAGACCTGTTGTAACTCTGCTGATATGTCTTAAACTTTCTCTCTCATAAGAAACTAAACAAGGAAGCGGCATTAAAAAATGGGCCTCCTCTCTAATGCAAATAATCAAAAGTTCATGTGTGAAGATGTGAGGAAGCAGCTTATACTATAGTGTCTGTGCCCTCTGACTATTACTACCATTGGTGAAGTTAAAGAGTGATGTTAGAGTCATCATCTAATAAACATTTCAATGTCTTCTTTAAAGACTTAGATATATTTTAAGGATTGCATCCACAGATCTGTACATCTTGTAGAAATGTGCTGAGCTCCTCACCTTCTGTCTTTTTCTTGTGAGTTTCCAGTTGTATCAGCTTCTCCTCCTCCTTTCTGTAATGCTTCCTCTCTTCCTCTGTCTTCCTTCTTCACCTCTCCTCCTCCTTCTCCTTCACTCACTGAGGGGCCACAATTTGAGTTTGGAGTTTGATTTCCTAACAGAGAAAAAGACATGAAGTTTGGATCTTCCAGACCCCTGTGTGGTACAGTTGCTGTCAGACCATTATCACCACCTTGTCCTTGATGGTCATCTGGTAGGTGTTGACCATTGCTGGAGGTCTGGACAGTGCTGAGGATCTGCTGCAGCTGCTCATTGGTCAGACACACCATGTTTTCCTTCAGTCCTGCATCTAAACTGGTCAGCGCTTCCTTAAGGCCCGCCTTTCCACCACCTCGAGTCCCGATGTTCTGGGCCGGTCCTGTTTTCCCATTGACTCTGAGGGGTCCGACTGTACTGCTGTGTTTGTGTCTGTCTGACTTCACCTTCAGCCCATGGACACACACACACACACACACACACACACACACAAATGCAGTCAGAAAAAGATAAATGCTCAACAGTAAAGCAAACAATGCACTAAAGAGTCAATATTCTGCTTTTGGGTTTTTTCCTTTTCTTCAGTGTGTTTAATGCTTCAGTTTTGTGCAAGTAAAAGCTCTGCAATCTTACAAAGCCCAAAGTCCAAACATAGAGCAGTTAGCAGCTATGTTTCCATATTACTGTCAAGCAAATTTGAAACAAACTTTTGCAATGGTGCTAAAAAACAGAAAATACCAATTAAGTTGCTTTGGAGAAAATAAACTAAGCTGCAAGCGTCATTGGAAAGTGGCAGGATAGGCCACATTATGCATGGCTGCATAAATGTAGAGTAGAAGAAGCTGAAAACAAAACCAGGAGTGTGTTCCAATACCCAAACTAGCCTACTATATATTACGCCAAAAAAGATTTAGTGTGTCCCAATACACAGTATTTCAAATGTAGTACGCTAAAAACACCTAGTTGTTAGCCAGCTGCTAGAAAAACTTGAGGGTTATAAAGAGAAACATAACTCTGGTTATCTACGAGACAAATTAAGAGAAGTCTTCAGGAATTTCAATTAGGAAAGCTGTAATTTTTCTTTCATGTCAGTTGGTATGTATCATGTTTCCTAAGACAAAGACAACGAAAGAAGTGGAAACAGCTGATGAGAGTTAAATGTTTGCTGCAACACAAGTGATTCAGGAAATGTGTTTCCTGTGACTAAAGAGTCTAAAATATACTAGGTGAATGTGAACGGATGACACCCACATGTGTGAAAGAGTGGAGGAGGGGCTCTGATGGTGTCTGTGTAAAAAGAAATGAAAAACTGATTTTTAAATGACAGATTTAACCAAGCTGAAAGCAAACAATTTAACCTACATGGATTGTTTTCTATAAGAGGAGGGTTTCAAACATGTTCACTTTATAGTGAGAGGCCAAAGTCATGATCATTGTTAATATTCTATTACTATCATCCAGAGGATAGTGAGGACAGCAGAAAAAGTCATCCGAGTGTCTCTCCCCTCCACATGGACATTTACACACACACACAGACACAGACACACAGACACAGACACACAGACACACACACAGACATACAGACACACACACAGACACAGACACACACACACAGACACACACAGACACACACACACACACACACACACACACACACACACAATCTGCTCATGTTAATATGTTGGTGCTGTGTTATATATTGTTCAAACTGCACTATTTATTTTTGGATTTGGAAATTTGGATTTGGGAAACGTTATCTCACTTCACAATAAGCTGGACATTGTTGTTGAAATCACAATTAAACCCTTTGAACCTATTAATTGTGCAGTCCTACAGCTCACACTTCATTTTGCTTATTGTAATCTTTCTTTTTCTGTTTCTTTGTTGTTTTTCCAAACCCTTAAAAAGGTGCAAGCTCACAAATGTTGGGTGTTATTTCCTTATCCCACTAAAATAAAGGTCTTTTACTTTTCAAACCCACCTCGACTACCCAGGCCAGGATTTTTAAATGGCAATTTATGGTATGGTTAGCATTTTTCCACCATCATTGCTCTTTGTCTGTATTTGTCTTCTATGTCTACCTCATTCTGCAGTGCACATGTGGAGGCTGCATGTCAATGTCTTTTCAATAAAAATGTTAAAAAACTCTTAAATCAGAGCAAATTGTTGTCTCGCCAACAGATTTCTCTTGTAGATTATTAATGGAAAATGAGAACTGTGTTTAAGCAGGGGAAAACTTGCAGCACAATGTGTTTGAGCTAATTTGTCTTACTTCACATTGCACTTCCTGTAGCACAACTATTGCTCACACTCATTAAATGAATACATTTTTGGAGCAACTTTCTACTCAACCATCCCTGATGTGTCTAAATGTTGGATACTATGGAAAATGGATATTTATGAGGATATTTGTAAAATTTTAGATTGATATATCAAACATTTTGTGAGATTTTTTTTTCCATCTTCAGCACCCATTTTTCACACTAAAAATAGTCTGAGGTTATGTGTGAACCACAGTATCTCAGGGACTATTAAGGATGAGTTTTCGTTTAACTGATATATGGTGCAGCCCTACTTATATATATGTTAATAAAAATTAATGAAAGAAGGTGTCTCCCAATGTTTGACTCATTTGGTCAAGTACTCCTTCTTATAGAGTATAATCTGGCTACTACCTTTGCTACCACTTTACTGCCGCCTCCTTTGTGATGATCATGTGTCTTGCATGAGGTCAGAGTGGTGCTCCTCCCCTCAGTGGTGGTGGTGTTGGAGCTGAAGGAGGCAGCTGCTCCTCCAGCTTTACTCCTGGTCCCTCGGTGCCTCCCTGCCAGCTGCCGGGGTCGACGCTCCTCTCCCTGCACCTCCTCCACGCAGGTCGGCTGCCTTGAGCTCAGGACGTTTGATGCTTTGGGCCTGAAGGACGGCTGCTGGGAATTCATTAGATGAGACAAAGCTATGACACCAGGACAGTTATCCATTATTAGACACAAAAACCTGTGCTCCAAACATGTTTGAACAACCATTTATAGAAATGTAATGACCAGGCTGTGAAGACAATTCTTACCTTTGCAGCATTTTTCTCAGCACCTGCAGTTGAAGAAAAGTGGGACAAAGAGCAGCCATGATTATGACACCACACACACTTATTTATTCTCAGCAATACCTCTGCAGGTCTGCAGTAAGGCAATGCTAAAATTCTACTTGAGAATGTATTCAAGCCTCTTGAAAGCAACATTTTATGTATTTTAATGATGTAAAATGTAAAAGATTTACAGAAACTTTTAATGACTTGCAAAGATATAAGGAGTAAATGTTATCGAAGAGTTTCAAACAGACTCCCACACACAGTCTACCTTGCATACCTGAGGAACAGTTGTTATCCATGGGTGATCAGGCTTTTAAACTCAAAGGAGGAACCCACACGGATACTTTTGGACAATTTAATATTGGTTAAAGATGGGACAGCGCAACATGAATGTGTGTACATGTGGACTTTTACTGTTTTCTTTTTTCTACTATCTTTTTGACTTTGCATATTGTATATTTGTATTTTGTAATTGCACTACCAGGAGATTGCTCCCACCAATTTCATTATACAATTTTTGTGTACAATGACATTCTATTCTATTCTATACCGACGCCCAATTTGAAATGGCCTCTACCTCACCATGTTAGGCCTAGTGCCTAAATGTCATGAATAAATGTATTTTTGCATGTCATGTAATGTGTGTGAGTCTGTTTGAAATGATTAGATATGCTTGTCTCTCTCCACCGCACGTCTCATTAAATAGAAGAAAAATGAGTTCCCTTGTTATCAAAATTACAAGAAAATTATTAAACATCAAGTAAAAATTGAAATATCAAATTAATTAAAAATAAAACTATTTTGACGATGGCAACATGTATCTTCAATTAAAGTAAACGTGCTCGTAACAAAAGTAAATGTGTTTAACTTTTAGACAGAAATAGTACTCTTATTTAAAATCTACAGCCAAATGTGTCATTTTCTGTTACAAGAACAACAAACTGATAATCAAATGTACAATCTATATAAAGTATGATTCTATAAATATATAATCTATATATATATAAATATAATCTATAAATAAGTGAATGTTTCTTGGAAAACAGAAGGACTATAAAAGCTGAAAGGTCTTACCATGACTGAGTAAAATCAACCTGGGTTTTCCATTTTCTAGTTCAAACAGCAGACCGTCTCTGTTCACAAACACAGGAATGATTAGAGCCCAACAGTGCAAAGCAAAGAGCACACTTAACATCTTATTGTACTCTGTGCTGCAAATAAAGTAACAGCTGTCAATACATTTAACTGTCTTTTGTGTCTTTATTGTGTTTATAGTTTACAGACAGTTCTGTAATTACAGGATTACAAACTATCTCACTCTGGAAAAATCACACAATCAGATCTCATTTGTTGGTTTTCAGTCATCTGGGTACAAAGATCAATGCAGTGCTTTCCTCAGTCGCTCTTAATGGCAAACTGACTATAATTAGTGTTTGCAGACACTACATATTGTATCATGTTGCTGGGTAATAACACCAGTGTCTCACTGTGCAGTACAGCCAGTGGTGGAAAGTACATTTACCCATGTACTGTGTTTGACTACAGTTTTCGAGTATTTGTACTTTACTTTGAGAGAGAAACACTGTACTTTCTACTTTATTTGACTGCTTTAGTTACTTTTAAGATGATTTTTTATACAATAGATAATATAACAAGTTGTTAAGTACAAGTTAAGAATAAAGTAGTGGTTACCAGCCTTTTGGCTTCTTACAAGCAACACATTTCAGATGCTAATGAGTCGTTAACAGCTGCATTTAATATGAATCAGCAGCAGCACCTGCAGACACACTGACGCACCACTATTAATGACTAATGATATGATATATATAAACATAATGTACCAGTCAGAGGAACCAAACTAAGACTTTTACTTTAATACTTTAACTATGTTTTCCTGCTATGTACTTTCCTTGAAATACTTTTCCATGTAGTGTAAAGAAATATTTTTATATTACTGTATTGGTACTTTAACTTAAAGCTTCCAAATATTTTCTTCACCACTGAACACAGGAAAACCCTCTATTCAATTTGATTCAGTTCAGTATTATTTATAGTGCCAATTCAAAACATATGTCATCTCATAGCACTTGACATAATAAGGTGAAGACCTTACATTTTTTAATCAGAGAACCCAAAAATCCAAAGTTCCCTTTGGATACCCTTTGAGCAAGCAAAACAACTACCTAAATGAGTGTATTAAACATAAATACATTGTGCTTTGTGGCTTGGGATGTTTGAGTTTTACTTTAATTAAGGCACTTCACACGTGCAGTTCATCAGTGTCATTAAGGGGTCTGTTAGCGTTTAATTTCAACACCCTGACAAATCCAAGCCTGTTATCCATTCAAAAAAACATTTTTAATTACATGTAAAGATCCTTGTCATTTTCTCTTGTTTACAGGAATTGTAGTCAAGATTATTGCTTTGCTTGTTGGTTAACCTCGACTGCTTCACAGCTACAGCTCGGTGTTTCTGTATCTATATAACCACTCATGTCCTACTTCATTAAAAGTACACACGGCAGCAAACTATAGTTAAGGTATTATAGTAAAAGTACAGGCTTGGTCCCTCCAACTGAAATACTATTATTAGTGACGTATCAGTGAGTCAGTAGCATGTTACGGCAATTCACAGTCTAACAGCTAAAAAATCATCTTAGTGCATTACACTGCGACACAATCTGTGTTAGCCTTGCTAGCTAGCTACCGCTGCTGTTAGAAAACAGACTCACCCGAGATTCATGCCGACAGAAAACACAAAACCGAGGCAGCGGCCCGTTCAACTGCAGCTTTATAAAAAACAAACAAACAACATGTACATAATTCACAGCTTTATAATAGCACTGTCATCTGCCTTCAACAGACTGCACCGACAAACACGCCATTTACCCAGTGGCAAATTGTGTACGTTCGTTGCTGGCAACGACCAACAACAGCTTCTCTGATTTGCTGACTCTTCATTGTGTTTGAAACCACCAGCCAATCAGACGTCTTCATTTGGACTTTTACGTTGACGGTGCTGTGTTTACAGTAACTTGGAATTTAGTCAAGTCACGTTTACAGGACCAGAGCTTAAGTGTTTTCTAATAGAGGAATAAGACAACCGTCACAAATTTGTCAAACATAATTTATCAAATAATTTAGATATTAAGGTTAGCCCCTACAATATGATATATTATATAAATTTGCCGGACCAATTTAAAACTAAGTTATTTTTACCTTACGAATTAGGTTAAGACCCTAATTATAAACACTTACCTGATTAATTACCATTTAAAGGTTAAACCATATAATGTCTTTTATTACATGAATTTACCTCACTAGGTATTATGGTATAGACACTGCAATATTAAATATTATACCAATTTACCTGACTAAAGAAATATTAAGGTTAAATCGGCCATAGATTGTATATACAAGTTTCACACACCTTTATTAGGGCCCGAGCACTGACGGTGAGTAGGACCCTGTTGTTCTTCAAGGAATTATTTTTCATCCAAAACAATCGCATTTTTGAGGATCTAAACATGCTCAAAAACTGTGCTCGGGCCCTAAAAACTAAATTGATGGAAAAATGAAGTATTTTTCTCATTATTTTATAGATAATGGCTTAATGATTTAATGCTACAAGTGTCTTCTTCAGTTTAAGCTGTTTATCTTGGTTCTGTCATGTTTACACTTGTAATTTCCATGGTTATCACTACTGATGTTACATAAACTGGGACTGTAATCTCAAGTATTACAGCATTTAGGGGACTCTCTACAGGTGAATTTTATGTGTTTGCATTAACACCATTATCAGAAATCTGCAACACTGAATAAAGTAAGTTTTGTTTTTGTTTTCATTTTGTTTATGTTAGTTTTGAAGGCTATTACAGCGGGGATTTAGATATCTCTTTTTAACACTCTGTAAATCAGACAATACTGTCATCCACCATTCCCACTATGTTTTAAGACTAAAATGTTCTATAAATATTCTATAAATCAGGTTATGACCGATAAATGAACAAACACCTCTGTTAAGAATATAGAAAGCAGACAGTTTGGTTTTTGTCGGTGCTACTGACCGGGAAATGTGTGGCTCAGAGAGAAAACACTTATTTTGAGAAAACTGTCTTTAAAGCAAGGGTCTGAAACTCCGGTCCTCGAAGGCCACTATCCTGCATGTTTTAGATGTTTCCCTCTTCCGACACACCTGATTAAATGATCAGGATCGTTGTCAGGTTTCTGCAGAGCTTGATGATGAGCTGATCATTTGAATCAGGAGTGTTGGAAGAGGGAAACATCTAAAACATGCAGGATAGGGGCCCTCGAGGACCGGAGTTTGAGACCTCTGCTTTAAAAACATGTTCTAATTGAAACCACAGACGCGATCAGACAAAAAGTAGAAAAATAAACAGCTAAATGTGTAATTTGGATGTTTTCTTTCCACTAGTCTGAAAGCTGACATGTTGTTGTGTCTCAATCTCTGGTTCCTGAAACTAAGAAACCTTTAACCTATTATTTCCTTCTTTGATTGTCTCTAAACTCTGATGATGTGAGTGATTCTCATTACTGACAGCGTTGTGTGTAACCATCTTCACATGACTCAGACGTTTCTGCTGCTGATTGTCTTCACCTGTTGGCAGAAGCCCCGAAACCAGTCAGGAAGCAAAACACAAACCCCAAAAGCTTCTGGAAAGATTTAATCTCACTTACTTTCACTGTTCTAACAAACAGTCAGGATGATGTCAAATGCAGAAAATGCTGCTAAATAAGTCCAATCAATCACCAAAGGCTAATATTCATGATGAAGTATCATGATACTGAGAGGACACGTGGACCATTGCTGCTCGAGACTCGGTGACGACTGTTACAAGGATGTTTGATGTGGTGCTGAAAACAGGGATGACGTAAATGTGCATGCAGTTCTTTACTGACTGTTTAAATGTGAAGTGAAACAAACCAAAGACTAAAGATGGCGTCTTTCCTAACACACACACACACACGTTCAACAGAGCTTCCCACCAGAGCAGCAGCTCCACTGCAGGCAGAAGTGTTGGGCTCAGTAATACTGCTTAATATGCTCCTGACATTTCACACACTGTGTCTCTTAATTTCTTTACATTTTATACAATCAGGGGGAGACATGTAAAAGACAAAACATTTACCCACACATACGGGTAAAGGTACGATAAAAAAATAAATTATTACCTTGATAAACCAAAAATAAAATATTCATATTTGCTCTCTCTTATTTCAGCTCCTGGGGCTGAGTGCCTGTTGCTGTCCAGCAGGGGGCGGCGCTGCATCACGGCCATGGACTTGTTGGAGGAAGCATAAATGGACGAATATGATTGGGTAACACTGTCTGATCTGGCCCAATCCAAGAAGATAAATGTTGCCAATTCTGCTGACAGCTTGAGGATCATTTGTTCATATACATACATATATATTTATAAATATAGACTTAAATATGTTTTTGAGGCTGGGCTGGGTGACAACTCAGCAATATTATGCAAAAAGATCCGATGGAATTAAATTTTATTATAATCAAAAACAAACATCGTAGTGAACATGAATGGGATTGTTTCTATTACTGTGGCTTATACTATATATCTTTATTATATATATATATATGTCAGAAAAATATTATTTTCATGAAATATTATTCATTATTCAGCTGTATCACCCAGCCCTAAAGAAAAAAACAGGGATGGTCCTACTTTTTATTTCGTCAACATATCCCATGAAAAGATCACAAGACTGACTAAGTATCTGTTTCTAGAGCTTGGGATCAAATCACATGATCTATTATTTTCATCTTTTGTGCATTTTTTTGTGTATTTTGTGACTTAAAGTCTCAATCTTGACCTTGGTTCGCACACGGGGTCTCCGAGTAGACTAGTAGCTTTATCTTTGCAACATGAACATTCTTAAAGATTTTAACAACTGAGCAGCTCCATCTGCTCCAGGAGAGCCACTGAATGAACTCAAATACTCCCACGTTTATTTAGTTGTGTGTTTTAAAGGAATTTTCTAAGGAGGGACTATTTTCAGCAGCAGATTAATACACATTTGCTCCTCTGGTGAGTATTGACAGCAGCAAGATGGTGTGTAGGTGTGTTTCTATCAGGCTTTTCATGAGATTTGTTGACAATAATAAATATAGTAGCACCAGATGAGATTAGGAAAAGTGACACTTATGCTTCCGATATTACACAATAACCCAGAAGATGATT
Source organism: Dascyllus trimaculatus (assembly GCA_024666655.1). Taxonomy (NCBI): domain Eukaryota; kingdom Metazoa; phylum Chordata; class Actinopteri; family Pomacentridae; genus Dascyllus; species Dascyllus trimaculatus. Next base: position 4,166,855 of record CM045450.1, read on the forward strand.
TCACAGGACACCGACAACTAATGTGTTTTTCAATTAATCCCCAAAAACGGACATACAGCGTTTTAAAAATGATCTTTTTCTCTCCGTGAAGCCTACTTTTACTTCTGTTGCACTTGAGTCTCCCTCCCTACAGACAACGATGAGATGGGAAAACGTTGCCATCTTACATTGCCATCTATTGCTTTAACAGACGCTTGGTTGTGTTTCTGAGTGCGTTTTTCGCTAAAAGAGTCCGTTAAGCTGTCCAAGTTTGGTTTTTGTAGAGAAAGAGGAGTGAGGGGAAGATGCGGGGATCAGGGAGTGAGGAGGGGGGAGTAAAGTGAGGATAGGCCAACATCAGTGGGCGTTCCCTGGGACTCAGCTGACCGGTCGATCAGAGAGGACACACTGTCCCACAGTGCTGTCAAACAGCTCCGCAGACAGCCTCTCTCAGGACGCATTTGTCTATCTTTGTGAGGACTAATTTGAGTTTCAGATTTCAGGAGTGGGGACATCGTTTCATTTGTTACGGTTAAAGAGGGCGCTTTCACTGCAATGTTTGAACTTAAATATGCTAGAAGACTGTTTTCAAAGTTGTTTGAAGAGTTTGATGACTTGTTCTAAGGCTATATCCACAATAATACGTTTTCATTTTTAAAAAATGAAAACAATCTCTTGAGGCCTAATCTGAAAGGGAACATAGGTGTCTTCAAAGTCTGTTTCTGCCCGTCCAGACTAAAGGGCAACTCCAGATGTACTAAATCTGGGTCAGCAGTGTTCCTAAGAGTCTGTTTTAGGGGTTCTAAAATGCCACGAGTACTGTAAAACCTCTCAGTGTGGCTGCAGCCTGAACTGGAAAACACATGATTTGATGTCATTTAACTGGACACAGGATTTTTCTTATTTCATTGCACACTCGGCGCTCAGTGTTTCTGCACTGGACACCTAAGGTTTCCACTTCACATGTCTTAAAAACTTGTTCAAACTTATATTTTCGGTGAGCACAGAGACACTTTGCACATTCAGCATTAGAACAACAAGCACAACCCTCTTCAGACTGCATTCAAAGTGGGAATTTTACAACCCTGCAATAACTAAAGTCAAAACAAACTACTGTTTTTTGTCCTCCTGTATCCCATTTGGAGAGACGTCCTCGTATTTTAAAGTGGATCGCTTTCATGTGTTCTGTCTGCTTTACTTAATTTGAGACTTCCAAATTAGAATGTAGTCAGTCAAACAAGTTTTTTGCTTATCTGACAGTCAGTTAACATTTACTTGGGAATCAATATAATGATGGGAAAAAATAAAGCCCTCAGGAAAGTAACGCCCAATACAAGCTCGGAAGTTTAGTTTCTCGATGGTTAAAATGTCACCAACAACATAGTAGGGAGCGTGGCATTTGTTTTTGATGGCTATGTTTAGGGAATGCTTTACATCACTGAGCTTTACATTATCCTCACAAGACCAGAAGTACAATCCGTGTGCGTGTGTTGTGCAGGGACACAGACACACAGAGGTTCTCCATATCAGCTTTAATTTGCAGCCATTTTTGCTCCACTGTCCCACCTCCTGGCCGTTGCTATAGTAACTACTCGACTGTAGAAAGCCCATGTTGCCATGGTGATGTCCCGGAGAACACTGTTCCATATTTACAGCCGAGACGTCTCAGTTACTGAGAACGTTGCGGCGCCAACAGAACGACCTGAACTGTGTATGTGTGTTTGTGTAGCTGTGTGCCTGTCTTTGTGAGGACCAATCGGACTTTGGGTGTGAGGGCATTTTTGGACAGTGAGAACGTTGTGGTTGGTCCTCACTGTGGGACGAACCTTCACAGGACTGAATGACGGTCCTCACAAAGACAGAAGTAAAAATGATTGTGTGTGTGTTGGGAGCTACGGCAGGTTGTCGTCCCGCAGGCTCTCCAGGATCTGGACCAGGCTCTCCAGTCCAAACACGTAGCCCCGGTCCGGCCCATCATGCACCGCTGTGTCACCGCGGAAACCCTTGAAGGTGGAGTGGGCGAAGTCGATCATACGAACGTCCACAAGGGAGGGCTGCTGGGGCGGTGGAGGGGGAGAAGAGGGGAAGGAGATTAAACTGGGAGCCGGGGAGGGGAAGTCTGGATGCGGGTGAGGCGAAGGGAGTGGGAGGAGGGAGCGGCAGTCTAACTTGGTGGGCTGGGCTTGTGTGGGAGGCAAGGGGGAGGGTGGAGCCATCAGAGAGCCCATGTCTGGGTTCTGGCTCATGTCCGTTTGACGGGGAGCGTCGGGGCGTGGAGGTGGGGGGCCACACTGGGGCTCTGCGGGGGCCATGGGGTTCTTCTGCTGCCAGGCTGCATGCTGCGTAGAGTGCAGGATTGAAGGGCCCTCAAGTTCCTACAGACACCATCAAACACAGAACATCAGAACAGGAACCTTTAACAATATTACATGTCAGCAACAAAGCAAGCTAGAAGATGGCTGAAGTACGCAGCTTGTTTTAAAGGTTTATTCATGCAAAAGACTACTTTCTATTCCCAATATTTGTAGTTTTAAAGGTTTTTTACACCTGCTAGTTTCTGTCCAAGTACTTACAGTTCTACAGGTTTATTCCACCAAATTGCAGTTTCTAACTAAGGAGTTATGATCTGAAAGGTTTATAGTCTTACAGGCATGCTCCATCAAATGTACTTTCTAACCAACACTAGTTTAAAGAGTTTGTTTAACACTGAACACCAATTTCTACACAAGTATAATTAGTTTTAAAGTTTTTTTCCACTCATAGTACCATTTATAGCTTTACTGGTTTGTTCTATCCAAAATACTACTTTCTTTCCAAGTACTAATAGCTTTAAAGGTTTACTCCACCTAAATTATACTTTCCAACTGATATGTTATGGGCTTCAATGTTTGTTCCACCAAGTACTTTCCAAGTACTTATAGTTTTAAAGGTTAGCTCCATTTAAATTGTATTGTCAAACTAACAAGTTATGGGCTTAAAAGTTTCTTCTATCCAAAATAGTATTTATAGTTTTAATGGTTTGCTCCACCCAAATTGTACTCTCTAACTAGTAAGTTATGGGTTGAAGGATTGATTCAACTCAGCTGTACATAGTTCAATTTGTTACCAGTGTCTGTGAACTACAAAAGTTAGCTCCCCTTAGGAGTAAACAAGTGAAGTTCTTGAAGACCAAGTGTCGTACAACAGCAGTCCGGAATATGTTGCAGACACATGCTGCTCCACCTTAAACCTTTTAGCTAAAGTCTGCTTTGCTTTGCAGCTGCATTAAGTCATGTTTGGCCACCAGGTAGCAGCAGAAACGAGCTGTAAACACAACTGACAAAATATCACCACTGAAAGAGCAACTTGCAGGTTGAATTCTTCACTAAATTTTTACTTAAAAGTTCTTGTAAATGATTTTAAACCTCTTTGATGTTACAACGACAATTAGAAAGCCATATTTCTATTTGTTAAACTGGACCTATCTTGGCAACTCTCCCTTTTGTGATGTAATGACCAAGATGTGTTTTTGATTTGGGCATAAAACTAATCTAAATGTGCACATGTAGACGTAGTTTTCTGCTTTATTTTCCTACATATTAATTAACTGGGGTCACACATCAGCTAGTTGCTGTTTTAGTTTATTATGAACACCATCACAGGCTCACCTTTCCCTCATAGATGATAAGCAGTGAGGACGAGTAGAAGCGGTAAGACGCTTGCCTCTCCAGCACCGCCTTCAGGCTGCGAAGCTTATTCAGGATTGGCTCAAAGAGGTCCCGCCTCAGGCCCTTTCCATTGTGCATGTACTGGTAGAGGGCCTGGCGGAAGCCTTCGATCGACAGGCCGCGGCCGTAGTACTTGTTCCTGCAGAGGTAGTGACCAGTGTTGAGCTGGTACACCTGTGAAGACAGGTGGGGGACCGCTCAAACATCAGTTGCTCAAGATGATGATTCCCTTCAGGTTAGTCAATATAATCTATAATTTTGCAAAACATTACATCCTGCTACCAGATCTTCACAACAAAATCAAGCCATAGTCAGACAAACTTTTAGTTCCAACAGTCTGAAACCAGTTTCTGTCATATTTTTAATCACTGTGGGCTCATTTTTCACTGCAATATAAAGTCCTGCACCTCTATGGAAACCACGGCTGGAAGCAGACATAAAATGTTAAAAATGTCTTCTGTGGAGTATAATAGTTATAATAAGAAACAACTAAAGTTTAATTTTTTTGATTACTTATTTTACAAAAAATGAAAGAAACTGGGATCAACATATACAACACTTTCCAAGTGCCCACAGGTGTTACCAATACTGGAAACATGGTAACTCCACATATTATACATATTTAAAAAGGCAGAATTTTATGCTTTAATGGAATCTTGTTAGAGCAAATGTTTTATTTCAGGCATTTTCTAATAATGAGACAATCAAAATTAAGTAATTCTGATGAAGTACCATGATTTTAGGTTTAGATTTAGTTTTTTGTTCTTTTGTTTTTACAGTTTCTGGCTCTGATGAATGATGTAATACTGATGTTTTTAAAGACAGCATGCCTTTCAAATCTGTAAGAGGGTCTTTAGGGTTAAGAGGGTTTATTTATTTCCCCAAATATCAATATGTGTGTGCGTGTACATACACTGGACTGTCCAGGCCACGCTGTTAATATCATGATTAATTGTAGTGGGAACTTAGTACTAGTGGTGTTTGTAGTGATAAAAATACAGAGGGCAGGAGTAAATCTTGCTGAAGTTGCAACACTACAGGTCGTATTGGCAATAGCAGTGATATAATGCTGCAGGATCAATACATTAACTGATCTTACTCCTCCATGGAGACAAAACAGTTCATATAAATGCAATAGACTAGATTTCTTTTTCTAAATGTGCATCCTAATATTATGATGTCATTCTGTTCACTTCACCCCAGCACAGTGGCATTCACATTTGGATTCAGAATAAATGTTGTGTCATGGATGGATCTTTCTGACATGTTCAATGCTATGAGTCATCGTTCTACCTGCATGCCACACACTCTGACTCCCAGCGTCGCTGAAGTGCTCTGTTCGCATTTCTTCATCTGCCTGGCCGCCTTCTCCTCGGAGGCGTCGTCTCCGTGCTGCCTGGTGCCCATCTTCAGGTCCAGGATACAGGGGTACGAGAAGTGGTGAACCACGTTCTCCAACAACAAGAACTCTGGTTAAAACGCCGCCGTTAAGGAGTCAATGTGACACTGATTTCCACACAGTCTTGAGCTCACAATCTCGTCTAATTGCATTTAATTGTTTCCTTTGTACAAGCTGTATTAAATTTGAAGTGTACAGTCTGATAAAAAAAACTAAATATTGTACATGGGCTAATGGTAAATCACAGAACTGCAAAGTTTAACTGATTTGTCTGTTAAATATTTTCAAATTAAATTCAACACTTCCTAAAAATCTCTCACATTAACAGTCCGCAGGAAAAGGGAGGGACTGTATCCACTGAGCAGCTTTTAAGCTTTTAATCTATAACATGCAAAGTTTAACTGATTTGTCTGTTAAATATTTTCAAATTAAATTCAACACTTCCTAAAAATCTCTCACATTAACAGTCCACAGGAAAAGGGAGGGACTGTATCCACTGAGCAGCTTTTAAGCTTTTAATCTATAACATCTGCGGCAAGTATTAAACTATAAAAGTCAAGGATGGTTTCTAAATACTCCATTCAAAGTGCTTCTTTTTAAATTATTGAATAGCTTCAGAAAACTCCTCCTCACACCTTTCCAGCATAAAGTTAGGGTCTGGTTCCTATTAAGAGCCGTGTGCAACACACTGAACACGGTCCAATATCCGCACTGTCATAGTATTTAGCAGGTCAGAAAAACATCTAGAGTGTTCCAATGCATACTACATCATATGCAGCCTGCCAAAAATAACAGGGCGTCCGACTACATCCAGTCACATGCAGTTTGCAAGCCTGCATGCTTTTCAAGTCACTCTGACCCGCAATCCTCTGCACAGAAGACACATCACACACACTATATTGCCAAAGTACTGGGACGTCCGTCTTTACACGCACATGAACTTTAATGACATCCCAATCTTAATCCGTAGGGTTTAATATGGAGTTGGCCCACCCTCTGCAGCTATAACAGCCTCAACTCTTCTGGGAAGACTTTCCACAAGGTTTAGGAGTGTGTTTATGGGAATTTTTGACCATTCTTCCAGAAGCACATTTGTGAGGTCAGGCAATGATGTTGGACCAGAAGGCCTGGCTCTCAGTCTCCACTCTAATTCATCCCAAAGGTGTTCTATCGGGTTGAGGTCAGGAAATGGCTCATCCATGTCTTTATTGACTTGCTTTGTGCACTGGTGCACAGTCATGTTGGAACAGGAAGGGACCATCCCCAAACTGTTCCCACAAAGTGGGGAACATGAAATTGTCCAAAATGTCTTGGTATGATGAAGCATTAAGAGTTCCTTTCAGTGGAACTAAGGGGCCAAGCCCAACCCCTAAACAATTCCACACCATAATCCCCCCTCCACCAAACTTTACACTTGGCACAATACAGTCAGGCAAGTACTGTTCTCCTGGCAACCGCCAAATCCAGACTGGTCCATCAGATTGCCAGACAGAGAAGTGTGATTGGTCACTCCAGAGGATATGTCTCCACTGCTCTACAGTCCAGTGGCGGCGTGCTTTAAGTACTTGATGATGTAAGGCTTGGATGGAGCTGCTCGGCCATGGAAACCCATTCCATGCTCTCTACTCACTATTCTTACACTAATCTGAAGACCACACCAAGTTTGGAGGTCTGTAGCTATTGACTCTGCAGAAAGTTGAACATTTCTGCGGACTGTACGCCTGTACGCCGCTGACCCCGCTCTGTGATTTTACAAGGCCTACCACTTAGTGGCTGAGCTGTTGTTGTCTTTGCTATAATACCACAAACAGTTGACTGTGGAGTATTTAGTATTGAAAAAAATTCACAAATGGACTTATTGGACAGGTGGAAACCTATCACGGTATCAGGCTTGAATTCACTGAGTGAATGTTTGTAGAAGCAGTCTGCATGCCTAGATGCTGGATTTTATACACCTGTAGCCATGGAAGTGATTGATACACCTGAATTCAGTTATTTGGAGGGGTGTCCCAGTGCTTTTGTCAATATAGTGTATGCCACTGTTTCTGCATTGATATAAACAAGCGTGAGCCAGTGACAGCACTCAGACACAAAACAGCTCATTTGGCTTTACAGAATTTGATTGCTTTATGAGCAAGACGGTCAAAGCATAAGGCTACAATTATGATGTACTCACCACTTATTTATTTTTTCCTTGTGACTTTTATTTTTTTCTGTCTGATACTGTCTCTTGATGACATTACTGGATGCAATTTCAGCAATTTGAATGTACATATATCTGTACAGTAATATGGCGATCCTTCTAGCTAACAGCAGCATGCTGTATCTGTTTGGACTGCAGACAGATGGACCTTGTTGAGGGCAGAGTGTGTGTTCACTGTCCTCAGCAGTGTTTTCCAGACAGCTGCAGGCTGCTCTCTTTGAAGCTGCAGATCAAAACATGAGCTTTAACCTGATAACCTCGGACACCACCAATCCCCCCCTTGATTCCCACCCTCATCCGCATAGTCTCACATTTACATTCAGTGCCTCCTGCAGTACGTGTAAACACTGCACCTCTGATAGTCAACTAGCAAAACCACCAGTCAGAGATGATTTCTTGTGGATAATATGATATTAGCTGTCATTAGCAGATATACAATAGTCACTCCAGTGTTCTATATTTTGAGCTACACTCATGGTATGGAGGATCCTGGTTCAGATTGGGTTCTTGGGGAGTGATGAAGGAAGGCAGTAATCTTGACTTTACCATAGAAGTATGGTACCGTATCTGACAGAAATCTATGCATTTTCCTTTTATTTTGGTCAAATTGATATACAAAAATGTCTATTATGTCTGTTGAGTACATGCAAGTCAGATTAACAAAACTGGTTAGAAAATTGAATTGATGTTGTATTCTCATTTCTTATCACTTTGGTGGTCGTGAAATGTCTTCAGTGGATGCCAAAATTCCTCTTTGCAGAAAAATTTGTGTGAAATATTCTTAAAGATTGAGATAGAGGAACAAAAACAAGATATCTTGTCAAATAAAAAAGACCATTGACTATCAGAGGATGTGACTGCCTGAGGAAGGATACTGAAGAGTTTGCGGTCCTTGGACTCGGACCTCATGCGGCTGAGCTGCTGTTTGTGGCAACGGAGGCTCCAAGGATTGTGGCTGATCTTCTCCGATGTCACACCACTGTTCCAGTCCAGCATCTGAAAGGGAACGTCTGAGTGGATCTTTGGGTCGAGCCTGGGACTCTTCAACTCTCCAAGACTGCAGGGAGGAGGAGAGAGAATCAGTAACACTGTAAAGATACTGCTGGTGATTCTCTGCTGTGACTGCTACATCTACAATGGATTTAAAGAGCCCATATTCTGCTTTTTAGATTTTTCCCCCTGTCCTTCAGTGTGTTATATAGCTGCTTTTTTTCTGCATGTAAGAAGTCTTCACACTTACAACCATGTCACAGGGAGTTATTCTCTCCCACAGTAAACACTGTTCCTTTTTGTATTTCTTCTGTTGCTTTTCTACATCCCCATCTAACACATTTGCAAAACAGCTGCCCAGTCGATAGTTGGGCACTCAGTCAAACAAAGACTGAAGCACTGTCGCGCAGTTCACCAGGATTTCCTTACTAGAGCTACTTCTGCTGGAGCTACATCTCAATAGTCAGAGATCTGGTGTTACGATACATAACCAGTGTTACCAAGTCAGGTCTGCTGACCAATCAGAGCACACTGTGCTTTTCAGAAGGGAAGCCTGAAGGAGACAGAAGCTAAATGGAGTGTTTCACACACAGGGTGAGAAAAGCTGCTGAAGCAATGTATAGTATTAGGAAAAAAAAATTTTTTGAACATTAAAACATGTAAACATTTTCTAGTAGATCTTAAAAATCAAATTCTAAACCTGTTCATAATATGGGCTCTTGAAAGGTTTTTGTTATTCACTCACATTTGACTGCAGGACTTTATATTGATTAAAAAACTGCAATTTGTATTGGTAAACCATTGAAATGATAAACTAACCATGAAAATCATAACTGATTTTCTGTCAACTAATTTAAAAACTACTGAATATCGGTAAATACTGTTTATCTTACTTATCAGAAGTGTCGGTGTCGTGTGCCTCCCTCCTGTCCGGCCGCTCCTCTTTATGTTCAGAGGAGGAGGAGGAGCGATGGAGGCTACGGCGGGAGTGTTTCCTCCTTGGCTGCTCCCTCTCTGGGGGGTCACGCTCCTCATGCTCTTCTGTGCCATCCCCTATGTTGCTTTCTACATAGGGGTAAGCCACCAGGTTGATGTAGCCGTCAGAGTCGCCTTCAAAGCACACCAGCACCACACCTGACAGGATGGAGTGAAATAAGGACAGCATGTTCAGAAATGTTCCACTCAGCTGTTAAACAAAGAACAAAAAAAACAAAGACAGGCACAGAGAAATGTCCTCCATACACTAAAACGCCTTAGAAACATCACAGTTTACAAAAGTGACAATCCCATCACAGCAATCCAGCCCACCTACGGAAGAACGACTGCATTTTTAAAGGTCGGCTCTTTGTAACTGTGACCCAGGACAAACTGGGTCAAGTCAAATTATATCCAGTCTTATTCCATGTGGTGGAGTCATATAATGTTTCTGCAAGAAAAATAATGTTCATATCCTGAAATGTTACTGTGAACTGCAACAGCTGGATCTGTTTTAGTAATATTCCACACAGGATGAGTAAAACGGCTAATATTAGCTTGTTTAGGCTAACGCAGCAATAGCTCATAACTTGAGCTGCTTATTATGTTAGTAGGTTGCCAGTGGAGGCATGAGATGTGCTTGGACTTTTTTTTACAACCATCATCAAAACACCGAATACATTTTTGGAAAATGCTGTTCATGGTGTTTCCAGAGACTCTGAGAATCTATGAGAAGAACCACTGAAGTTGTTCTTTTCAGACCAACATCTTACCAACTTATTTAATGTTGTTTTTTACTTTTATTCATCATCCATCTGTATATCAAGATATACTCCTGAAATGTAATTGAGGAACTGTCTATAGATTAAATAAGCAAAAAGAAAGGCCTGACAATGATTTTCTCAAACCTTACGCTGTTATTTTTAGATTCATGAACAGACCAGAGCATGTCATCTCTGCTAAGAGAGACACTGAACATCCTCCATGTTGGTCCAAATGTAATTTGCTGTCAGCTTGCTCACAAGTGGGAAATCGACTCCAAATATCCAGTCCAGACTGAAGAATCAAATGTTGCCCTGAACAGTACAGTGAGCTCACTGTCCAAAGAAAACTTCACCACTTCCACACAAGGAGAAATTTTAAACTGACAATGTCAAGTAGTTTGTGAATGAAACAACCTTGACAGATTCAGAAAGCACCTCGGGGCAGCTGTCTGTCTGTCTGTCTGTCTGTCTGTCGTTATTTAATCAGCAGGACAATGGTAGTGGGCAAAGATCCAGGGCTAAATATAGACTCCTTATGGAGCCTGTTGTCATGGCACTGGGACCCAGAACACCAGCAGGGTGGACTCTTAGGAATACAGACGTACTGCAGGACAGTGTGCTGGGACTACGTCCACTGTGTCTCTAGTAAAGTAGCCCAGTGTGGTCGTATAGAGATTAATAATAACCAACACAACATTTTAGTATAAATCAATGTCTGTTTCCAAGTCCATACCAGACTTGGCTTCCTTCATCAACTACATCAAAGAATTATATTTAAAAAAAATGTTGTTCATAGCAGAATAATTTTGGGACAATGGAAATCTGTTGTGTCATGCCTGAATAAAGTTTTCATCCTACACCAACTTCCAAATACTGTTGCAGACACCTTTTGTTGATGTGTGATGACTCCATGTAACTTTTCAACTAGTCAGATTATATTTAAGTGTGTGTTTATGCACTTAGTATTGCATTCATTATTTTACTGTTTCATACAAACAACAAATAATACACTGATCACTCTAAATTTGGAAAGCCACAAGTTTACCTTCAGAAAGAGGAAGAAAAATAGTTTTAAAATTCTGATCTAACCTACTTTTTGATATTTTTGGTGTGTTTTTCAGTAATAACTATTCAGTAATTCCCTCTGTAGTTTTTTTCTTGTTAGCGGAGGAGCAGTCCATCATTATAGATTCAAAATATCTACCAAAGCATGTGAGATTCACAGTATATAATTCCCAGGATTTGGTCCAGTGCTATCCAGTAGTTTCATCTCGTTTATATCATCCTCACAGTTTACGGTTCATGCTGCCACAGGCATGTCAGAGCTGTGTTGAGTTAGTGCTACTCAAACTGTACTGTTTCCAGAGAGTGAATAGAAAGAAATTTAATTTTAGCATCTTTTTAAGGGACTAATCAACTGAATGCAGCCCTGACTGTGTCCTGGTCTTGTCTGCCCTGTAAACTGATACATCAGCTGTTCTTCTGTTCTATTACCAGTCTTTAAGTTTAAATACCCTCACAGGTGTTTCCACTTATTCTGGATGGTTGGACTTGAGCAGTGCTGGTTATAACATAATCTAACCAAACCCAGTGTGTTTATAAGAATAATTAGGGTGCAATTTGCCTAACAGGTGTAGGACACCTAACAGGACAGTGAAGGAGGTGTCAGTCAAGTGTGATCTGTAATCATTAAAGGAGGCCTAATCAAGTACAGTAAGTAAAAACTCCTACCTCAGTGCACTACAGCTCTCCATGGGATTTGACATCCTTTTTGACTTTCCAGAGCTCATTTGGGAGTACAATAGTACGTTAAACGTGCAATGCGATGGCCACCAAATCCTCTACTTCAGCTGACTCCCATTCAAAAAGCAACTCTACAAATAAGTCCGTAATTGCTTTTAAGGAGTCATTATAGTCTCAATCGCTAATTCTGGCATCCTCTAATAAGCGTGCTGTTGGTCTTTTTGAAATTACTGCTTTGTTAGTAAGATTTAAGGGCTTACAGAAGGCTTTGATGTCTGCCGTGTTGGCCTGTCTGCTGCTTTCTGGCTCCTGTACCCACCCAGACTTTTAGAGCTACTGTTTAAAGAATAAACTATGCTCGTGGATAAGGAGTTACTCTGCAACATCCTCACAGGCTGCCGTCTGTTTCATGTGTGTACGTGATAACGGCCTAGGCAGTACAGCATATCATGTTTTTGTCAAATAGTGACAAAGACCTTTATGTACCTCATTTACCACAGAACAAGCCTGTTGAGCCTCTAAACCCTAAATCCTGCCAGTGGGTTTGAAAGGTATGGTATCTTTTAAAAAATATGCAAAACTAAACCAGTAATGAGAACTACAAATTGTAGAAGCACAAAGAATCTGTGTCATGCGTTCTGTTGAAAAACTTAACAAAATCTGAGCTTAAATTGTTATATTTCCTTACAATCCCATCTTCTTTGAAAATTTGCCAAACACAAACCATTTGCACTAATCAGAATCTGGTTAAAAAAAAAATTCTTCACTCCTCGCTACAACCATAAAACCAACTCAGCTACAACCAACAGTCAAATGACAAAATTATTATTATTATTAATATTTATGGCATTAAAATTGTGTCATACTGCATAACATACATTTTTGAGTTCTCTCTACCTCTAGCTATGGTTGTGCTGTTTTCTCTCTACCTCTAGCTATGGTTGTGCTGTTTCCATAGAGGTGCAGGACTCTTTTATTTTATTGTTAAACATTTGCTGGCATATCATATGTAACAACAGGAAGTGGAGATTAAAAGACAACAAACGTGGATCAGAATGAACGAATCAAACACCAGCATTGGACAATAATAATCAAGATGAGTAATCCAGAACAACAAAGTGTTGTAGATAGTTTAATTCATTGAATTAAACCTATAGCATGTACATTGTGCTTAACTCTGAGTTTACCTGACCTTGTTTATTTCCTGGCCTTTATTTCTTTGTGGCAACCACGCAACCTTTATCATAGAGTAGCTAATGTTAGTCAATGTGTGGACCAGTTGATGATTCAAGTAAGTTAGTGCTTGCGAGTTTCCTTAGTCTAAAAAAGCAACAATCTTGGCTGGGGGGTCCTGCTCTAAGCAAAACATAAATCATAAGTTGCAACTCTGGGCTTCAAACTGGCTCCAACCCAAACCAACAGGTGACGTCACATCTTGCTACATATCATGCTAATATACAGCGTACGCCCTGGTCCAGGTAGGTATTGAAAATCTGCTTGGAATCAGTATGCATTGCTGGCCTGAGACACAGCTCATGTCTCACAGCACTTTCCTGCCTGACCTTTTTCCTGGCAGACAGTTTGATGTCAAAGATGGATGAAACTGAGAATCATAACAATGACTGCACTGGATTTGTAAGTGTTCCAGTGTTGAAACAGTTGTGCTTTTGTTTGCTGACTCACTGTTGTTACTCAAGAGGCACAGAAAGATGGAACAGAGCCGTCATTAGGCTGCATCCACCCTTAAAAACATTCTCACATACGTGGTGGTGAGGAAGAGATATGCATGTGTGAGCACACACTGGCTGCCGACATTTGTTTGAGTCTGTTACAAAAGCAAAGCAAGTTGGAAAAATCCTGTTCCTGGTGATGTAGAGCAGAGCCACTAAACCACTTCACTTCCATTAAACATCCTTACTTACTTCCTTCCTTCTCTTCTGTCAATCTAACTCTTGATCTGCCACAGAACCAGCAGAGTAAAGATTATTTAGAGGAGCCCTTCAACTACTGTCCAGCTAAAGAGGACTGATTCCCCTGAAAATGACCTGGGATGTGGAAATAATCATTAATTAACTGTTTGCTGTTAAAAAATTGACAGCTAAGAAATATTACAATGTATTAAAACTAGATTACAATATTTTAGGCAATGCATGTCAAAAATGTATTCGAGGTTACCTGTATTACCTGGTTGCATTGCTAGTACTATGCTTGAGTGACCCGAGGAGGCATTCACTTGGACTATTGGCAGTTCCATGTATTACAGAGAGCACTGTGGGAATTTAACTAGAGCTTAATGCCAGCAAGAGCTCCCACCTTACAGACAAACTGAGGTGTGCAGTATATGTCCACGTTCAAAGGACTTTGATCAGGACATGGAATAATGTCCACCAAAAGACTCCCCTCATCAACTAATGCTTGGTTACCTTTTAGAGGGCAGCCATACAATTTACTAAAATGTGTCCTTGAAGCGTAAAAACAATTATTTCAGTTTCTGTGACTTTATATTATCTGTCAGAGCACTGTTTATTATCATAGTGCTGTCTTTTCCCACCACAGCAGCTTGTTAATTGATCTAATTAACTGATATCCTCATGCTGCTACCAGAGCTTGTGTTCTCTCTCTGTTAGGGTGTTTTGGACCATGTTCATCTAATTCTACTGTAAAACCAATCTATGAAGGCAATCATATCTACTGACGCGGTATTTGAGCACATCTCATCCTGGACCTGTGCGGCAAAAATGGGGCTGCTATGAACAGTTTAAGTTAGCTGCTGCAGCAGCACTGACAGTGTGAGTGAGCTGTGACTGACCTTTATACTCTGGAGTGAACTCCTTCATCTCAGGAGGCAGATTCTCATAGAAGCGCTGCTCTCTGCTGATCAGAGGTTTGCACACCGTATGGTCGTCATAACGCATCATACTGCTGTGACCTCCCACCTGTAAGCACACGCACACACACATACATATATAAAAAGAGTCAAACATTTAACATAAAAAAGGAAATATGAGCTTCTCATAGCTTCAAGTAGTCTGATAACCTGACATTAATGGTTAATTAATGTCAGGTTATCAGAATTCATGTCATAAATTCATGTTTATTTTTGTTGCTTATTGTTTCTACAAAATAAAAAGACTAAGTGCCTAGAGAAAGTGTTCAGCCCCTTGGAAGCTTTCTCCCTTAATTTTTTTTAAAAAGTAATTGTTTAATTAGAAGAAATGTGAGGGAGGAAACTAGGACACCTTAAAGATATTGAAATCTGTTTTCACCTTGACGTGATAGTCTTTTTTGCACATTCTTGTCAAAAAAGCCAAAAGACTGTAGCTGTGTCCAAAATCATCCACTCACTCCCACCTCCCTCCTCCCTATCTAGGGACCACTATGTAGTAAACTATGTAGTGAACTATGTAGGGAGCACCTCGACAGAAGTAACATGTCGGACACTATTTGAGCTTTACATTGCTCGTTAGCTGTGATTTGTGCTGTAGCAGTGTAGTTCAAATGCATCAAATTCACAGTTTATGACATGGCTAAGGATCAAATTTAACAACACAACCTAATCAGAAAATGACTTAAATTTTAATAAGCACGCTCCCTTTGTCTTATTCACGTTCTCCTTCATGCAATGCATGATGGTAAATATTGCTTGTCTAGTGACCATCGGCTGTACACTACTGTTCATGATGCATTGTGGGATGTTTCAAGTACACCATATAGGGTGTAACATTTGTAACTGCCCATTCAGACAGCGCTACAAAATGACCAACACCCTATACAGTGTACTATATAGGGCATAGGGAGAGATTTCCAAGGGGCTTGAATAGTTTTTATAGGTACTCTATCTCACATGCCGTTCCCACCCACCTGGTGTATGAAGGGCTCCAGTGGAACACCTCCTCCTTGTGGTTGAAGTGAAGCCCCTCCCCCTGGCCCCGCCCCCTGCAGCTTGCTGTCCATGTTGTTGGTGTGAGGGAGGCACATGGCTCCTGGCGGACGCACCGCGCCTCCTCCTGCATAGTGAGGAACATTTATACAGGAGGTGACAATGGGAACTCCTCTGGACTTTATGCAGCTGTTTCACAGCTCCACTCTGAAGCTTCCTATAATTACATAGTGAACCAACTTCTCTTTAGAAAAGTTTTTCACTCAATCAGAATTAGACTTTTTTCAATACCTTACTTTGAGATCTTACTAACACCCATTTCATGTTATGAACAAAGTAGCTATCTTTTTCTTAAGGTATATATTTCCCTTTAATTGGACAGCATGAAAAACAGGAAGAGAGAATGGGACAACAACCAACCAGGGACTCTGCTATTACGGGTTAGCATTTTAGCCCATGTTGTGGTATGAAGTTACAGTTTTCACATGTTAAGTTTCTACATACTTTTATGCAATACCATAAGAAGTGAATTTGATTAATACTTTTTCTCCTATTTGAGCAAAGATGAGGGCTGCAACTACTGGTTATTTCCACTGTCATTTATTCTGTTGGTTATTTTCTCACTGAAGCGTATAGTATTTTGATCTACTCTCAAATATGTTGTCTTTGGTACAGGATTTCATATTGCAAATGAGACCACAGTGAGGAAAAATGTAACAGGAGCAAAACACATCCAGAAACTGCTTGGGGATCAGAGGATTAACAAGAAGAATCAAAGGATATTTATTTTTTCCCCACAAGAAGCCTTTTTTTTTAAACCATACCAATTATTTGTATTCACAACAGCTGACAACTAAATTAATAGTTGATAACTAATTTGATTAATTACTGCAGCACTAGTTAAAACAAATGAGGAGGTTGGTGTTTTCCATGGTCACACAGTAAGCCACAGCCACAATTAAAAACATTCAATGATGCAATTTATTGACACACTTGTAAATGCTAGTTGTTATATTTGGTTTTAATAATCTGTCAAAGGTAATGATGTCTTCTGATGAAACATATTTCACTACAGTTCAGACACATGAAGCCCAAATACAGGCCTGAACACCAAAATTCCCTATTTGATAAACAAAATGATGAAATGACCTCCAGCTCTACACATCACAATGGTCTTACCCTGGTCATGGGCTCTGGTGTGCAGTGACGGGGAGGGGGGGGCGCAGGGCACCACGGGCTGCTGGGAGCGCACACCGGCCCCGGGGGGAGGCGGCGCCAGACCGAAAAACCACCTCGCAAAGCCTCCAATTAGAGTGCTCCAATCCACCGCCGGCAACACAGAGACCCAATTAGGACAAGGGGTGGGGGGGCACAGGTGGGGGGACGGCAGGAGAAGCAGGGTGTCAGTTAGGCAGGGTCACCACTTCCTGCAGAAACAGGAAACAACACCTTGTTTAATGTGCATTCAACACAGTTTCCATTTATTTGTCATTTAAAGTAAAATATATGCATCATAAATACAAAGAAGCTTCACAGAGCTGAAGGGAATCACAGCATTGATCAGTCATTTTTCTGTGGATTCATCACTTCTAGCAACACATTTCATGCCACTCACTGCTATCTGACCCACTGGAAGTATAAAAACATTAATTACGGCACATTTAACATGACCAGCTAACCAGTAACAACAACTTCTATCATTAAGGAGTCTATTTGATATTTTCTCTGAGTCATTTTTCAAAAGTACTTGCCTAGAAACAAATTGTATAATGTAGCCTGAGAGTAAATGCCTGAGAAGACTAATGTGTGGAGAAAAATCCATGGTGTAGTACTGTATGTTACAATATGTTATCCTGCAGCAAACAGAGCTCCAGCGTACATCCCAAAATCTATCTGGTGTAATGAAATCACTCACACTGTAAAAAATGAATGACTGATGAATGATTTTGAATGACACAGTACTCTACTTTATTTTAAACATTTTTTCTGACACACTTGTTGCCTGATTTTTACAGTTTTTTAATAGATTGTTTTTACTGTACAGTGTGGCCTGAGGTAAATCTGACATTTGAACACCTTAGCTCACTCTTTTCTTAGTTATGTTTTGCTGCAGTAATGAGCGGGGGTTCTAGAAGCTTCTCTATGCACAGCCACACATGAGGTGTTTAGAGATCATCATTGAATTGTACCATCCAGCAATGCATGTCAAGTGTTCAGGCATTAAGGGAACATCGGTAAATAGTAGCTTCAGAAAACAGCTTGGGTTACAAACTCTCCTGTAAACTGTGTTTACGGAGTTCCTCGCATGCACAATGATAATATGTCATTATATATAATTCAGATAATTAGTTAGGAAATTACTCATGTGCATGGGAGCTGACAAAAAAGGTAACGCAAACTAAAATGTATTATTGAGCATGCAGTGAAAAATTTTAATGGATCTAAATGACAAATGGGAGCTGCAGTGCAACGGATGTAAAAAGTTAGAATTAGAGTCGTGAAAACGAACAACATTCTCATTTACAACAGCTCTAAACAACTAAATCTGAACCAGGCAGCTTCCCTTCATCTTATAAAAATAACGCAGTTTTCTGGGCAAGTCGCCACAAACAGTTGACATCAGATGCTTCAGTACTCACACACACACACACATGCACGCGCACACACACACACACACACAAACATCTTTTAATTGTCTATGAAGCTCAATGCGTAGGATCAGAAGAAGTTAATGACTAACTGTTGGTTTCTAATGGATTCACAGAAGGAGCCCTTTTTCACTGTGGAATTATCTCCCCTCCTGGTTGCTCTGATGAGAACAAATTGAAAAATCATATCATTTGGGACGTTCAAGTCTCTGGAACATCTTTTACTCCTCCCAGCTTTTTGCTGATGACGTCAGCAAAAAGCTGCAAATCGGTTTTGAATTGTCCACCATAATCAGCAATCTGAGAAGATATTTTCCAGCTCCAGGACTGATCCTCTTTCACAAATAAAATGAGCCACAGAATGAAATCAAAGCCTATCGGTGGCTGAATAGCATTTTAAAACAAAAACCACAATTATAAGTGATTAGCATATGAAAGAATCATACCAGAGACGATAACAATGATTTTTTTTAAATTACCACATCAAACAGACAAAGACACCACACAATTGTAGAAATGTAAGAAGAGACATGCTAATGCTGAAGCATACAATGATTTTTTTTACACAGTAGCGTTTTTTCAGCTTTGACAAATCTGCACCACCAGGTGGTGCCTCTCACTGTTTTTTGAGATGGAGATACAGGTGTAGGGGCACGGTGTGCAGTGGTTCGGACTGTCACCTCACAGCTTGCAGGTCCAGGGTTTGGATCTGGGCCTGGGGTCTTTCTATGTTGAGTTTGCATGTTCTCCCTGTACCCGCGTGGTTTTTCACCGGATTCTCCAGCTTCCTCCCACAGTCCAAAGACATGCTGAGGTTAATTGTGATTCTAAATTATTCGTAGGTGTGAATGTGGGTGTGCTTGGTTGTCTGCTTCTTTGTGTGGCCCTGCGATAGACTGATGACCTGTCCAGGATGTGTCCTGCCTTCACCCTAAGCCGGCTGGGACAGGCTCCAGCACCTCTACAACCCTACAGAGGAGATAGCGGTGTGTAGATAATGGATGGATCCAGGTGTGTTTACCAGCCACACCGGTCTGGGGTGTAAATTTTCATATTGCACAGTGGCACAGGCATGACCCACATTCATCTGCATGTGACTGGCGCACACTGACTTGCTTACCCAAACTCTAACCAGCTCCTCTCGTCCTCATTCATTAGCCAATCAGGTAGCTTCCTCATGAATAATAATGAGCTTTCTCCAGCTACCATGCACAAACAAAATGTTAAGGTAAGAGTCTCATAAAGCAAGTGTGCCTTCCTGTTGTCTAGGTGCTAACAAGTCATGTTGATTAACTCTGCAACATAAAGTTGTGGAAGAGGTGTCTGGTGGCTTTTCAGGCTTCACTTGCTACCTGAGGTTCATGCTAATAGTAAGTGTTTCGGTGACAGTCTGCACAAAGTATAAATACATTTTAGAGGTGGAAGTAAATACTGACAGATCTTCTTGACTGCAACAGTATTTGTTGGCCTCTATTCCAGCTGAGCAGCTGTTTTTAACATTAACTACAGTGAACAAGTTGCTACATCATAGGGCAGCACAACATA
Organism: Dascyllus trimaculatus; assembly: GCA_024666655.1. Classification (NCBI taxonomy): domain Eukaryota; kingdom Metazoa; phylum Chordata; class Actinopteri; family Pomacentridae; genus Dascyllus; species Dascyllus trimaculatus. Next base: position 4,186,688 of record CM045450.1, read on the forward strand.
TCGTTTCAGCATCAACACTGCAATGTGCGCATGTGCAATAGTCATGTTGCAGGAAGCCCACTGTGAAATAAGTAATTAACTCCAACTCATCATGCAACTACTTTTTTGTTGTTGCCACTAGAAGAAGCAATACCAATAACTTGTCTGACCATTTATATCAGCACCACAAAGCTGTGTACGACTGTGTAGAGCTGTGCATAGCCAGACCTGAATGTCATCCAAAGCACAAAGCTATTTTTGATTCCTTTGGTACACCATAGAGTAAGAGCCCCAGTGGTATTTCTCAGCTTTTTTTCTAATCTTTTGAGACACATGCACTCCCCTATATTCCAAAATTATTTCGATATGAAACTGCTGTGAAGAGACTAATTACATCACAGGTTATTTACGGTGTAAAACTGCAGCTTGTTTGTTGTGTATAATGTTTTGGAATTTATCAGGACAAACTCTGTATAGTAATTTTAAACGAGTAATTCATTTTTGCTATTTAATGTATAACTAGAAAAGCACTCAGAGAGTGCAGACCTCCGCCAAGGAGCTTCAGTCCACCCCCAACATAATCTCCCAATTCACATATTTTGTATGGAATGTTACAGATACAAATGTAATTTCATACAGTTCAAATGTCCTACTAACAATGCGGCCTTCACCCCATCCAACCTAATGAAGAGACGCAGCCTCTCAGGCGGCTCCTAACAGCCTCCCAGCTTCTTAGACAACCGGAGATAAGAATGCCGGCCCAACAGTGCGTATGTTGCTCAGGAAGGAAAGAGAAGTCCGTCATTGTCGCTGTCTGTTGCAGGGAGCCCTAAAATCTCATGTGGTCAGAGGGGGTTACCCCAAAAACAAGAGTGCCTTTTGGCTTTTAGAGTAAACCGCATTTAATTGTTCACCTGGTTACACTTACATTAAAAAAAAATTCCTGGATCCAGACGGTGATCCGGATCACTCCCAAAATTTCATCATTTGTTCCTTGTCCCATTTCACACATTTGCTGAAAATTTCATCCAAATCCGTCCATAACTATTTGAGTTATTTTGAAGACAAACAAACAAACAAATAAACCAACACCGGCCATCACATAACCTCCTTGGTAGAGGTAGTGAAGTAAGCTGGTGTTCACTTTATCTGTTCTTCCAATTCCTAGTATAACTGAAGAACATTTTGCGAGAACTTGTGTCATTCAGTGTTTAAAAGTGGTTCTATCAGCATGTGAAAAAACATTCACTGTATTTTACCCATTTCAAAGATTAATCAATAATTCATTGATAATGTAGCTGACTATCGGTTAAGGAAATGGTTTGATATTTGCATCACTACCAAACTACTTTTTTCCCACCTTTTTCTCAAGTCATCCTGTACACTTCATAGCTGCCCCACAGTTACTCATGGCCTGTCTGAAGACAGAAGAAGAGAGGGAAGTGATAAAGGAAGAAGAAAATGAGTAGAAAAGAGAAGCACGCCCATTAATGACGCCACAGCCTGCTCCTGTGTCTGTTTCTGAAGGCAAACAAAATGCAAACAAAATGCTGGTTTTGTGTGACTCAGAATTTTGGTGAGCATTTTTCAATATTTTTTGGACATTTTACAGGCTAAATAAATCTGGAAAACAATCAGAAGGTTAACTGATAAGTAGAATATTCACTGTTCGCAGCCCTGCTTTGATATGCAAGTTAATGCAACGTCATCTGCTATGGAAACAGTAAACACTACTTAGTAAAGAGGCAATTACAGCGTGCAAATACTGTATAATGAATCCACAAGAAAAAGAGCGTGAATTGCCCCATGAAGCCAATATTCACTACTGTGACACACATAAGACACAAAAACAAGACCTTGTTTTTAACCCTCATCATAAAAATCTTGGTCATAAACATGTCAAAAGTTAAACTACTGTTCAGTATCACGTTTCAGTATCAAGTGTCAACTGGAAAGCTTTTATTGTGACTGTTTAAGAAGTTCTGCAGCTGAGTGTCTGTTCAATGGGATCTTGACTCTCCTTTTATTTTTTCAATTTTTTTTTTTCTATGTTTGACTTGCAAACAGGAAGATGAAAGGAAAACAAGGCAAGCTGCAGGCACCAGAGGCTGAAAACATCCAACATGTCATCAAGGTAAGAAATGCCTTTAACCACCCGGTTCCTGTTGCACAAAAACATACTCGCACTGGGCCCACATCGCACGCTCTGATCACAACTGCTCGCCACACGGTGCACAAATTTAACCACGATGGAAATTCAGCATCCAGCAGTCAGATCTCGAGTCAAAATCCAACCTTGATCAAGCAGGAGTCTCAGATGCAGGCTGGAGCACACACACACACACACACACACACACAAACACACAGAGAGTAAACAGTGTTTCCCATGAGCAATGAATTCTAAAGTTAGCAGCAAACAGTAAACATCAGGCCACATCTGTTCTGTTCTGGGATCAGTGAGATCACCCTTCCAACATTCCCTGCACTTGACAGTTCAACACTATGAGATGTGTCCACTGAGAACCAGCTGTATACTTGCATACTGAGAATTTGCCAAGATCACTACATCAGTTAATACAAAACTGTACTACTTCTTATCGTTGCCTCAAAAACTACAAAAAGTAAAATACAAATGAAATATCTGTTTAATTAAAAGATAATTTTTCAACATGAATCAGGACCCCAGATGACAACAAACAACTGCATTAGAGCCAAAGTAGTGCATTTTTTAAAGTACTTTACTGTACTGGGAATCACTTTCAAAAAATAATGATACCAAATATCTGATCCGATAATCTGTCAGTTTTGGGAAATTCAAGAGTCTAAAATTTGACTTTGTAAACAAGCAAATCCAACATTTCATTGAAAAAAGTGAGGATGTAACTGTCACTTCTGATGTTTTCTGTTCTAAATAAACCAATAAGTTACAGAACCTCAATAGCTGTACAGTCTTTGGTCATTACGCTGCTGCACTGATCCCCCGGTTCATGTTGTATGAACATCCAGCTGGGAGTTATTCTGTTCGTTGAATTCTTACAGTGAAAACAGAGTACAGCAACTACAGATTCAACAAGCATGTGCCCTTACAGATGACAGAAAAGGTAAAGAAAAAAAAAAACTACTGTTAGTGATGTACACACTCCTATTGCAAGGTAATAAACTGTTGTCAGTGCTATGGCCTTGGTAAGACGCAATGGTTTAAACCAAATCATGACACTTTGTGCTGCCAAACAATGGGTGATTTCTTTCAGAATGAGCCAATGCCATGAGTGTTAAGGTGCAACGCAAAGTAAAATGGTGTGTTGACTCTTGTTGCATTGACTCACGGATCTGTATGCTCAGCAACAAGCAGTGAAAGATGCTCAAATATGATGTGTCTGAACTCTGAGGAGGAATTTGTATTAGAACATAAGCTTCTGACTCTGTGTGTTCTATAAATTTAAATTCTATATTCTGGTCTAAAGTTGGTTGTACCTTTACTAAAGTTGTCTCTACTTTTAATTATGTTATACTTTACTATAGTTTTCATTTTTTCTATTCTTTCAATTTAAATTGAATTGTTTTTACACTGCTTTTCTTTCAGTGAAACATTTTAATGCACTATGTGAAGCACTTTGAATTAAACATGCTATACAAATAAACGTGCCTTGTCTATTTGCATTTAGAATTTTGCCTACTGAACTCGTGCTGTGAAAACAGAGCCAAGACAGCTGCAAAACACCACAAATGTATTTAGATAGATTAACTAATTAATAGAAAAAACACCACCTTATTGAGAAACAGTGGAAGGTATTTAAGCTGTAGCTCTGTTTTGTTGACCCTCTGCACAGTGGTCTTTTCTCTATAAGTGTCTCCAGTGAATTCCTGGCACACACACAACAGGTGTGTGTCCAGCAGTCCTGTATGCAGTCAGTGTGATGCAGAGGGCTGCAAATAAGCTGGTGGAGGGCAAAGTCAAGGACGACTTGTCTCCCCCTCCTCTCTCCGAAACGTCCTCCTCCCCTTCCTGTTTGCTTCATCCCTCTCCCCGAATCCCTTCTTTTCATGTCCTCCCCTGTTTCAGCCCTCCTTTCTCCAACGGCCAAGTGACATGGAAAGAATCGCATGTTAAATTGTGACGTTGTTGTATTTACGTAGATGTTTACACATACAGAAAGGTTTCAGGTGCAATGGATTGGTGACAATGTCATGCTACAGTTATTTTGTGCAAAAATATGGAAAAAAACTAATATAGTATTCAGCTCTCCCAAAATACTCCTATTTAGACTACCTGGGATTTTATTTTTTGATTCAGTGTTTGAATTACAGAGAGTCAGGGTCTTAGCTCCCCTTAAAGAGGCCTGTATTCTCTTAAAAACAACAAATGTTGGAGTTAAAGCAGTCACAAAAAGCTAATAGAGAGTTAACCATTGCATTTTAGCATTTTAGCTGCAAAATCATTCAGGTAAACTCCATTGTTCCATTATGTGTAGTCTTAAATGTGCTCAGTACTGGTTGGTTGTATATTTTGCCAGTGTTTCAGATGCAAGCTGTTTGTTGCCTGTATTTTTTGCCATTGCTTGCTTTCCTGCTGTTATGTTTTGCGCACCTAGGTGTAATTACTGTGTATGGATATGATTTCAGATCAGTAAAACAGAACCAATGTTATCTGGCATGAATGGATACCTCCTGCACACTGTTTCCCTGCAAGGGAGAGACCAACTTGGCATCAGGAATAACTTTCTGCTGTGCATCGAAGCTGTGAAGTCTGTCTGAGCAGAACTGCAGGAGGCCAAGCAGGTCCAAACAAACAGCGGCAAGCAGAAAAACAACCCCTTTAGCTCTAATCGGACCCCTGTGTCCTGCCAGGTGTGGTGAATGACCTGAGCAGCCACCCAATCAGCTTAGAGGATCTGTGTGAGCATAGCTTACATCATCCGTCATCACCAGGACAAAGCTACAGGCTCACTACAGCTCGACAACACCGAGCGACTGATTAAGCAGCTATTTCTGACTGACTGACTGTGTCTGTGTGTGAGGGAATCCTGCTGTCCTTCAGTAAGTCAGAGATGAGAGAGCCAATTAAAGACTTCCAGGAATATCTAAGAGTAGGAGCCTGTAGTTTGGCACCAGGCCTGGGTGATAATACGATACTGATATGTACCAATGACAGACACTTCATCAATAGCTACAAGAAAAGTTTCAGAGAGATAAATGCATTACATGCAAACCGCCATTAAGGCACACAACAAAAACACAAAGTTTCGGTCACATGAACAGATCCCAAGTGTGCTCCCTTCCTGGATCATAAACAGCCTGTCATATCCTTTGAAAATGGAGCCCCTTCATCCTCGAGTGCTCTCCCCGTGGCTTCTGTGCAGGTCTGCTAAGGCACGTTAGTTGGCAGCTGCCTGGGCCTCTCATCACCTCCATCCACACCCACAGACCTCACTGGTGGAGGCTGCACCAGCGGTTGCCCTTAAAAGACAGGTTTCATGGTCTAAAAACACCCACCACCCTGTGTCCCCCACCACCTCCACCTAAGCCTGATCTGAGGGCTTAATGGGGTGTATGTGGGGGTACCAGCAGAGTGTATTGCAGCAACTTGACCCTGGTCGCCCTCTATGTGTCTCCCAATGCTGACATACATTTCGTAGAATTTTGGGTATTTATGTTTAACAGCTTCTTTAAAGTTTATTTACCGCAGCTTTTGACATTGGTTGGTTTAGCTCAAAGTTGATTGTACTTGCATCGATAAACTGCAATAAAACATTTTATCAGGATACATCTTTTACTTTTACCAGCCAGCACTTAATAATTTAAATAATTTGTCTCTTTTGTGTTTATGCTATGCCTCTATTAGTTTCAGATTACTGCTATTAGTGCCTTTGAACACCAGCTTCTGGCTGCAAATGCAACAAATTGCTTCTTCTAGATTACTGGGGTCTTCTTTTACATTAACAAAACATTCCCAAAGCAGTGCTGCAGTGTTTGGCTTTAGAACTAAAACTAAAGAAAGTGTAGGGTTGCAGTGTCAAGGTTGACCAGTCAATTGACTGACTGATACGTCCTCGTCCACCAAAATTCTCACTTGTCAGACGATCATTCCAGGATTAATTTATTATTTTTGGTGGTGGGAGGAACAGACTACCTGTAAACACCCCAGCATTTTCATAGCTTTGACAGGGCCCAACCTGTCAACTGTGTGTCTGCATTTTGTTCAACACATGTCCAAAAAGTTGAGTGTAAACTTTGCAAAAACTGCAGCTAACTTGTCTGCTTTATGTTCCTCAGTAGTTCTTAGTTCGTAGGATCACCAGTGGTTATAATTCTGTTTTCAGAATTCATATACACATGGGCAACTGGTCTGTTGTCAGTCAGCATAAATAACCAAGTTTTCATTATTCAAAATGCTAAAAGTACTAGCTCTTCATGTTAATTTAGAATACATTCAGCCTAACAAGGCTAGCAGGTGTCCAATCGATTCCTTGAAAACTAGGTAGAATTTCAGCTGATCAGGATTGTATTTGGTTGAATACAACCCCAGCTCTTACTTACTCAGCTTAAGAGGTGTTGGTTTTAGGCCCATTTAGTACATTTAGAGATAATATTCCTCTTTTTTTTTAACAAGCAGTCAATTGGTTGAAGAGAAAATATGATTTCAGTCCACCAAATTTTTCAGGGTTAATGCAGTGAGTCAAATATTAGAAGGGCTTTTGGTGCCATTAAGCCGCAGCAGAAGAAGTAGGCACAAACTGTGGAAAACACCGTGGAAATAGTGACTGAAGCATGACATTTCTGTTAGTTACGAACAGCTGTGTTTATACAGGTGAGTGGAAACGGTTTTTAAATAACTGCAAAAGGCCACTATGTTGTTAATGTGAGAAGTCCTCAGTCTAGTACAGGAGTTTAATGTAATATGTTTTTTAAATTGTATTTCACTCACTTCAGTTTGACTTGTTGGAAGACGAGAGCATTCTTTTTCTTCTGCATGGGTCCAAAAACTTAACAAACTAGTATTTAGTATATTTAAGTACTGTTTCCTTCAGTGCAGCCATCAATCTTGCTCGTAGAAGAGGGTCTGACCACAAATGATTCTTTAATTAGTCTTTCTCAGGAACCTGTGTTTTTTTCTTCTAGAGTCACATACTGTTGCAGCCATCCTGAAAACAACTACTACAACTGCTGCGATCACTTTTACTGTCTATTTCTGTCAGTCTGACACAGTGAAGTGGTCAGGTGAAGAGCTGCAGGTGCTGACTGCAGTTTGAACATAAAAACACGAAAAAAATCAAGGGGAAGAATAATTTTTCCTGGACTAGACCAAGAGACCTTTGGCGTCAGTGTTTAAAAGTGTCAGACACTGGAAGAGAAAACAGGAGACGTGAATAAACTGTCCTGAGACACAAATTATAAAACAGACATTTCTGCTTTGAATCCAGCCAAAGACGCTTGTTACGTGTCAGCCCACTAAACTCTTGACACTACTATGCTCTGTCAAACTGTCCAATAAACACAAAATGTGGAAAATAAAATAAAAGGAAGCAAAGAAAAATGACAAGTTCAATTTACTGACTTGTCAAAGTTACAAACCCAAACATTCCAATGTGATTAAATGTCTCATTAAATCTGAGCAACAAAAAAAATCATGATGGTGTGACTCAACAGCAGCAAAGGCACAAAGAAGAGACAGAACCAGCTAATGATGGTTTTACTTACCTAAACCACTTGAATCAGTTCAGCTGCCAGTTTCAGTGCAACTGTGCCCCATCACGGCAAACATTTTCTTTGAGCCGACAGTTTACTGAATGTGCTTAGAAGGAACCTGTTTCACCAGCATTAAAACGACCAGAGGTAATCAGATTGTAATCTGTCAAACCACATCAACATACTGGTGCAAACCTATTCCAGACACAGCAGCAGTCAGGGATGTATTAACACACTTATCAGCAATGTTACAAGTCTTACAGAAACTTTTCATTATTTGTTCAACTGGAGAGACTTTGATTGTATTACTCAGATTTTGCACAGTGAAGATTTAGTGTGTTGTGTTGTGTTGTGTATTTGACGGCATCAAATAAAACGACATCCACGATTAAACATAAACAATTTCTGACTGTTAAGTTTTATGAGATCGGGAACACTGCTGAAAACTGGACACAGCATTTTTAATAAAATTAATCATGAGCATGAACAACCATATTATGATCAGAGGCCTAGTGTCAGAAGGCTGCCAGAAGAGTGTGTTTATTCCCTCTTCCTCAATTAAGCTAGTGGGATTAAACAAACAAAGGGAAGGAGCCAAACTATGGTGTAGCTAATTACTGCATGTGACTCCCAAGTGAAAACACTGTTGTATCTCAGGGTGTTGTTCATGAGCGATGGAGCAGGGCTGCAGCGTGCGGCCAAAGATCTGTCTCGTGTGACTAAACAATTTCATTGGCCACACTGGTGACCATTAAGCAGGTCTCTGTGTGTGGTTCTGGCTGGCCCGCCAGAGTAAAGTCACTTGGTTTCAACTTAAGCAATTCTCACATTAGAATGACTTACTTCACTGTTTTCACCTGTCTGAGTTGCTATGCACAGCTGCCTGGCTAGACAGTGTCTACCGAAGCATTGTAGGTGTTTAGGAAGCATCATTTAATCATATATGATGGTATTTCAGATAAAGATTTAGTATGTTCCAATACACACTATGGTAGACGTAAGCCAAAAGTACCAGGATGTCCTATTACAATAGATATGGCAGTTTGCAAGCATGCATCTTTTCTGGTCATTCTGTCCTGCAATCCACGCAAGAGACTAAACTAACTTAGTTGCCAAGAGTGTACAGACAGGTGACAGCTTATTTTGCCTTACTCACTGCAATGGTCAAAGTCTAAGGCACAATATTATGATAAAGCAGTGTGTCCCCACTGTATGAGGATTGTATGGAACAGTACATACTTTGTGAGGGAAGCTTTAGTATTTTACCCCCAAAAAAAATAAAAAGTATGTGATTTGGAAAGCAGTCATAGCAGCTACCAATGCATGTTAGGTGTTTAGGGAACATTGGTAAATTACAGCATCAGAAAATATCCTGGGCTACACTCTCCATCTCTAACTGCATGTCTCTGCAGGCACACTGATCACCCTGCATGACCACCACAACCTGTGGAAACACTAAGATCTGATGAAACAGCCAACATTATGCAGTGCGTATATTGCGAAAAGTGCGGCCAAAGCATGGCAGGGAACAGTGCTTTTGCTGTTGGAGCATCTTCCTTCTGAATTGAAGCGTTAAAAAAGCACAACGTCTCCAAAAAACCCATCCTGTGTCGTGCGTGGCCAGCAGAGCATCCCACCTCAAAGCAGCGTTTCAGGGCCAAGCGTCAGCAAACCAAAACACTACTTATAGCATAGCAAAGAAGAGCTGCCTTTTACTAAGTTCAAGTCCCAGATTATTATTATGAGAAGGAACAAACCATTTATGTTCAATTTTGTACCTGTTTACAATCATTTACTTCATGTGTTAAGAGATTACCAGTGCACAAGGAACTGACAAAAAAGGTAATGCTTACAGTGTATTTATTTAATGCCATAAGACACTGTAAAAATCTAAATCTAAATGAAAAGGTTTGGCACACAAGTGCAATCAGTGTAAAAAGTTAGTCTGGAGCCCTGTGGAGTGTAAGGACAGCGAGCACATCAGTGTAGACTGCAGCCACAGAACTGGACTGACCAGCACACTGGAGAACTGTCTCACCTGGTCTAAGAACACCTGCAGGACGAAGCTGAGGAAGACGAGGAGCGCAGGGAAAAGTAATGTTTTCAAGCAGTTTTTAAACAGTAATTTTTAAAAATCTTTTATTTTACAGATTTCCTTTTTTTTTGTGAATTTACAGATAAAAATGTATTTACATGTTATCCATAAACAACTGGCCAAAACTGTAAATAATGCTCTTATTAAAAATCTGTATGTATACATATGGCAATTCATTCATTTACAATGTTTGCCTGCAATTACAATATTTTTTTACTGTTTTAAATAATCAAAAATATCCTTATTTCACAGATATTTGCGAGCATTTAGAAGAAGAATTATGTATATTAACTAATTTTAATTTAATTAATTTTTCCTAACTTGTTAACAGATAATACATCGTAAAATCACAGAAAAAAGATAAAAAATGACATATTGACTGTAAACAAAACAACATGTGACTATAAAATGACACAATTCACATTTAATTAGCTCAAAAATATTACTGTTTTACTGCTATTAACTGTTCTTTTCACAGTTTTTACCATTTTTGAATGCTAAGGTCTTCCATCAGTACTGAATGTATTTTTTCTGGCACCACTTCTGCCGGATTTCCAACATTATGGCCAGGAATGTTTTTACAGTGAGGTCTCACTACTTTAATACTCAACCCAGACCAGATACCCAGCAAAATATAGATGAACTGGTCCAACCAGGTAACACATACATAAGTAAATGCAAATGTTTTCCTGTTAGTTACAAAGACTTTATCTAAGAAGTGGCAAATGTAACACACTGTCAATGGGTATACTGGACATTAATGTTAGCGCCAAATGTTTACGCAATTACAGCTGCAACGATTGGTCGATTAACTAATAAATCAATCATTAACAAGTGATTTAGCAACTACTTGGATAATGGTTTAATGACTGCAAGACAAGGCACTTGATAAAATCACATTAGAAAATGAGACAAATGACGATTAACTGATTGAGAAAATACCAGATATCAGATTGTCAATAATGAAAATAATTTAAAAGACAGACTTCCTGCAAGAAATTGGCACCAGCTTAATTCCGTGTTCTAAATCCTAAAATTCAATGGCTAAACAAGATGTCACTAAGAATACCTTCACCATAATGTATTACCTCAGCAGCTTGTGGGAGTGTTTTATTGCTTAGTAGTTGTATCAGTGTAGTGTAGCATAACCACGCTAAACAACGCTAAATAAGGGCTGGAGGTTGCTACTGCTGACACACAAACCATTAGCCTGGGAATCACACAAACACCAAGGCTCCAGGTGGCAGAAATACAGACCCAGGTTCAAGCGTAACAGATAATCAATCAGGCAATTTAACTGTGGTGTGATCAATACCAATGCCAGTAAAGGGAAAGATGAAGTGAAGGAAAGGGGCAGATAATTATTCAACCATAAAACAGAGAAGGAAAGGAAATAGCAATAAAGGAAAGAAGACAATCAAGAGGAGAGGAGGTGATGGAGAAAAGAAAGGGGAGGTGAAGTAAAGAAAGGAGAAGCTACTGAAGACAGAGGAAGCAATTACAATATAATAATAAAGTATGAAGTGATCATAATGACACGGAAAGGTTTGGAAAGACTGAAGGAAGTAGTGTGGGAAAAGAGATGCATCTGTGTCACAGTATCATGCAGTCCTGTGGGAGGCAAACCCAAAAACACATCTGTCAGCCTCAGAAATCACAAACTACAACTCGGAAAAAACACAGAAACACACACACAGCTGCTGCACATGTCCCCTGACACAACTCAGCAGCTGCTGAAACACGCACACACACACACACACACACACACATACAGAGAGAAAGAGAGAGAGAAAGCTGGGAGTACAATCCGTCCTATCAACAACGTCTGCGTGAGACGACAGCTCACATCAGTCAAAACAGCCACCAAGACCACACACATCTACCATCTGGGTCTCCTTTCTCACCGCAAACTGAAGACTCTGGAGTTACCACGGTGACCAAAACACGACATGTCAGTCAGTCAGCTGATGAGCCTGTCAAGTCAATAAGGCACACACGCTCAAGCCAAGTTTTTGGATGAAACCTTGTCAGTAACGTTCTCATCTTTGCAGATGCGTTGGACAAAATGCATTCCAGTTTTAACATCACTGCAACTTCAACATCAATAATAAATATACAGAGATTTAGAAAACAGGCTCAGCACAAATTGGTGAATAAAAAAATCACCTGAATGCTGGAACTGAAGTCCTTGTTGCTCCAAATTCTGATGGGATGGGGTCAATCAAAACATTATTTCTTGAAAAGGTAGAATAAATAGCTAAGCTGCTGTTTCGCATAGCATCAGATTCCGTTTATATGTGCACACATGTACTTGTTATGCTGACAATGCATAATATGCACCTTACTCTGTCAATATTCATCAATATAGTCCAACACTCCAATTTGCATACTTAAATAAATATGCTTCTGTTGCACAACCTACAAATGTAGGTACATGTAAAGTCACATGTATGATTATTTTTGCACAATCAGCCATGTTTAGTGAATTTCATCTGCTATACTGCCAAATGTTTACGCACTGTCCTATCCTATCACACTTTATGTTTTCACTTAACTTCGTCTCTTGCACTGCAGGCTGTATGTTTACATGTCAAACGATGTAACTGAAGACATAAAATTTCCTCCCACTGTGTATTTGGTATATGGCTGAGATGACTGATTTACCAGTGTCCTTGACACAGTGGTCACGAGGTGTACAAACAGCTGTAGAAGGATCATTCAAGGAGGAAGAATATCTGCTGCCGATGCAGAGAAACTGCAGACAGGTCTGTGGGACTGATGTGGATGAATAAATTATAGGGTGCTAATTTTCAGCATGCAGATTTTCTTCCATTTAAAGGCTCATTACTGCCTGCCTCTGTTCCTCAGTGGGAATACTTATCATTTATGTGATACTGCCATCAGACTTTATATCTATAAAGATTTTCTATTTAATAGGTTACCTCGTGTTGTTTGTCAAGGTTGCACTGTGAAATCTTAAACAATGACTTCAGCTTATTTTACATTCTGTTAGTTATTGCTATTGATAACTTAACACAGTTTGTTAGAATCAGTGTTTTATGAATAGTACAGGAATCGTTTACAATTCTTTACTGTAAATTTCTCAGCTAAAACTGCAACAATTAATTGATTAAAGAATCAACTATCAACTGTTAATTGAAATAATTGTCAACTACTTATTGAATTCATCGGTTCGATCATTTTTTAAGGGAAAAAAATCTAAATTCTCTGATTCCAATCTATAAAATTTGAATATTTTCTGTTTTTTACTCCTCTGTGACAGTAAACTGAATGTCTTTGGGCTGTGGGAAAAAAACAAGACATTTTACGATGGCATCTTTGCACTGATTGATAGTTTTTATCATACTCTTACATTTTACAGATCAAACAACTAATTGAATAATGAAGAAAAGAGCTGACTGGTTAATCAATGAAAATAATTGTTAGTTGCAGCTCTAGTCTGAGTGTGGACCTCTGGACTATGTAGGGTTAACGGTATTTTGCGGTACCAAAAAACTTAAGCTTGAGCCTAAAGTTGGCCATCTAACCCCCGGGACAGGTCCCAGGTTAAATAACCTACACTGAGCCACTCATCACCAGAGGTACAAGGATGATTTCCCAAGATCTTTGCTTTAGATGGAGTGAAGTACCTGATGTTGGTTGGTTGCCTGGAAAAGGCCAAATTATCAAATTATAGCCTGAGGGCTAAATTATACATCAGTACGCCTGCAGATCTCTGTCACATCATTTTATTTATAGTTTGGCATGCTGATTTCATAGCAACAGACGCCAAGCCCAGCTGAGGTTTGTTTACATCCTGTGACAGAGATTACTTTGCAGAAAAGGACATTTTTTTCATCTTCACTTTGAGATGGTAAAGGAATAGAAACGATCGAGGTATGTCCCTTGAACAGAACAATGAAAATACAAGGACAAGAAAATTTACCTTGGAGTGTTTACTGACTGTTTTGATGTCACTGGATTAGTATCTGCACCCAAAACTTATCACTGTGATTACAAAATAGTGGCAGTCCATATTTATGAAACTTCAAGAACAGTAAAAAAATGTACAGGCCTAAAAAACCAGTGAATGACTATCTCTTGCCATTATAGCTTTAAAAATATATGGAAGAATAATCCCAATCAGTTTCACAATGTCAGATGTGTGCAAGATATCTAGAGAGATAACAACACATCCAACTATTAGGACTGTAGCCTCACAGTCGACTGTTGAACCGTTTGGTTGAGATGCTCTCATTCAACCAAATTCTCACTGGTTGGACAATAACCAGTGTTACTTTTAAAAGGAGAAAAGCTCTACATCAACAGCCTTCCAGGACAGATCTATTATTTTTGGTGAAGGGCGGAACAGAGTACCTGTGAACAACTTTGAGCTCAATCTAATGGAGACTGCCAGGTCTAACTTATTAAACCTTTATTGAATGTTTACTCACAGTCAGCTCGAAACTAACTGACAACATGTCAAAGAAGCCATCAGTGAGGCTGCATTGTATTCAAATGGACGGCCAAAAAGTCAAGTACACACTTGGCAAACAACAGTTTTCACATCACCGCTCAACAACCATCATGACAGACCATCTAAAAACTGTAGACTGTTAACTTGTGTTATATTCCTCAGTAGTTCTTATGATGGGATTACCTGTTGATATCATTCTAGTTTCAGAAACCATGTGAATATTTGCAGCTGCATGCTGGTCTGCATCATTTGACTAAAATAACCAGGGTAAAATAATTTAATATGTTGCAAATGCTGTTGCAGGAGTGCACTGTGGCCCATATCCCCCTGCAACCCACTGATTGGCTGTAGAAGAGAGTAAATCGAAAAGGTCAATTTTAGTTCACCAAGGATTTCTTTGGTCGACTACCGCACTATCAGCTGTCTTAAGATACAGGTGTGATGGATGGTATCACTTCATTCTCAAGAAAAGGAGATCTTTCACATGGATCCTGCTCAGCATCATAATTTATTGATCACACTAACCTCTCAGCCCCTCTGGGTCTTCATAAAGAGTCTTTGTCACTCTTTTTGTACTCAATGCACACAAAACACTGGTATGACCATTAAAATTGTGGTGTTTTTTGAGACTGAAATTAAAAAAAGATAAAGCCTGATTAATTTCAGGTGTTAAAACAAACACAAATGCGTACTCTCATGTTTCATGCATAAACACTAGTTAATATTTTAGGCAAGTATCTGAAATGTGGTGAGCAAAGAGTCGTAATAATATTATCTCCTCATACAAGATATCAAAAGATGCAAAATAAGTTTTACTAACAGGGTTTCTTTCCTGTATAAAGGAATTTTGGCACCCCTGAAGAGGCTTTAGGCAGCACCAAGGGAAAGTCACCAGCGTCAAAACGATAAAAATTGATAAGAAAAAGAGCAATTCAATATCTAAACTGGTCTTGCTAATTGGGATTTCATTTAGTCAAGCACAATAGGACATCTTTGTTTATTTGATGGTCAAAAAACAGGAAAATGCACAGATTTCTGTCAAACAAGGTGCCTTTACCGTATGTAGACCAACCTTGCTTATTGTCATGCATAATCACACCCAAAATCCCATTCTGAGCCAGAAAAACTCTGACAATCAAAATATGCATGTAATAGCAAATAATATAAAACTAAATAAACAGAAATGTACTTTAAACTGCAGTTTAATAAAATTAAGCCACAAACAAACCTAAGAATGGTAATTATAAAACATTTACTCACGTATGTTTGTATTTGTGCAGCTGCATGTACATGTTACATGTCTGTGAAAAGCTGATATGCTGAACATCAGATAAACTGATTGGGCTATGGGTACTGGGTTCAACGTCAGACGAAAACATGCCTAATCCGTAAACAATCACCGGTCCAGTGGATATTACTAAGTGCCAGCATCCATATTTGTTTTTACCAGAAATGATGCCAAAACTGTTACATCTGTATCAATTATGTCTCAAAATGTGTTGGACAAAGCAGAAACTAAGCATGATTAGATGTTCACACAAACACCAGAGTTGTTGACGCTGACATGGGATAATGATCTCAAGTTAAATCCTCATTTAACACACTCCCAACAGAGCCCTTCATTGGTTAGTCCCTGGACACCACAATTTCAACAAAGCCAGATCTGCAAATGTACTTACAAAGTAAATCATCAAAACAGACTGAATGTTCCCACATTTGCTGCAGAGAAATTTGACTTTAGTGAAAATGATCACTTGTGTTTGCACAGAATCGTCAGAGTGCAAGTATCTCTGTGGAGATATGGATCTGAAGCTGTGAGGACTGTACGTAACCTACATAACATGGTTTTCTTGAAGTCTGAAAGCATACAGCTGGGTTTTTGAAAAACACTCAAAAGACTCTTCCAACCATTCTGATTAAAATATTCTGTCCAGCTATATCCTGCAGTTCAGGGTGTTGCAAATTAACACTGATACAGCCACATATAACTCAAGCATATAACTGTAAATAGTTTTACAGTTACATATGACTATAACATATTACATTTATTTCTTGCTCTACTTTGGGCCTCTATTACTTTTGTTTTGCAGAGTTAAAAATCAGTTTTTCTTGAACTTTAAAATCTAGGTTGTTTAAAAAACAGTGGTACAGCCATAATACTAAAAAGACTCTCCTGACCACATGGAAAAGAGAATATTCTGTTCACTTTTTTCAGATTATTGATGTTTTGACTAAAGACTAGCAGTACACAAACACCATATATCCATGGTAGTTTTTATGATTTAATACTTTTACAAGCTTGTTAAGTTTGTTAATATGTATGATAAAGGACACTAATGAAGCCATATATAACTCGTAATATTTCATTTTGGTCAATGTCATATAAATTTAGTGTTACAGATGACATTTCCAGCAAGCATCTCTCTTTGCAAGGAAAGAAAAATTAGCCTTAATCTTTGTAAAAAAAAAAAAAATTAAACTATTGTACATCCACAGAAAAACTCCAGATATTAAAAAAGGCACTAACTAGGGCTAGGTCATCAAATGATAAATCAATAGTTACCAAGTCTGTTACTCTTGAGAAGCAGAATATGTTTCCATAGAAATTTCTTGTCATTACAATCCCAAACTTCTGGACAGTGGAACACAGCTCTGTTGACATCCAAGGACGGTGACAGAAATCAAGTAGACAGAGGAAATCACCTTGCATTGGTGTTATACTGAGCCCAGATGACTGGTGTCCGCGGACACACAGCTTGTTTACAGCAATGCCACATAAAGCACCACATCCTCCCTAAAGCCAGCAGACACTATGTGAGCTACGGATGAGTAAGAACAGAGAGGAATCTCACTGATGAGTGGCAGCCTGTTTACGGACTAATATTAAGACCATTTATAGGACAGTATGATAAGGCAGTCTGCATCAGCAGGATGACAACAAATAAACACAGAGAGCAGCGTGGTCACCATCACACCCAGAGCAGCAGGAGCCTCCTGATTAACCTCTCAAAGCTAAACCTCCACAACATGTCAGGCAGTAATAACAATCTAGTTACACCGATAACCTGTCATGGTATATTACACTAGGAAGTCCAACACCGAGCTACCGTCAAGCTAATGAAACTTTTAGGGAGCCATCTCTTTATCTTGAAAACGACACCGGTCAAGCCTCCGATGATAACCGGATCATACCGTTAGTCGGTGGTGCTGTAAACTGGCAGCAGTGTGGCTAGCTGCCACATAACACGTTTATAGACACGGGTACCATATTAGTTAGCGTTAGCTGTCAGACTGGCCAGCTTCTTGACCTTAGCCTGACAACATGCTAGCTAGCTAAGTGAGCTACACTCACAATAAATCAGCTCAGAATCAAAATAAAACCTCACACTGCCTCATGTCATCTCGCTCCAACACTCCCTTGTTCTTTAACGGATGCTCCGTGTGTCGGAGTCCGGTGGAAAACACTGACCAGCGTCCGACTCGAACTGCCGTTTAAGTAGCCGCTCATGCTAATGCTAGCTGGCTAACATCACGGCTTGCCGTTACGCAGTGTCTCCGGTTAGAGGCACCGAGCTGTCACAATAACAACACACCTTCAGGATCACCGAGCGGACGCAGAGCACACTTTGCCGAGGTCACGGTGGAGCTACTTCAGAGAGCAGAGAGCTTCATGGATGTCGGTCCCCGGTACCCAAACTCATCAGCGGCGGAGAAAAACATCCAGCAGGCTAACGTCATTACAGTGAAGCTAACGCAGCCTGTTTGCATTTTACAGTTCATTTGCATTAGTGCGACGCTTTGGCGCCACCTACCGCCTGGAGCTGGGTCTGCCGCCTCCACCACCCTGCACCGCTGCTAGGGGATGGAAAACAACAGCAACAGTACTTGCATGATTCAATTATTATGATATTCACTGCAGATCCTCAATCACCCAGTTCATATTAATTTTATTTTTTTATTTAATTTCATTCCTCATTATTTATGATAGCGTTTCCTCAGTTCCTCAGTCCTTGTGGTTTTGAGTCATTCATTTATACCATGATTGTTGGGGGCAGGAGTGGGGGGCATTGTTTGTAATGTTTTACTGCGTTTTCATTCATTCATCTGTAAGGCATTTTGAGTTACATTACATTTGTATGAAAAGTGCTATATGAGTAAAGTCGGACTGATTGATGACCAGCCAGAGCTTTTATTGGCGTCCTAATTACTGAATTTCAGTTATTGTCCTGGGGCCACTTTTTTTATAGACCATGCTGGCAAAATGGGGCAGCTTTCATTGTTGAAACGGGACACTATGTATTTAGATCTTAAAACAGATAAATTGTAGAAGGTAAGTAATGTCAATATTTTAATATTTGCAAATATTCATACAATAAAAATACAACAACGCAACTGCAATTCTTATGTGAACCAACTTTTTCCCCCATTTTTTTCCAAATTCAAACAATTTCAGAACTATTTGGCACAGAGGCCTTTATTCATTCACTTACAATATCCATATATTCAATAACTATACAAAATATTATACAAATATTAGGAGAAACAATAAATACTTACAAAGAGTTTTAACTGGCATCACAGTAACTGGATTTCAGTTATTGTCCTTGTTTTTTACAATAGGACACCGCGTATTTAGATCTAAAATAAACTGAGAAAATGAACAATATATAACTAATCAGTCAATATTTAAATCATACAAAAATACAAGAACATAAAAAATATTCATCTTTGCTTTTTCCCTTCTGTTTTGTTTGTTTGTTTAATTCCAGGAGGACTTTCAAAACTATTTTAAACATGGCCGCCACATAGACCTACTAATTAAAATTTTTCACATTTTCCATAATTATTTAAATGATTACACACACGTTAGGAGAAGAAGAAGCAGCTAGAGCTTTTACCAGCGTCGTAATAAATCGTTGTATAGAGCCTAGATGAAAATTGCCAATATGAGTTTGGTGTCCCTTTGCTCTTTAGCTATTCTGTGTCCCTTTGAGGTCATTTCGTGTCATATTTGGAAGATCTTGTGTCTCGGTGTGACTTTATGGTTGTTTTTGGTCCATTTTAATCATATTGCATCTTATTTTTATTGTTTTACATCTCCCCGTGGTTGTTAACATGTCATTTTGGTTGTTTTTTTGTCATATTTTGGCCATGTTATGTCTCATTTTGATCTTTTTCTGTCTCTTTGTAGCCATTCTGTGTTTCTTTGAGGTCATTTTTGTCGCATTTGGGGGATTTAGAGTCTCAGTATAGGTACTTTGTATGGTTTTTTATGTTTGGTTTTGTTCCATCTGGGTCATATTGTACCTCTTTATGGTTGCTTCGTGTCTCATCTTGATGGTTTTGCATATCTCTGCAGTTGCTTTGCATTTATCATGGTTGATTTTTGTCAAATGTTGGTCATGTTGCATCACTTTGTAAACAATCTTTGTCTCTTTGAGGTCATTGTATGACTCTCAATTAATGTCCTATTTCTGGATTTTTGTGTCTCACTGTAGGAAATACATGCTTGGATAAGACCAGAAGCCGCTGATTCCTTGGGTCCCTGTGTTTGTGCCTGGTGGCCTGTTTAGCATCTGTCCATGAGTACGACTTCCCTCATTTCATCAGCTGTGATAATATTTAAATGCTGATTTTAGTTGTAAATGCTTTATTGTATTGTGAATACATCATGCAATACCTGCAGACTTGCAACTTAAAGGTATTTTATGGGGTTATTGTCCCTTTTATAGTAGTCTAATGAAGGAAAGAAGCACCGTCTATGCTGCTGTTTGATCAGTCTTATAGACCCTTATTTACTAAGCCTACTTTAAATTCATGTAGTTTTCATTGACAACTATGATGTCACACCTTATAACGTTTGCCTTTTCACCACAAAGAACACTACGGTTTCCATAAGTAGATAACTTTACCTCTATTTCATGTTTTGTAATGCATGAATATGCATAAATGTGGAATCAATCATAAATATAATTATTTCAATATGACTGACTGATTTAAGTTGAAAATATATGCAAATATTCTATTAGTTTCTTATATAAATTTAGTTTCTAGTATAGTACATAATATAGCCTCTTCAATAAACAGTACGGAAATTGACAAAAGTGACTTTTAAGTGCCAGATTAAAACCATTATCAAACTAGAATTAGACAAATACATGAACAAACCAGAACACTATTTAGCTAAAATTGCATTACAATTATATTTCAGTCGACAGAGCAGGGGAAAAAGGGACATTTATGAACATATGATTTAGCCGTAATTGCAATAAAGTTGATTCCATCTGTAGTCAAACAAGATATTTTTCATTTGGAGGAGAAATCTTGGTTTCAAAGGCACTGTGAAATTGAATCATTCATAAACACAAGAACGACCATTTTCTACATTAAAGATAGAGTATGCAATTTTAATCCAACTAACTTTACTTGTCGATTTCAGTTGTCTTGTGGTTGTACACAGAGCTGGATGTATAAATCAGAAACAACAGGCACAGAGTGACAGTGAGAATGACAGGGACGGTAAACCTGGCACATGCTAACTGTCTAAATATGCTAACTAGCTAACTCTTTGAATGAATTCTGTTGGAGGTTTTCTGCTCTCTGCCTCCTCAGCCCGGCGTGCAGCTCTGGCGGCCCCACAGGTCGTACTCCCGGTACAGGATGTAGTCCTTTAGCCGCGGCGGAAGTGGCAGGAAGCTTAAGAAGATGGGCGACCGCAGACGAAGGCGACCAAGACTCTGGCGGATTCGCAGGCGACAGAGATGCTGCAGGCAGCGGGCGTTTTCTGGAGAGGACAGGAAAAAGTTGAATTAATTTAATATTTTCCCTCGGAGCACACTGATTTTATTTCAGTCACCTTGCAGCCTGCAGATGTCAGGCCACTGCTTCTGCTCCATCACAGCTGCCTTCAGCTTGGAGCACAGGGTCACGTGATCCACGTAGTCCAGCAGGATGCGGACCACGTGACCCGACAGGTGTTTCAGCCAGGAAACGGAGATCACCTCGCAGAACTGCGCTGACAGACAGACAGCAGAAGACATTTCCATTAGTTTTATTACTTTATGAAATGGAATTAGTGTGTTTGATTGCCTTTTTTATCTCACAGTGGTGTGTTTTAGGTCTATTTCGGTGACAGCATCACTCCAAATCAACACAAGTGGGGCAATTTTTAGTTAACAAACAAGCTATGGTATGTGTCCACAGGATCCATCATCTCCACACTTCCAAGTCATTGTCTAGGATACCATGTGATATGTGATATGATATAGAAGCAGCTGTGCAATACATTCTGGTAGCGTCACACTGGATTTGTACAGATGTGGTGTCACACTGGATGCACTTCACTGCATAAAATTGAAGTCTAGGCTGCTTCATGTAAATCAAGTGCATCAGGCCTGAATCACCACCTCTACAAACTCCCTAAAACTTTTGGCCTTCTGAACTCCCAGCTGTTTCGGGGTGTTTTTTGCTCTTGTCACATATTCACCTACTGTGGGCTCATTTTTCACTGTATTATAAAATCCTGCAGCTCTATGGAAGCAGAACAATCATGGCTAGAAGCAGAGAGACCTTAAAAATGTCTTTTGTGCAGTATGCCAAAGTTACAATGCTATAAATTTTTTGATTATCAACATGTACAACATCTTTCCAAGTGCCCACAGGTCTTACCAGTAAAGGGGAAAAATGAAAATGGTGAATCTATATATTTTAACCTCTTGAGACCCTGCGTCCCCATGCATGGACATCATATTTTGGCTTCCCTGCACCATAACCCTAACTCTGGAAGTCTGAAAAACTTTGAAAGCTCCGCCTATTGTGCTAGCTTGTCCACAACTCTCTAGGAGCTGTGTTCTGTACCTGGCAAGGAATGCAGTGCATGGTCGCGATTGGCTATTACTCATTACTATTCATGTTACTACTACTACTAATGACTATTTATTATCCAAAGACAAAGCTTATTTTTTTATATTTATTAGGTCCTACTAATCCCAAATAACTAGGGTAAATCAAAAATGCAAGGCCCAGAAAAGGTCGGGTCCCAAGAGGCTATATATTTTACCGCTGGCATCTCAATTATGCTCTGTGTAAACACAGCCTGCAGTTCAGTCGAAAGCTTTCTGAATTTTTGTAACTATGACTACTGGTTGCATCTGAGTCTGTACTGGCTTCATGGCTGCACTGAGGAGTGCAGAATGTCTGATTTTTTACAGAATTAGGTTCGTTCAAATGTTTTTAGTTTCGGCAAATCTTTAAATGAAACACAGAATGAAGTGACTTTAACTAATTTTGAGCTTCTATTTAGTTAAGTTTTCAAACAGAAAACTGGCGGGTTTTGGGTTTCACACAGTTAAACTAACTGTTGTAGATCTAAAGTTAAGATAGATACAGCAACTGCTGCTCACTTCAAGTTGTAAACTTTGGTGAGAAACTTCTGTCATAATACATAAGAAAGATTTCAACACAAGTGAAAGGGTTCATCCCACAGTTAAGTTGTTGGAGGGATTAGCCTGTAGTGCAGTGGTGTCCAATCCTTGTCCTTGAGGGCCCCTATCCAGCATGTTTTAGATGTTTCCCTCTTCCAACACACCTGATTCAAATGATCAGCTCATCATCAAGCTCTGCAGTAGCCTGATAATGATCCTGATCATTTGAATCAGGTGTGTTAGAAGAAGGAAACATCTAAAATATGCAGGATAGGGGCCCTCAAGGACCAGAGTTTGACACCCCTGATCTAAAACATGCAGGATAGTGGCCTTCGAGGACCAGGATTGGACACCCCTCCTGTAGTGGTTTCCTGGTGAAGAACACCTGTTTAGTCGCACGCTCCTCAAGCTTCCAAAGCTGGGAATCGGTGCAACCCCTCACGTCCAACAATGCTCCTGTGGACACGTACCATTAGAGCTATCGTTTTCTGTTAGCACAGGGCAGCTTCCCCCTGTTAGCTACCATTGTGTCTTTGATCACACTGTTGCTCCACCCTTCATAGTCTTGAGGGATGTGGGCGTTGTTGCCGTAGGGACAGTCAAAGCAGCGCTTCACGTCGTAACCATAGCTACACAGCATCCTGAGAACCAGCTAACACACACATCAGAAATAACAGGAGTGAGGTTAGTGAAACTGGGGCTGCTGATTTGATAAGAAATGTTTTGCAGAATGACAATAGGGTCATGAGTTCACCTCGTCTTTGAGAGCGTACTGCAGCGCTGAGGGGAAGTGTGTTGTGTTTACTCTGCAGTAATAGTTGACGTTGGCTCCGTATCGCAGCAACAGGTTGATCAACTCGTAGTTGCCCAGACGCAGTGCAACCTTGAAAACACAGTCAGTGAGTCAACAAAACGCCTATAATTAATTGATTGATTACTTCTTGAAAAACATTTGTGCAGCATCTCTGGCTACAGAATGGGTTTGCAGACCCAGTCTGAGAGTAGGTTTTAGATTTTTGAACAGGCAGAAACAAGGAAATGGTGCATACTCACTGATCCAGTCTGATGGTCATCAACACATAGCTCCAGAATGTAACTCTTGTATTTTATATTGCTTGAACATTTTATTTCCCTTTGCTTCCAGTCTTTGTGCTAAGCTAAGCTAACCACATCCTGACTTCAGCTCACACCCAGAGAGTAACAGTTTTTCAACAGTCAACCTGTTCTGATTATTACCAATGAAGATTGTTCTTTTTAAAACTTTGGAGCGTGTAGAAAATTTCTGAATAACTCTTACTTTAAGTGCTTTACCAATAAAATCATATTTTGGTTGGACATCATAACAAGAAGAAAGTTGTTTTTGAAGTGCTGACTGAAACCACACACTCCAGCACCTGCAGACATTTGACTGGGTCTTGGTTGGCCATGGCTCCGTTCTCCAGCAGCAGCTTTGCTGACGGCACGTCATTATTGGTGACGGCAAAGAAGAGAGCCGACTTTCTTTCATCATCATAGTTACGGCGAACCCAAGGATGGAGCATGTAGTTGGGGTCATAACCTGCATCCAGCAAGGCCTGATGGGAGTCCAGAGAGATGGGCGAACATTTAGACCCACAAAGGTTCATGATAACACAATGGTAAAAGTGTCCTTTATAATGATATTATGGAGAGGTGTTAGTTAAAGCTGTTGTAGCTGATAAAAGCGACGTTCCAGATTCAGCTTTGGTGGGTTTGTCACTAGAAGCACTACATTTTACACATAGCTGAGATGAAATGATCAACTAAAGCTGATTCTTTTGCCCCAAAATATTGTATTATTGCCTAAAAACACATATGTTTCTGAAAAGTCTGATGATGCTCACAGTGATTGATCATCACACTGTAGACTAACACACTGGAAAAAATGCCCCTCCCATCCCAAAACAAGAAAAAGCAAACTTATTTCAAGGCACTATCACCTCGAAACAAGTATAAAAAGTCTGCCAATAGAACAAATGAAAATTTGTCCTAAAACAAGTCCCTCCATCTTGCTGAAATGTTACTTTCAAAGTGAATTTATCTTAAATCGAGTGGGTTGAGACATTTTGACCAAAAATAAGACGAATAAACTTGGTAAGATGTTGAGTTTTTGCAGTGACACACCTTGATGCAGTGTGTGTGTTGTCCTGCAGCAGCTGAGTGAAGAGGACTCATCCCACTGTCATTTACATCAGACATGGAGGTGGCTGGAAGCAGCAGCTGCAGAGCCCTGACAAACACAAATACATAAATATACACACTGATGAATACACACAAATACATAAATATATACATCAATAAATACACACGAATGCATAAAGAAATACACAAATAAATACACACAAATATGTTAATATATGCAAAGATAAATACAAACAAATACATAAATCAATACATAAAGAAATACACACACACAAACAAACACATTGTTAAATACATAAAGCAAATGTATAAGAACACACAGAGACTGACACACACGCACACATACATATACACAAAAAACAGACAAATACTCACACAAGCAAACACACAAAATTACACACACTTACATAGAAACCTAAAAACATAAAAAGATAAACATACACACACACACACACATACACAAAAACACACTAACAAAAACAAAAAATAAACACACAAATTCATAAATATACACACAGACAGACAGAGACAGACAAATACACACACACACACAAATAAATACACAAGTTAACACACACACACACGCACACAGATACACACAAACACATAAACAAACACTAGAATACAGACCAGCATAAATAAATAAAACAAATGAGCAAAGACACCTAGATAAAAACATGTACACACACTAACAACTGAAATAATTTAAGTGTTGCAGTTTATCAGATACTTTGGATATTCAGAACTTCAGAGTGTAAAGATGCCACCTTTAATTAGACCCTCTTGATGGCTGGATTTACCTTAACGAGGTATACACGTTTAAATGCAATATAAAGTCAGAATGTAAAGACAATCTCATCTTATACAATAAAGTGTTTACTGCAGGTGTCCTCGGTGTGCAACTCGATGGATCGGCATGTGTCCCGAGTGTTTGGCGACGTTGGCGTCGGCGCCATATTCCAGCAGCAGGCTGATGACGGCTGGATCTCCAGATGCAGAAGCTTCGAACAAGATGGACGCCTCATCCTGCGCCTGAGACAAGACGTCCGCTCCTGCAGGACAAACAGCATGTTATCAGCATGCTAACTCTCAGGAAAGACACAACACTGTATCTATCCATGGAAAGACTGGGTTCCAAGGTGACAGGGAACGTTCCCAAAACACTGGCTAACATTTCATACAGGTTTTACTAATTTTTTTTAATTTTTTGAACATTCAGAAGATGATGTCAAGAACACTGATTGTGTCCTATAATGTGATATATTAACTAAGGTGAAAAGGTCTTGCTGCACCTGGAATTAACTGTTATAGGATAAAGCCTCTCACCTTTCTTCAGGAGGATCTCCACCACCTCCAGGTGTCCCCCCTGAGCAGCCAGTGCCAGCGGCGTCAGGCCGTATTGGCTGCGGGGGTCCGTCCGTGCTCCAGCCTCCAGCAGGAGGGTCACCAGCCCCACTTTGCCCAGCCGTGAGGCCTCATGGAGCGGGCGGCGGCCATAGCAGCCCTCCTGGTTGACCCTGGAGCCCCGCAGAAGCAGCAGCTTCACCAGGTCGGTGCGGTCTGAACGGATGGCTGCAGAAACACAAACAGTGGATGATTCATAGCTGATGATGGATTAGCCCATATCACAGCTTCTTCTTGTGGTTTATTTTGTAAACAAGCCTGAACAGCATCTGGAAACCCAACCCTGCATTCAGTTACTTGGGAGCTCCACTTTTTGCCTTTACAATCTCTCTGACACAGGTTCATCAAAGTAAGGGCACAAGGTCGACCCCTGACTTCGTACACTGTTTCTAGGAACATGCACTTTTAGCAGCTAAACAGGCTTTGAGGCAGTGAAATGTAGATCAGCCTACCTACAAACAGTGGGGCGTCCTGCTCGTTGTCCTGGCTGTCTGGCTGGGCTCCATGTTTGAGGAGGAAGGAGACGTTTTCTATCAGACCATGTTCTACTGCTACAAAGAGAGGAGTCTGACCACGGAGAGTACGACACTCCACAGAGTCTGGGCCTGAAGCTGGAGATCATCACACCTGGTCAGTGTTACTGTAAAGCTGGACACAGAGTTAATAAAGCTGACACGAACCTTTAAACACGAGCTCCAGGATGGTTTGGTTGCTCTGAGCGGCTGCTTCATGGAGAGGCGTCCAGCCTCTGCTGTCTGTCTGTGAAAATTTGTCCTTGTGTTGGACACATAAATCCTTCAGGAGCTTCTCGTCACCTGCAGGGACCAACGGATGATGGCACTAAACTGGAAAGTTCTTGTAAAACTCTCTGCACCAAAAACCCTTTTAAACATTTTACAACTGAATTATGCAGATCAGACCATAAATATGACATGACAAAATATAACACACAATACCACATACATTGATCAGCCATTCTGACCACTGACAGGTGAAGTGAATAACACTGATCATATTGGTACTATGTGGTGTTCTGCTGGAAAACCTTGGATTTTAACATCCATGTTCATCAGACTTAGACACCCAAATAAACATTGTCCCACAACAAGCACACTCCCTCATGCTAATGGAAATCCCAAATGTCACTGGCCTACCCCCGCAGGACATGCACCCCACCACATGACAACAACATCAACCAATCAGGAACATGTTGAGGAACATGACAATGGCCCAACATGTTGATTTGACCTCCAAACTTCCTACATCCCATTCTGATCAAGCATCAACAGGATGCAGTGGAACAAGTTGGATTGACAGAGACCCCACTGAACAAGCCAGAGTACCCAAAGGATCCAGTGCCAACGTCCTGGTTCCAGACCCCATAGGACACCCTGAGAGGTCCTCTGGTCCATGCCCAATGGTTTAGAGCATTTCTGACCACATAAGAGGGACTAACACAATATTTAGGCAGGTTGTCATAATGTTTTGCCTGATCGGTGCATACAGTAACCTTTAGACAACCTTCAGGGTATGCTCTCTAAAGGTTCCCTGAAGGTTACAGTTTTTGTTATCTTGTTCTGTAAGCTGCTTTTGTGGAAACTTTAGAAAACCTTCACGGAATGTTCCCTGAAGGCTATTTTGTGAAACCTCATGAGGACATTCAGGGAACTTTTAGAGAATGTTACAGAAGCCACTTTTGTAAGAAAAGCATTTGACAGAACTGGTTTGATTTGACTAAATCAAATATGATCTAAGGAAGGCTGACATTTAAATATGAGATAGTTTAATTTGCATTCTTTAGTAACAGATCACATCTTGTCTCACCTCGTCTAACAGCAGTGAACACCGTGCTGATGTCTGCAGCCTTGGGCCTAGAGCTGCATGGAAAGAAGAACAAAGAATAAAATAAAAATGTTGTGACACTAGACAGGAATGTTCAGTTTTAATTTTATTTATGCAAAACAATATCTACAAACACTCCATGATCCTCTGTACCCATTACTGTCCTCTAAGTCCAAAGTGAGCACTGCCTCTGTGTTTAAATCTCCTTTTAAATCTGAATTTTTAATTATCATTATTTACTTTAATGTTTATTAACTTTAATGTTGTATTGATAAATTTATTTAGGTATAACATACATTTCATACATGTACTATAATTAGATTTTAATTTATTTTATGAGCTGTTGGGTGTAAAAATAAAAACAAAAAGCTTTTCTGCTTTTTAGCCAAATAATTACAGATTAAAAATATCAATACTTAAATTATTTTTCACTCAATTTTACCGATTTAACAGAACAGAAACATTTATTAATGTGTTTAATTATATTTTTGATTCATCTGATCCGTATATTTAATTTTGACATTTGTCTTCCTTTGTAAAAGAAACTATTATTTTGAAAAATTAGTTAACAGAAATAAAAGTTTGAACTGACATTTGGTAATGTTATGTCATAGTTTTAACGTCTTCAGCTTTGTTGCACACTGTAAAACAAATGATGTCCCTTGAATTACCAGGTGTCTCCAGACGTCTGACTGGTGCTGCATTTCAATAGACAACTCAGAAGAAGGAAAGTTGCTAAACACTGCTGACATGATCAGATCTGATGGCTCATACACAGATTGGAGGAGGGGCCTTTGTTAAAAACAAGACAGTCCAAACATGTTAAAATGTTTTTGTCCTGGCTTCTGTTGCACTGACCTCCTGGTGCTTCGTGCTGTCTCCTCTTTGTTTGTCTCCTTCTGTTTGTTGCCCTCCAGCAGACTCTGTTCAATCATGTACTGAATGGCTGCATCTTCTTCCTCATCCTCATCCTCCATCCCAAATCGATCAAACTCCATGATGATGCCCACATAGACTGTCCTGTGTGATCATCAAGTCTGTATTTAACCAAACAGAATGATTCTGCACCATATGGCCACAAGAATGTGACCACCAAACCATTAGTATTACCTTAAAATTTTTTTTTTAAATTGATGGCAATGTCCCCACAACAACAGGAAAATCCTTAGCGTAAGCAGCTAATGTGGCTAATGCTACCATTAGCCCTGATCAAATGCCTACAGGTCAGAGCTCTGTGGAAACTGTAATGCTGACGGACATTCAGAAATGTTGGAAACTTGAATTTCAAACCAATAAACAAGGACTGTGTGAGTTACTGTGTTTTCATGTCGCCTGTTGTGCTTCCAGGAGGTGTTCACATCTGTTTACTTCTCTCCGGCTCTCTGTGCTCACATAAACTGCACTTTAATACAACCAAATTCCAAAAAGGCTGTTCTTAAATCATACATTTCAAGAACAAGTGTGAAATAGTGCCCAAAACGCAACAATTTAAGACTACATGTTAACCAGCAGTCACTTTTCACACATTTCCAACTTGCTGTTTGGTACTGGTACTGCTAAACTACTGACTTTATAACTCCAACATTTTCAGACTAATCAAACACATGAGTTAAAAACAATGGCTGTGCTATAAATCTGGCAGTATTTCCAAGAGAAAGCTGACAGTGATAGAAAGTCCTGGTCTGTGTAAGCTGCCGTGCAGACAGTCAAATGTTTTGCTGTGGTTTGTCCATCACAGACACAGAGAGAGTCTTCTTCCTGAAGGGGGCATGGACAGCAGCAGCCTTAAAGCTACTTACACTGAAACAGTTCATTTAAAACAGAAGTTATACTGCCACAATGAAATGAACCATCTGTGTGGTATTTTAAGATAAGATATCTTCTGGAGACTCATTATTTGCTGAAAAGGGGAACAATATGAGAGCTTCAATACCAACTATCATAGTTTGAATGCTACAGCCTGGTGAGTGTTGTTGCTGATCATGTGCATCGTTTTATGACCACAGTTAACGATCCACCAGCAGGATAATCCATCATGTCCCAGTGAGTTCTGCGGCCTGCCCAGTCTGCAGATGTGAGCCCAGTAAGATGTGGTGAAATGGGAGACTGGCAGCATGAATCGTGTCAACATGGAGCAGAATTTTCCAACATCTCGTCAAGAACTGAGAGCAAAGGGAGTGTTCTCAACTAAGACTTCAGTTTAGACCAATGACACAGTTTCAAGGACAATATATAACACTGAGAGTCCTCTTCATTACAACCTGAAGCATCTAAAACAAGTTAAACAGATCCAGAACAAAAGAACACTGAAGTATACAGACCCTAATATCCAGTGCCAGGAAGCAGGAATAACCTTTCTATAGTGCAGTTAAAAGTGAGTTCAACAGACCAGCATTAAGCGTCTTCCTGACCTCAACCAGAGTTTAAAACCACACAGGCAGCAAAGTGATTACCAAAACTTGAGGGATATTTCAGCTTCACTTTGTTTTGTTTTTTACCTTTTGGCTTTGTGTTGGGTCGCTCTGTCCCTGCAGATTCAAAGTTGTTGTTGCTGAGAGCTGTCAGGAGGAGGAGGAGGAGGAGGAGGAGGAGGAGGAGGAGGAGGAGGAGAGGTCTCTGAAACCAGAGCTTTGAGCCCACATGGCTTCTCTCTGCCAGACTGTGGTGCTTCCCTGATCCTCCACTCAGTGTTTGGACAGCATGACTGACAAATACGTTCATGTGATTTTACCCTCAAGATTAACCCTGATATGTTTTGGAGGAGTGTCATGAATGCGTAATAATTCTGCAGGTGGAGGTTCAGGGACCTCCATGTTTCGGCTGTGTGGTTACAGCACTCTGGATCGGGGGATCTGACACCTGCTTCTATATTTAGCTGCTCCAGAAAAGTTTATGCAGTATGCAATCGTGGTGACTCTGCAGGAAACACTACAACACGACTCACTGCCCTCTGTGTAGTACATATGCCTCTCATTATCGATCCATCTCCCAGCTGGAATTTATTTATTCTTTAAAATTTCTGAGAAAGTTCTGCAAAGTTCTGGTAACGTTTTGGGAGGGAAGTAATTTTTTAGTTCCCAGAATGCTTTTCTTAAAGGATAGATGATTAAAGCCATTCTGAAATTCCTTGTTGATAACAATATTAGACAGTTAGGCCCTAACATGATTAAAACGAATGCTGCATTGGTAACATTGTAGAGCATTGTGGGAATTGGGAATTTTCTATAATATGCTCTCTCAACAACATCCCCAAAACATCCAGGCAAAATGCTCCACCTCAGCCAATACATCACATTACAAGAATGTTTTATATATATATTTTAAGAAATCATCCGAGGCCATAAGGATATCTTGAAAAACATGTGTTGATTGTTGGTTTGAGAATGCTCTTCCTTGTTATCATGGGACATAATCTGTGCTAAACTATTAACATCAGAGGGGCTAATAATGTTGACCCTGGTCGTCTTGCTTTTTGTGAAATAAATTTGTTCCTGTGTGCAAAATAAAACAATGTAAACATCCAAAATAAAACTAGGAAAACACTGTTAAAAATGCCTTGATCTATTTAACAGCCCTTGGAAAATCTTTGGGAAAAAATTAAAATTTCATAGGGGAGGCTAATAATTCTGTCCACAACTGCAGATATCCTTAAAAGAATAAATAGATAACCTTACATAACGTTTAATAAACATTATTAGACCTGGTAGGTAATCTTAACCAAAGTTGTGGTAATGTTCCCACAAACTGGGCTGCCTCTTATATTAATGAATGGTTATAAATATTGAAAAATGTTCACCAGATTTTGCTCTTGGTGATCACAGACGATGATCAAAGATGATAAACAGAGAAAACAGCAGGATCAGCCAGTTAATCAGTCATCCAAAAGAGTTGCAGGTTAATTTTTTTAATCGAAAAATAAACCTTCTAATTGCAGGTTAATTAAGTAATCGATTAATGGACTAACAATTGCAGCTGTTTTCTGTGTTAGTTTGCAGTGGTTTTGTTAAACCTTTTTTACAAATATGAATTATGTAAACACAATATACTTTATCTTTAATAGTTCCTGACATATCGTTAACCAAACGTGGCCTCACATTTCAATGGGCAAAAAGAGCTGCTGGGTAAACTTGCTTTTATTGTTTTCAGTTATCTTGGAAAGTACTTCATATATCAATCTTAACATTCACAGATATCATTTTGAATACCAATATATTGTTATAAAAACATTTCAAGCAAATCTGAGACAGTCGGGCAGAGGGTTCCTGATGATTTCAGATGGGATAGCCCAGTCTCTGAGGCTACCTTTTCTAAAGAACTACTAAATGATTGGCTTTTATGCTGAAAAAGAAAAGTTTACCTTGTGTTGTTCAAGTGCATCATCTTTATCTGTAGCCACAGTGTCCAAGAAGATAAAGTGGTTACTTGTTCAAATATGTTTAAAAAAAAAAGCCAACAATAACTACTGGACATGCTTTTTTAAACTCCTGCAGGCTCATGTTGCTGCTCAGTAACGTATTGTTTCCTAAGAAAGATTACATCTGCCAACACAAGTAAAGGCTTTTAATGTGACATTTTGCTGTGTGTTTGACAGAAAAACACACATTATAGAGAGTTAAGTTCTTATTCATGACGTTACATCAGGTAGCACCACAGAGCTTGTCATTTAGTCTTGGAAAAAAAGGTTCTCCCCTTTTTGTTGTTGTAGAGGAAATGTGCCTCCATACAAACTGTACTAACAAACTTGCAGTTAATCATATTTACCCAAGCTGACTGGCTGAAACCATTGGAGTTATAAATGATCCCATAAATGTATGTATGTGTGGTTAATTCCATTCAATACCACACATAAACACTGTGTCAAATGCAGATGACGAATCGCTAAGCTGCAGTTACTAAAGGTTCAAACTAAACCCGGGCACTATTTGTGACCCACAGGTATATTTCTGAGGCATGAAACAACAGGGCAAGCTAGTCATGTGTATCAGTTTTCCAACTTATATGCAGTTGACAGCACAAATACCTCAGTTTTAATAGTTTTAATTGTCCACACAGGCCAACCCACAACCTGGACTTGATGATTTGTAAGATGCTTCTCACTATAACCATCTTAATGCTGTTTGGATTGTGTAGGAGCAGTGTGAACTGGCACTAGGGGGGTGACTCTGGGATGCCAGAGTTCACCTCCTAGCCTCCTGGAGGTGTCGTGGGACTAAGTAGGCGAAACACCATTGAAGGGAGGTTTCCACCTGATGACCCCCAGAGACGTGTTAGGAATCACTGCTCACTGTGAGGTACAGAGACAGATTAGGGATCCTAGGTCCTCATTGAGTACGAATCCTCTTTTTTTTAGCAGAAGTGTCTTGTGTTTAAATTAACAACTCAGATGCCCAGCTGTTTGAG
Source organism: Dascyllus trimaculatus (assembly GCA_024666655.1). Lineage (NCBI taxonomy): Eukaryota > Metazoa > Chordata > Actinopteri > Pomacentridae > Dascyllus > Dascyllus trimaculatus. The sequence continues at coordinate 4,220,154 of CM045450.1, forward strand.
GAAAAAAAAACTGTTACCAAGTGTATTTGCTGCCTTTATGTCCTTTAGAAAACCACAATACCTTCTGAGAACAAATACATTTGACACAAAAATAAGAATACAAAACAAACCGAGTGTAATTGAAAACATCTTTATTTCATTTTGTGCCTCTACAGTTTATGACCTGGGTCTCTCCTTCTTGCCTTTGTAGAGTGCCAGCAGAGACACATTGGCCACTTTGACCACCTTGAAACGAACTCCAGGAATGTCACCCACGGCATGACCCTTACGTCCGAAACCTGCCACCAGAACCTCGTCGTTCTCCTGCAGGAGGGAGAGGATGTTAAAAAAAGAGGGGAAAAGACAAGAACCACGCTTCTCTTACATGGTTACAAAAGCTAAATTATATATTTAGGAACTTTTAGAGCAAGAAACTGATTTGGGAAATGTATGCTGGTGTAAAAACCTCTATTCTCAAAAAGTTTGGTCTAACTTTAAGACATTTTAGGACTTGCAGAACCTACACAGACACCAGGTCAGTGGAGTTTTGTGCAAACTGTGAAATACTGAGGGGATCAAACATTTTAGCGTGAGCGTATAAGGCTGAGATTACACATTCAGCTTGAATTTTCTACTGCAGACCCTTGACATAAATAACATGAAACCAAAACTGTGTGTTTGGCTTTGTTTACCTCGATGAAGTTGAGGCAACCGTCATTGGGAACGAAGGCGGTGATCTTCTTGCCGTTCTTGATGAGCTGAACTCTCACACACTTCCTGATGGCAGAGTTGGGCTGCTTAGCCTCCACACCACTGCAGAGGGGAAACAACTGTTGTTACTCTAAAAGTGAAAACAACTGAAATCGACTGAGATGTACAACATCAGTTTTATCCAATGTGTCCTGTACAGGTTGCTGAACAAGTTGTAATGTAAAACGGCTTTTAACGAGGTGGAATACAATGCCAGAAAATGCCAGGACTAGAACAAAAAGGTGTAAAATGCTGCAATCAAACCTAAACTATGAAATATTTCAGATACAATATTTCAACAGTGACTGCAGACTTTCCCCTACCAACATGCCCAGTCAAGAACAATCTTTCCAGTAACAACTATTTAATTCAGAGGCTGACATCCAGTTTAATGACTTGAGTCAAGACCTCTGGTTAAGGAGCTTTAAAGTGATGCACAAGGGAGCCAGTTCTATCTGAAGAGGTCAAGGCCTAAAAATGATTTGCTTCAGCACGTCACATGGTACTCACACTTTCTCGAGAACGATTCCCTTGGCGTGAGAAGCTCCTCCGAAGGGGTTAGCCTTGAGGGCAGTGCCCAGATGGGCCTTCTTGTACTGTTTATCGTGCCATTTCTGCTCACGGCGGTGATTGCGGAGCTTCCTGGCAGTACGCAGACCACGACACTTTCCTGAAAGAGAAGAAGTAGGAAATAAAGTTTGAACTGTGACAGGGCTGATGTCTTGTAGCATTCTTGACAAATACTTTTAAAGGTCTACATCTTAGAACCCCACAATACTGCAGCAGATCAAAGAAATTAACTCATACTTAGCAAAAACAAGTACACTTTTTTAATCATGTGCAAATGCAAAAATTAAGTATTTCTATATTGTAATGGATGCTTCCCTTCCGTGTAAGCAACACTATGGGTGCTTTCATGATAGAAACTCAGCAGCACCTGTAAAGTGGTGTCACCTGAGACTGATGCCATCAAACTAAGTATTTCTCATTTGGCAGCTTTGCCTTTTCTGTCACCACATTTCTTTCTCGAATCTCTCTCACAACTTTGCTGGGAGAAGCCAAGACGCAAGGCAGCAATGCCAGTGAGGAACAGATTTTGAATTCGACTTGCATCATGCACATCGTCATCACTAATGTCAAATGTGCACACTATAAAATTTGAAAATGAAAGAGCATCACACACTGTTAAGATTATCATGACAGAGCAGACAATCAAAGACAAATGTGCCTCCTCACATGATCTAAAGGGGAAAAAGATGCACAAAATGCATTAAGACTAATAATGCTCTCCAGAAACTGAAAAAAGTAAAGGCAAAAGGACTCTGAATGTGAAAATGATTGGGAAGATGCAGTCAACACAGGCTGTCTGTTCTTCAGCACGAACTGGAAGGTAAATTTAACAGCATTAATAGCTATGGTCGGCTACAATGTTCAGTGTTGCTTGGCAACATCATCCATAGTTCTGGGCAATAGCGTCATTATCATGACCATCCTAAATTAAACTCCTAAATATAAAACATGCTTGATATCAGAGTGGGCCTGATGAGACTGCCAGTTAAGATCGGATCTGTAAACTCCTCACGCTACCAAGTAATCTGGGCCGAACATAATTTCAGACCAAAATTCAAGAACAGATTTCCCCTGTGATTGTTAGATAAAATGAAACAGGTGTAAACCTGCCCAAAACTCCTACAGTCTGACCCCAGCTGACAGTTTACACAACTTAACACTTCAGACCCACTCCGTGGCTGTGATTAATTGAAGTTTTCCGACACACTAAACTTCAGGAAAAAAGAGACCATCAGATATCTATCAATTTCAAAGAAAAACACGAATCAGTGACTGGCCTGCAAGTAAACTTGAGAGATTCGGATAACAGCAAAATCGATTTGCAGTATCGCGTCTACAGAGCCCTAAGGCACATCAATTAAACCTCTGAATGTTAAAAATGCACAAATATTCACGAAAAAGACCAAGTTAAGTGACGGCTTTAAATACAGGCTCGTTAAACGACTGAGTAACTTCCCTTTTAAGAAACACATATAACAAATGTGACATACCTTTGCCTAAAAACAGCCCTTTATACACACAGTTCAGTGACCAAATATTATACACACAATTTATTTACACAAATGTATCACAAAGCTAACTGCGAGCGGCGCTATTGCTAGGCTAGTCGGGTGTACAAACACTAATTATCTGGCTTCAGGGATAGCATTATACAACTTGTAGTTTAAATATTAAGAGATTTTTGAATTTATTCGATTAATTGTGAACACTATAACAAGATGGGAGCTGATTTAACCGTAAGAGCAAAGTACCCTATGCTAAGCTAACATCGCTAACATGCCGCTAGCATCTGAGACATGTCATGGCCGCTCCACGTTGCGAAGAAAACGAACCTCAAAAATTGTCCCTTTTTGAACTCAGTATGGAGTTTTACCCACACAAACAAACCTTAACAGTCCGTGAATTGTTTATATACAACACCAATAAGAAATATCAGCGAATAATACATAATTTTTCAGTGTTTGGTATGAAGTCTTAGACATACCCATGATTGCAGAAGCGAGCCTGGGTTGGAAAGGAAGTAACCAGGATGCACCGCGGCAATGTCTACTCTGAGGACCCCCGACCAGGCGTGGCTACAAAAAATGCCTGAACGAAATTATGCAACTTCAGTCATATACTGTAAAAATATCTTAAATGTGCATATTTTATACATAATCTATGGCAGTATTTTTATGTTTTATTATTCTTTTATTTATTAAGTTTTTATATTTTTCTTAATTGTGAACAAAGGATTAGAATACTTTGTTAAAACATTGTAATTGTAATAAATGTAGATTTTTAAGCCATACATGAGTCTTTTCACTCTCCCTTGAACTGCTACCTTATCGTGATGGGGTAGTTTGCCCGAATGATCCTGGGAGCTATGTTCACCTCCACACACAGCTTGGGCTCTGGAACCCAGCTCCTCGAGAGGGGCTGCACTCTCCACTTCTCTGGAGTTGCCCGTGGTGAGAGGTGGGGGCTGATGTGGCTGTGCTCACAGTCCCTCAGCTGAGCCGTCATGTGTTGGAGTTCTCCCCAGTAAACGAGAGGGTCGCATGCCCGTGCCTTCAGCTTGGGGACAGGTCTCTTGACTGTTGTCTCGGCTTACGGGCCAAACAGCAGTGCGGAGTACCCAGCCTTCTTGGGGTCCCTGGGAGGGGCACTGGACAGTGCTCCGACTGGGGACTCCATTGTTCTACTGGGGGACTTCAACGCCCAAACGTGTAGTGAGGGTCTGTTGGGAACAACTGGTGGAGCCTTCTGTCAGCACGGTCTTCAACTCCCACCTCCAGGAGAGCTTCTCTCAGATCCTGGCGGTGGTTGGAGACATTGAGTCCGAGTGGACTGTGTTCTCCACCTCCATTGTTGAAGCGGCTGCTCGGAGCTGTGGTCGCAGGGTCTCCGGTGCCTGTCATGGCGGCAACCCTCGAACCCGGTGGTGGACACCAGAAGTAAGGAATGCTGCCAAGCTGAAGAAAGAGTCCTATCGAGCGTTGTTAGCTGGCCGGCAGGCCAAGCATGTTGTTGTGCCCAGGCTGTTGTGGAGGCAAAATCTCAGGTCTTGGGGGAATTCGAGGAGGCCATGAAGGAGGATAAACGGTCGGCCTCGAGGAAATTCTGGAAAACAATCTGGCACCTCAGGAGGGGGAAGCAGTTCTTCACCAAAACTGTTTACAGTGGAGGTGGGGAGCTGTTGACCTCAACTGGGGATGCCGTTGGGAAGTGGAAGGAATACTTTGGGGATCTCCTCAATTTTGCCGTCATGTCTTTTGTTGAGGAAGCAGACTCTGAGTGCTCGCCCATCACCCAAGCTGAAGTTCCCGGTGGCTGACAAGCTCCTCGGTGGCAGTGCTCTGGGGGTGGATAAGATTCGCCCTGAGTATCTTAAGTCTCTGGATATGCAGGGACTGTCGTGGCTGACACGTCTCTGTAACATTGCGTGGCGGTCAGGGGTAGTGCCTCTAGACTGATAGACCGGGGTGGTGATCCCTCTTTTCAAGAAGGCGGACCAGGGTTGGGTCTGCTGCCTCTGCAACCTGTCCCTGGATAAGTGGAAGATAATGGCTGGATGGAATGGACCGGAGGGTGTGTTCCAACCACAGAGGGATCACAGTCCTCAGCCTCCCAGGGAAAGTCTATTCCAGAGTACTGGAGGAGGATCCGGCCGATAGTCGACCTCCAGTGTGCGCTGGTGTGGTTTGCAGCAGAGTGTGAAGCGACTGGGATGAGGATTAGCACCTCCAAATCCGAGGCCATGGTTCTCAACCGGAAAAAGTTGGCTTGCCCTCTCCAGATTGGTGGAGGACACGCTGGAGGGACTATGTCTCTCGGCTAGCCTGGGAACGCCTTGGAGTCCCACCGAGAGGGCTGGAGGAGGTGTTTGGGGCAAGGGAAGTCTGGGCCTTACTGCTTAGACTGCTGCCACCGCGACCCGGCCCCGGATAAGCAGTAGAAGATGGATGGATGAGTCTTTTCATAAGCCTCTTCCAGACTGGCACCTCTAACATGTCTGACTAAGCATCCAAATCACAAGATATCAAAATCTAACAAGGTCTGATACGATTATATCAAGTACATCTGAATTAAACATGCTATTTAAAGGCTGCCAGTACACGCTTTCAGATTAAATACATGTTGTTCTGTCTTCTTAATTAGACTTGAGTTAATTTCTCATTAATTACTTCTTACACATGCAAAATAAAAACAAATAGATAAATAAATGACAACAGTTGCTGAGCCAATTAGAAGTTGCTAATGGGAATATTTCAATGTTAGTTCAGTTTGTAAAACATCGTTTCAGTTATCTTGATTCATGAGGCTCATAGGATGAATCCTACTGACTTAAATATCCATTAACATTTCATCCACTGTCATCATCTTGTCAAAATGTTATTTCACCCAAAAAATTCTCAATGTGTTTAGTTTAGTGGTAATTACTATGGTAAATGCCAACATCTTCACATGCTTAACTATGGTGACATAAAGAACTTAAGAGCCTCTTTTCATCAAGTCAATACAAAATGATATCTATCATGTAGTGTACTGTCATCATGCATTAGCATTTTTCATATTATTATGAAAAGCAACAACTTAACTCAACTTTTGGGAGGGGAGGGTAAGGTGGACAATTTGTGCCCTAAATGACACAGATAACAGAAAGAGACATCCAGCAAATGGTCGCCAGGTTTTTTCGCTAGGGACTCTCCCATGTGGTATGAACTGTAACCCCTTGGCTATCAGGTCACCCAGACAGCTTAATTTACTTCATCTAACATGTATTTAATGCTCATACCAGATTTCCTGCAACTGCACAAAAGAGGAGTATCTCAGCTGTTTTAATTCTCAAACAGCTGCTTCAAGGTTCTCTAGAAAGTTAATTTGATGAATTGAGAGAACTCTCAGAAGTACATTCATTTACCTTATCGTTTCAAGTCCAGAGTCAGACGAGCTTGTGTTTCTGAAGTTGTCTAAAAATAAAAAAATAGAAATAGAAAGTGTCATTAACTTGAAAATAGTAAAACATATGTTTGTGTTCAAGCTCAGAGAGCTGGACTTTTACATATAGATGAGTACGTTCTATATTCAAGCCAGACAGGTTCACACAATGCTGATTAAACCTATCAGTGTCAGGTCAGTCTCTCTGTGTTTCACATTATATTGGAGTTTTAAATCTGTTGTCTGTGACAATTCGGTGCTTTTGAGGTTTTTGTCAGTTTTGCAAGTGACTTAAACTTTTGCAAGTTTTATAACATAATTATAAAACTTATAATTAGATCATAATTCAGGTATTGATAAGGTCATTGGGTGAAAGAGGTTATGGATCATATGCATTTGGAAAAAAATAGATACACACTGAAAGGATTGATTGGGAAATTTTATGATCAGTGGCTGCCATTTTTGTCTTAATTTGATTGTTTGTCTGCTGATAAACTTTTTAAATTTACGTTAGCTCTGTACTCTGTATAGAAATCAGATGGCACTCTGATCCAGTATAGCAGGAAGCAGGGTTGGGGGGTGTGTGTGTGTGTGTGTTTGTTTGTGTTTAATGTTTAATAACGTTACAATAAATAAATAAAAAGGCAAAAAAAGAATTCAGGAATTAATTCTAAAATAAGTGCCTGAGGGAAGGTTGAGATAAGCCTAATGTTCTTCTCGTTTCTGAGTTTAGAAGTCTTACATTAATTGTGATGCAGCTCTTGCAGCTGCAGCAGATATAATGTAACTCCTGAGAGTTTTCCTTAAAACCTATTCTATTTTTCTTCCTTATAACCCCTACAGAATGGCCTATGACTCTTAGGAACAATCTAATTTCAGAGATGCATTTTTTTTGTCTGTGCCCTTTAAATATGCATCAGTGCTTATGAATTTCACAACAAAGCAGATTTGAAGGGGGCATGTACCTGTATTCTTTTGTGGGCAACAATATTTTCTTAAAAAAGCTGAGTGTTTTTAAATTCTTCAATTCTTCCGAGGACAAAAATGTTTGGAACCAGTCCATAACTGAGCAAGAATGCTGTTATCGACGATCAAAGAGCAGCTGTAATGAAATGCAGTTGTCTGTGTCAAAGTAGAAGTGCTTATGTTTGTCACTCAAACTGTTGTAAGTTCCTGTGGAAAAGGAAAGGCTCTGAAATATTGCAGAAGGTGAATTGCTGTGGGTTAGAAAGTACAGAGCAGGGAGGAGAAAAGTAATGTTACAGAGATAAAAATGGATGAAAACACCTTGCAGACCATCACATTTACAGCAACCGTTTCTACTGGGATGATTACTGCAGGCCAATAGGAGAAAGAAATCCCACAACAAAGCATTTTTCTCTGACAAAATAAATCTGATCAGCTGCAGGAATTAAATAAAAACAAGGACAAAAGTTTTTTATTGAGGCCAGGGTTTGGTTCAATGGCCACTACTTGCCTTTAAGTGATATTAATGCCAACATTGTAGCATATAGCACTGTTCTACGTCCCATGTTCATATTCCTTATTATATTATATTAGAATC
>CM045450.1:4232936-4259585 GCA_024666655.1 Dascyllus trimaculatus
CGATTGGTAACAGGAACTTAAAGACAGTATATTTGCAGGTATCATTGCTTCAAACTTTGCAATATAAGCAATATATATATAAAGCTGACGTGCAAAAGCTCATGTCTCTCCCAAAACCTTTCACTCATGTTTTAAAACTAAATTTCTTTCTCATATAAATAGTCAGTGCCACCAAAAATGCACTGACTATTCTCAATTGCTTCGGCTCATTTCTTGAAACAGACCAGACGTTCTCAACACTCTTGGTGCTTTTGCCAAAATAACATGGATGGTTCAGCACAACACCATGGTTCACTTGCAAAAGCTCATATCTCTTCCAAAACAGTTCACACGACTGGTCAAAACTAAATTCTGTTCTCATATAAATAGTCAGTGCCTCCAAAATTCATCGTCCCTTTGGCATTGTGTGAGCACTCTGATAAATGTCTATTCATATAATGGTTTGTGTCATTTGAAAACAAAATAGCATTTTGAGAAGTAATAACATCATTTTGAATGTAAAGTGTCAATTGAAGGAGAATTGAGGGCTTTTGCTCATTGTGTGTGTGTGTTTTCTGATTTGTATGCAGAGTTCTGAAAGTATGAGGCATGCTTTCACAAAATGTGTGTAAACAATTGAGAAAACTGTATTGACACACATAAAGTAACTTTCATTCATCAGAGTAAAAAGAAAATCTATACAGCATAACATACTGTAATTTAAACACATAAATAAACAACAAGGAACATTATATGGTTCCTACAGTGCTGTAAATAAAGCTGTCCTCACCGTCCCTCTCCTGGCCACCGTATGTTCATGACTAATCCTGACAATTGAACAGACTATTGTGCATGTGATGACTTATACAATGAAATGATGCTGACATGTTTTGGAGTGAACGACCATCAGACTGAGAAGTCAACAATCAGTTTAGATCAACAAGATTGATTCACTTGGAAATTGTGCTAAATGAAGGCTACCTGTACTAAATCATTTGCAAAGATGTACAGAGACATCGAGACAAGTACTAAGATGTTTGCAATTTGATGAAATGAAGGAGAAATGCCAGTCTATTGTGAACAATTGCCAAGTAGTTTGGAGGTTTGTCCATGTTATTTTGAGATTGTAATTTCAGTTTCGAGAAATGAGCCAAACCAATGAAGAAAAACTGTAAAAAACCGATATAACATCAAATATGTATTTCAACTAGTTTAATTATACATTTGTCAATATTCATATCATCACAAATTGTAGCTCGAAAAGCAGTCAGAGAGCACAGACCTCCGCCAAGGAGCTCCAGTCCACCCCAACACAATCTCCCAACGACAATGTATACTTAAAAAACACTCAACATTTTTCTCCTATATATGTGCATATATATGCTCTGTCCTACCACAAGGTGGCACTGCAGGGCTTTCTAACACTCCCAGTGTTTAATATCTTTTTAAAAATTCCTGGATCCAGACACTGATCTGGATCACTCCCAAAACTCTATCATTTGTTCCTTGTCAAATTTCACAGGGGCTGAGGGGGGCAACTCCCACTTCATTTCATGTGGCCTATTCTGCCTATGGCCGGAATATGTACAAATGATTATGTCTTCTTTGTCTATTTCTAATTCATGAAAAAAAAAATACGGTAGCATCCTGAGACCGTGCGTTCACATGCGTGGACATGGTATTGTGGCTTCCCTGCACCATAAGTTGAAGTTAAGATTGTTAATTTGATTATAGCACAAAAAATAAATAGAAATTTGGGTATGTTGCAAATTTGCAACAACGGGCATAATGGTCAATAATAGCAACCCAATAATACAGTAATATAACAATAATAAAACAGATTTTTTAAAATTGATAACAGAACAGACAAAAATAGAACAGATAACATCTCACTCACAGATTTTTAAATTAATAACACAACAGACAATAGTCAATGAGAAATGAGTTTGACACCACTGATGTTCATGGTGGGCGAGAAAGTTTGTGATACAATTCTTGAAATTGGTCAGCTAAGTCTGAGCACCTTGAAATTTCTGCCACATCCCGACATGCGCCACACCTGGACGTGCGCCACGTCCCGACACGCGTGGGTGTGCGAGGGCCCGTTCAACGCTGCTTGCAGCTTTAATTATTAGGGCCCGAGCACCAACGGTGCGTAGGACCCTATTGGAATTGTATGCGTTATTTTTCTTTTTCTTCTCCCGGAAGAACTGCATTTTTGAGGGCCTAAACGCGCTCAAAAACTCACGAAAATTTGCAAACACATCAGAAGTGGCGAAAAATTTTATATTTCATGGGAGTTGCACATGTGTGTGGCAAAATGGCTCTATAGCGCCACCTTGAAAATTGGGTTCTATGGGAGTTAATACGGCTAGTTTCACTTACACCTACCAAATTTGGTACACATGTGCACCAAGACAAGACAAACAAAATTGCCTAATCAATCCATCAGCAAAAGTGTACAGGAAGTCCGCCATTTTGCTTTATATTTCTGATTTTTCCTCATATTCAAGAGCTATAACCGAACACAGGGTAACTCCAAGACAGCTGAAATTTGGTCAGTACATACAACAGGGATTCGGGATTAAAAGTTATCAAAACGCTCCGCAAAAGTCTGAGGGCGTGGGCGTGGCGGCCTCCTAAACTTTGATGTTTCGCCATAAAAATTCAAGTGCTGTCTAAATACACTTCACAGGCTCCGATCTGCTTCAAACTTTACACATTTGATCATCGTCCTGCCCTGATCACGTCCATATGACAATATTCATCCACAGTCATAGCGCCACCTCCTGGCAACAGGAAATGCGACTTTTTACATTTTAATGTACTGTTATTAGCCGGTTGACCGTATTCATCTGAAATGTGGTGACATAAGCCTCAAGACATTGATGATGATTCATGGAGAAAACTGTCACTGGTAGTCAAACGATGTGTCTGTGGCTGGGTGGCGAACTTCGATGTCTCGCCGTGACTATTAAAGTGTTTATATCTCAGCTGTACATGATCCGATCTGGCCCAAATTTCATGTGCTGGACAACAGTCCACTTCTGAACACATCCACATTTTAAAATTTAGTCATAGTCAAAGCGTCAGTGAGTGGTAACAGGAATTTTAAATGGGACATTTGCAGTTGCCATTGCTTCAAACTTAGTGATAGCATCCTCAAATTTAGACAGTACATACAACAGGCCTTAAGGATGCAAAGTTATCAAAATCTTCCACAAAAGTGAAACAGTGTGGCTGCGGCGCCCTTCTGAACTTTGAGTCTTGTCAGCCTGAAATGTGTCTGTTGGCAGCTCCTGTCTGTCCCCTGCAGCAGCATGCTTTCACCCCTTGCTCCTCCCCCAGCACACAGACAGAGGCACACAAACACACACACACACACACACACAGACACAGGCACTCAAACACACACACACAAGTACACACACACAGAGACACACACAAAGACACAGGCACTCAAACACACACACACGAACACACACACACACACACACAGAGCACAGAGAGAGAGAGCGAGAGAGAGATAGAGAAAACTCCAGTCCTGGAATGACTTTAACTGTCTATACCTCAAATACTGCATGCTGCTACATATATAAAAAAAAATCATGCATCCAACACTGTGCTTTTAAAGTAATGCATAGACTCATGTTGATTAGTTTTTTTAAACATACATAAAATGATGTTGTGACATGTAAAATGATAGTAGTTTAATCTGAACCTAAAACTAACAAAAAAGCCTTGGTAAGCTGTTGGAACTCACACATGTAGTGTCCAATCTGTACCAACTGTGTTGTTTCATGAAAGCTGTGGACTGACCACATCTACAAGCTAATATTCAGTCATGCTCATAGACATCAGGAGACAGTGTAGCCGAGACAAGGCTGCTCTCAGCGGGCTACTGTGAGCGCTGACCTCCTGGTTGTAGACGTCTAACCAAGACACTCACATCTCCGACATCGTCAGAGTAAATTTTTAGACAGACTTCATCTAGATAAAATGAGCACAGATTTGACGTCTATACAACCACTTTCTCACTTCAAATAACCTTAAAAGTGCATTTTGTGTCATAATAACAGTAGTATTTCCCCAAAACTTGTATTACCTTTGAAATTTTCTCATACAAGCAGAATAACTTCCACTTCAAAAGCTAATACGGCTAGTTTCATGTAACCCTACCAAATTTGGTACACATGTGCACTAAGACAAGACAAACAAAATTGCCTAATCAATCCATCAGCAAAAATGTACAGGAAGTCCGCCATTTTGCTTTATATTTCTGATTTTTGCACATATTCAAAAGCTATAACCGCACACAGGGTAACTCCAAGACAGCTGAAATTTGGCCAGTATATACAACAGGCCTTAAAGATGAGAAGTTATCAAAATCTTCCACAAAAGTCAAAGGATGTGACCGTGGTGGCCCTCTGACCTTTATGTACTTTTACCATTGTACAGCAGCTCTGGATTAAATCCAGATACATGGTGCAACGCTGACACCTACTGTTCAAATCGTATAAATGCAGGTCTGTGTCATTGTAGAAATATCCCTCTGTTTCAATACATTTTAATGTATTATTATTATTTGGTTGACCGTATTCAACTGAAATTTGGTGACATAAGCCTCAAGACATTGATGATGATTCATGGACAAAACTGTGACTGTTAGTCAAACTGTTAGTCTGTGGCAGCGTGGTGAACTTGATGTCTCGTCATGACAACTAAAATGATTATATCTCAGCTGTACATGATCCGATCTGGCCCAAATTTCATGTGCTGGACAAGAGTCCACTTCTGAATACATCCACATTTTAAAATTTAGTCATAGTCATAGCACCACCGATTGGTAACAGGAACTTAAAGACAGTATATTTGCAGGTATCATTGCTTCAAACTTTGCAATATAAGCAATATATATATAAAACTGACGTGCAAAAGCTCATGTCTCTCCCAAATCCTTTCACTCATGTTTTAAAACTAAATTTGTTTCTCATATAAATAGTCAGTGCCACCAAAAATGCACTGACTATTCTCAATTGCTTTGGCTCATTTCTTGAAACAGACCAGACGTTCTCAACACTCTTGGTGCTTTTGCCAAAATAACCTGGATGGTTCAGCACAACACCATGGTTCACCTGCAAAAGCTCATATCTCTCCCAAAACAGTTCACAAGACTGGTCAAAACTAAATTCTGTTCTCATATAAATAGTCAGTGCCACCAAAATTCATTGTCCCTTTGGCATTGTGTGAGCACTCTTATAAATGTCTATTCATATAATGGTTTGTGTCATTTGAAAACAAAATAGCATTTTGAGAAGTAATAACATCATTTTGAATGTAAAGTTTCAATTGAAGGAGAATTGAGGGCTTTTGCTCATTGTGTGTGTGTGTTTTCTGATTTGTATGCAGAGTTCTGAAAGTATGAGGCATGCTTTCACAAAATGTGTGTAAACTATCAAGAAAACTGTAAGACACACATAAAGCAACTTTCATACATCAGAGTAAAAAGAAAATCTATACAGCATAACATACTGTAATATAAACACAAACAAAAAACAAGGAACATTATATGGAGCCTACAGTGCTGTAAATAAAGCTGTCCTCACCGTCCCTCTCCTGGCCACCGTATGTTCATGACTAATCCTGACAACTGAACAGACTATTGTGCATGTGATGACTTACACAATGAAATGATGCTGACATGTTTTGGAGTGAACAACCATCAGACTGAGAAGTCAACAATCAGTTTAGATCAACAAGATCTATTCACTTGGAAATTGTGCTAAATGAAGGCTACCTGTACTAAATCATTTGCAAAGATGTACTGAGACATCGAGACCAGTACTAAGATGTTTGCAATTTGATGAAATGAAGGAGAAATGCCAGTCTGTTGTGAACAGTTGCCAAGTAGTTTGGAGGTTTGTCCATGTTGTTTTGAGAATGTAATTTCAGTTTCGAGAAATGAGCCAAACCTATGGAGAAAAACTGTACAAACAACGATATATCAAATATATATTTCAACTAGTTTAATTATACATTCGTCAATATTCATATCATCACAGATTGTAGCTAGAAAAGCAGTCAGAGAGCACAGACCTCCGCCAAGGAGCTCCAGTCCACCCCAACACAATCTACCAACGACAATGTATACTTAAAAAACACTCAACATCTTTGTGCTATATATGTGCACATATATGCTCTGTCCTACCACAAGGTGGCACTGCAGGGCTTTCTAACACTCCCAATGTTAAATATCTTTTTAAAAAATTCCAAGATCCAGACACTGATCTGGATCACTCCCAAAACTCAATCATTTGTTCCTTTCCCATTTCACAGGGGCTGAGGGGGCAACTCCCACTTCATTTCATGTGGCCTATTCTGCCTATGGCCGGAATAGGTACAAATGATTATGTCTTCTTTGTCTTTTTTTAATTCATGAAAAAAAAATATCGTAGCCTCCTGAGAGACCGTGCGTTCACATGCGTGGACATGGTATTTTGGCTTCCCTGCACCATAAGTTGAAGCTGAGATTGTTAATTTGATTATAGCACAAAAAATAAATAGAAATTTGGGTATGTTGCAAATTTGCAACAACGGGCATAATGGTCAATAATAGCGACCCAATAATACAGTAATATAACAATAATAAAACAGATTTTTAAAATCTGTAACAGAACAGACAAAAATGGAACAGATAACATCTCACTCACAGATTTTTACATTAATAACACAACAGACAATAGTCAATGAGAAATGAGTTTGACACCACTGATGTTCATGGTGGCCGAGAAAGTTTGTGATGCAATCCTTGAAATTGGTCAGCTAAGTCTGAGCACCTTGAAATTTCTGCCACATCCCGACATGCACGCGTGGGTGTGCGAGGGCCCGTTCAACGCTGCTTGCAGCTTTAATTAGGGCCCGAGCACCAACGGTGCGTAGGACCCTATTGGATTTGTATTCGTTTTTATTATTATTAGGGCCCGAGCACCAACGGTGCGTAGGACCCTATTGGAATTGTATGCGTTATTAGGGCCCGAGCACCAACGGTGCGTAGGACCCTATTGGATTTGTATTCGTTTTTATTATTATTATTTTTCTCCTGACGGAAGAACTGCATTTTTGAGGGCCAAAACGCGCTCAAAAACTCACGAAAATTTGCACACACATCAGAAGTGGCGAAAAATTTTATATTTCATGGGAGCTGCACATGTGTGTGGCAAAATGGCTCTATAGCGCCACCTTGAAAATTGGGTTCTATGGGAGTTAATACGGCTAGTTTCATGTAACCCTACTAAATTTGGTACACATGTGCACCAAGACAAGACAAACAAAATTGCCTAATCAATCCATCAGCAAAAATGTACAGGAAATCCGCCATTTTGCTTTATATTTCTGATTTTTGCTCATATTCAAAAGCTATAACCGCACACAGGGTAACTCCAAGACAGCTGAAATTTGGTCAGTATATACAACAGGGCTTCATGATTAAAAGTTATCAAAACGCCACGCAAAAGTCTGAGGGCGTGGGCGTGGCGGCCTCCTGAACTTTGATGTCTCGCCATGACAACTAAAGTGTTTATATCTCAGCTGTACATGATCCGATCTGGCCCAAATTTCATGTGCTGGACATAAGTCCACTTCTGAACACATCCACATTTTAAAATTTAGTCATAGTCATAGCGTCACCTAGTGGTAAAAGGATTCTCTCTGACGAGGACATTTGTCCTTACCACTGCTCCATACTTTGTGATATCATCCTGAAATTTGTCCAGTATATACAACAGGCCTTAAAGATGAGAAGTTATCAAAATCTTCCACAAAAGTCAAAGGATGTGACCGTGGTGGCCCTCTGACCTTTATGTACTTTTACCATTGTACAGCAGCTCTGGATTAAATCCAGATAAATGGTGCAACGCTGACACCTACTGTTCAAATCGTATAAATGCAGGTCTGTGTCATTGTAGAAAAATCCCTCTGTTTCAATACATTTTAATGTATAATTATTATTTGGTTGACCGTATTCAACTGAAATTTGGTGACATAAGCCTCAAGATGTTGATGATGATTCATGGAGAAAACTGTGACTGGTAACTTTGTGAACTTCGATGTCTCGTCATGACTACTAAAATGTTTATATCTCAGCTGTACATGATCCGATCTGGCCCAAATTTCATGTGCTGGACAACAGTCCACTTCTGAACACATCCACATTTTAAAATTTAGTCATAGTCATAACACCACCGATTGGTAACAGGAACTTAAAGACAGTATATTTGCAGGTATCATTGCTTCAAACTTTGCAATATAAGCAATATATATATAAAGCTGACGTGCAAAAGCTCATATATCTCCCAAAACCTTTCACTCATGTTTTAAAACTAAATTTCTTTCTCATATAAATAGTCAGTGCCACCAAAAATGCACTGACTATTGTCAATTGCTTTGGCTCATTTCTTGAAACAGATCAGACGTTCTCAACACTCTTGGTGCTTTTGCCAAAATAACATGGATGGTTCAGCACAACACCATGGTTCACCTGCAAAAGCTCATATCTCTTCCAAAACAGTTCACACGACTGGTCAAAACTAAATTCTATTCTCATATAAATAGTCAGTGCCTCCAAAATTCATTGTCCCTTTGGCATTGTGTGAGCACTCTTATAAATGTCTATTCATATAATGGTTTGTGTCATTTGAAAACAAAATAGCATTTTGAGAAGAAATAACATCGTTTTGAATGTAAAGTTTCAATTGAAGGAGAATTGAGGGCTTTTGCTCATTGTGTGTGTGTTTTCTGATTTGTATGCAGAGTTCTGAAAGTATGAGGCATGCTTTCACAAAATGTGTGTAAACAATTGAGAAAACTGTATTGACACACATAAAGTAACTTTCATACATCAGAGTAAAAAGAAAATCTATACAGCATAACATACTGTAATACAAACACATAAACAAAAAACAAGGAACATTATATGGAGCCTACAGTGCTGTAAATAAAGCTGTCCTCACCGTCCCTCTCCTGGCCACCGTATGTTCATGACTAATCCTGACAATTGAACAGACTATTGTGCATGTGATGACTTAGACAATGAAATGATGCTGACATGTTTTGGAGTGAACGACCATCAGACTGAGAAGTCAACAATCAGTTTAGATCAACAAGATCTATTCACTTGGAAATTGTGCTAAATGCAGGCTACCTGTACTGAATCATTTGCAAAGATTTACTGAGACATCGAGACAAGTACTAAGATGTTTGCAATTTGATGAAATGAAGGAGAAATGCCAGTCTGTTGTGAACAGTTGCCAAGTAGTTTGGAGGTTTGTCCATGTTGTTTTGAGAATGTAATTTCAGTTTCGAGAAATGAGCCAAACCAATGGAGAAAAACTGTGAAAAACCAATATAACATCAAATATGTATTTCAACAAGTTTAATAATGCATTCGTCAATATTCATATCATCACAGATTGTAGCTAGAAAAGCACCCAGAGAGCACAGACCTCCGCCAAGCAGCTTCAGTCCACCCCAACACAATCTCCCAACGACAAAGTATACTTAAAAAACACTCAACATTTTTCTCCTATATATGTGCACATATATGCTCTGTCCTACCACAAGGTGGCACTGCAGGGCTTTCTAACACTCCCACTGTTAAATATCTTTTTAAAAATTCCTGGATCCAGACACTGATCTGGATCACTCCCAAAACTCAATCATTTGTTCCTTGTCCCATTTCACAGGGGCTGAGGGGGCAACTCCCACTTCATTTCATGTGGCCTATTCTGCCTATGGCCGGAATATGTACAAATGATTATGTCTTCTTTGTCTTTTTTTTAATTCATGAAAAAAACATATGGTAGCCTCCTGAGACCGTGTGTTCACATGCGTGGACATGGTATTTTGGCTTCCCTGCACCATAAGTTGAAGTTGAGATTGTTAATTTGATTATAGCACAAAAGTAAATAGAAATTTGGGTATGTTGCAAATTTGCAACAACGGGCATAATGGTCAATAATAGCGACCCAATAATACAGTAATATAACAATAATAAAACAGATTTTTAAAATTGATAACAGAACAGACAAAAATAGAACAGATAACATCTCACTCACAGATTTTTAAATTAATAACACAACAGATAATAGTCAGTGAGAAATGAGTGTGACACCACTGATGTTCATGGTGGCCGAGAAAGTTTGTGATACAATCCTTGAAATTGGTCAGCTAAGTCTGAGCACCTTGAAATTTCTGCCACATCCCGACATGCACCACACCTGGACGTGCGCCACGTCCCGACACGCGTGGGTGTGCGAGGGCCCGTTCAACGCTGCTTGCAGCTTTAATTTTTCTTTTTCTTCTCCCGGAAGAACTGCATTTTTGAGGGCCTAGACACGCTCAAAAACTCACGAAAATTTGCAAACACATCAGAAGTGGCGAAAAATTTTATATTTCATGGGAGCTGCACATGTGTGTGGCAAAATGGCTCTATAGCGCCACCTTGAAAATTGGGTTCTATGGGAGTTAATACGGCTAGTTTCATGTAAACCTACCAAATTTGGTACACATGTGCACCAAGACAAGACAAACAAAATTGCCTAATCAATCCATCAGCAAAAGTGTACAGGAAGTCCGCCATTTTGCTTTATATTTCTGATTTTTCCTCATATTCAAGAGCTATAACCGAACACAGGGTAACTCCAACACAGCTGAAATTTGGTCAGTATATACAACAGGGCTTCGGGATTAAAAGTTATCAAAACGCTCCGCAAAAGTCTGAGGGCGTGGGCGTGGCGGCCTCCTGAACTTTGATGTTTCGCCATTAAAATTCAAGTGCTGTCTAAATACACTTCACAGGCTCTGATCTGCCTCAAACTTTACACATTTGATCAGAGTCCTGCCTTGATCATATCCATATGACAATATTCACCCACAGTCATAGCGCCACCTCCTGGCAACAGGAAATGCAACTTTTTACATTTTAATGTACTATTATTAGCCGGTTGACCGTATTCACCTGAAATGTGTTCACATAAGCCTCAAGACATTGATGATGATTCATGGAGAAAACTGTCACTGGTAGTCAAACGATGTGTCTGTGGCTTGGTGGCGAACTTCGATGTCTCGCCGTGACTACTAAAGTGTTTATATCTCAGCTGTACATGATCCGATCTGGCCCAAATTTCATGTGCTGGACAACAGTCCACTTCTGAACACATCCACATTTTAAAATTTAGTCATAGTCAAAGTGTCACCTAGTGGTAACAGGAATTTTAAATGGGACATTTGCAGTTGCCATTGCTTCAAACTTAGTGATAGCATCCTCAAATTTAGACAGTACATACAACAGGCCTTAAGGATGCAAAGTTATCAAAATCTTCCACAAAAGTGAAACAGTGTGGCTGCGGCGCCCTTCTGAACTTTGAGTCTTGTCAGCCTGAAATGTGTCTGTTGGCAGCTCCTGTCTGTCCCCTGCAGCAGCATGCTTTCACCCCTTGCTCCTCCCCCAGCACACAGACAGAGGCACACAAACACACACACACACACACACACAGACACAGGCACTCAAACACACACACACAAGTACACACACACAGAGACACACACAAAGACACAGGCACTCAAACACACACACACGAACACACACACACACACACACAGAGCACAGAGAGAGAGAGCGAGAGAGAGATAGAGAAAACTCCAGTCCTGGAATGACTTTAACTGTCTATACCTCAAATACTGCATGCTGCTACATATATAAAAAAAAATCATGCATCCAACACTGTGCTTTTAAAGTAATGCATAGACTCATGTTGATTAGTTTTTTTAAACATACATAAAATGATGTTGTGACATGTAAAATGATAGTAGTTTAATCTGAACCTAAAACTAACAAAAAAGCCTTGGTAAGCTGTTGGAACTCACACATGTAGTGTCCAATCTGTACCAACTGTGTTGTTTCATGAAAGCTGTGGACTGACCACATCTACAAGCTAATATTCAGTCATGCTCATAGACATCAGGAGACAGTGTAGCCGAGACAAGGCTGCTCTCAGCGGGCTACTGTGAGCGCTGACCTCCTGGTTGTAGACGTCTAACCAAGACACTCACATCTCCGACATCGTCAGAGTAAATTTTTAGACAGACTTCATCTTGATAAAATGAGCACAGATTTTACGTCTGTACAATCACTTTCTCACTTCAAATAACCTTAAAAGTGCATTTTGTGTCATAATAACAGTAGTATTTCCCCAAAACTTGTATTTCCTTTGAAAGTTTTCTCATACAAGCAGAATAACTTCCACTTCAAAAGCCCAACGGCGCCGTCCAATCAGCAACGTCTCATGTTGGCCACTGGTACCCACCTCTTCCAGTTTGGATCATGTTGTAGTGTTTTACTTATTGTTGTAGTGTTTTTAACTTCAGGGTCACCAGTAGTTAATGTTGTACTGTTGTTGAATGTGCACTTGTGTTTGTAGTTCTTTTTTTCAATTTTTAGCCATTTGTTGATGTGCTTTGCACTTCAGGGCCACCCTAAGTATGTGAGGTGTTTATGGAACATCAGTAAAATGTGGGATTTACCAATGAGCAGATGTTCAGCCAGTGTTTAGCCTGTGACCAGTTTATGACTGATATCAGAAGATGACTGGTGAAAACATGAATATATTTTCTGAATGAAACATTTTACAAATATCAAGTCTTGTGTCATTGAAAATCAATGCACCATAAGTCGGTTATACAAAAACAGCCATTCATCAGCAGGCATAGTGGATTAATAGCTGTAGAAATGCTGAACCTAAACAAAGAGGTGTGGCGGGGCGACCAAATCATTCCATCATCGTGGAAAAGTTAGTCTGGAACCCAAATTAAAATACATAATATATATGTTAAAACAACACAGCAACGTGCCAACATATATTTTACTTTTATATAAACAAATTCACAATATTTGTACATTGAATGCAGAGAAAATTATTTTACAATATTTTAAGGGGTACTTCCATTTATGAAGTCTTACAATTACAACAGACCCTTTGAGGACAGCCTTGATGCTGATGTGTCCTGGGATGAAAATGAGTTTGACACCTCTAACTGATGTACATGGTGGCCGTGCCATGCGAGAAAGTTTGTGATGCAATCCTTGAAATTGGTCAGCTAAGTCTGAGCACCTTGAAATTTCTGCCACACCCCGACATGCTCCACACCTGGACTTGCGCCACGTCCAGACACGCGTGGGTGTGCGAGGGCCCGTTCAACGCTGCTTGCAGCTTTAATTATTATTATTATTATTATTTTTCTCCTGACAGAAGAACTGCATTTTTGAGGGCCTAAACGCGCTCAAAAACTCACGAAAATTTGCACACACAGCAGAAGCGGCGAAAAATTTTATATTTCATGGGAGCTGCACATGTGTGTGGCAAAATGGCTCGATAGCGCCACCTTGAAAATTGGGTTCTATGGGAGTTAATACGGCTAGTTTCATGTAAACCTACCAAATTTGGTACACATGTGCACCAAGACAAGACAAACAAAATTGCCTAATCAATCCATCAGCAAAAATGTACAGGAAGTCCGCCATTTTGCTTTATATTTCTGATTATTGGACATATTCAAAAGCTATAACCGAACACAGGGTAACTCCAAGACAGCTGAAATTTGGTCAGTATATACAACAGGGCTTCGGGATTAAAAGTTATCAAAACGCTCCGCAAAAGTCTGAGGGCGTGGGCGTGGCGGCCTCCTGAACTTTGATGTTTCGCCATAAATTTTGGAATGCTGTCTAAATACACTTCACAGGCTCTGATCTGCCTCAAACTTTACACATTTGATCATAGTCCTGCCCTGATCACATCCATATGACAATATTCATCCACAGTCATAGCGCCACCTCCTGGCAACAGGAAATGAAAATGTTTACACTTTAATGTACTATTATTAGTCGGTTGACCGTATTCATCTGAAATGTGGTGACATAAGCCTCAAGACATTAATGATGATTCATGGAGAAAACTGTCACTGGTAGTCATACGCTGTGTCTGTGGCTGGGTGGCGAACTTCGATGTCTCGCCATGACTACTAAAGTGTTTATATCTCAGCTGTACATGATCCGATCTGGCCCAAATTTCATGTGCTGGACAACAGTCCACTTCTGAACACATCCACATTTTAAAATTTAGTCACAGTCATAGCGTCACCGAGTGGTACAGGAATTTTTTCCCCGGAGGACATTTGTCCTTACCACTGCTCCATACTTTGTGATATCATCCTGAAATTTGGCCAGTATATACAACAGGCCTTAAAGATGAAAAGTTATCAAAATCTTCCACAAAAGTCAAACGGTGCGGCTGTGGCGCCCCTCTGAACTTTGAGTCATATGAAGGGGGAAATCGTCTCCCTCTAGGACCCTGAGCGCGAGCACTGTGTGTGTGGGTCCCTGCTGACATGCAGGCTCAGAAAAACAGATAAATGGTGCAACGATGACACCTACTGTTCGAATCGTATAAATGCAGGTCTGTGTCATTGTAGAAAAATCCCTCTGTTTCAATACACTTTAATGTATTATTATTATTTGGTTGACCGTATTCAACTGAAATTTGGTGACATAAGCCTCAAGACATTGATGATGATTCATGGAGAAAACTGTGACTCTTAGTCAAACTGTTAGTCTGTGGCAGCGTGGCGAACTTGATGTCTCGTCATGACTACTAAAGTGTTTATATCTCAGCTGTACATGATCCAATCTAGCCCAAATTTCATATTCTGGACAAGAGTCCACTTCTGAACACACCCAAATTTTAAAATTTAGTCATAGTCATAGCACCACCGATTGGTAACAGGAACTTAAAGGTAGTATATCTGAAGGTACCATTGCTTCAAACTTTGCAATATAAGCAATATATATATATAAAGCTCATGTGCAAAAGCTCATATCTCACCCAAAACCTTTCACTCATGTTTCAAAACCAAATTTCTTTCTCATATAAATAGTCAGTGCCACCAAAAATGCACTGACTATTCTCAATTGCTTTGGCTCATTTCTTGAAACAGATCAGATGTTCTCAACACTCTCGGTGCTTTTGCCAAAATAACCTGGATGGTTCAGCACAACACCATGGTTCACCTGCAAAAGCTCATATCTCTCCCAAAACAGTTCACACGACTGGTCAAAACTTAATTCTATTGTCATATAAATAGTCAGTGCCTCCAAAATTCATTGTC
Source organism: Dascyllus trimaculatus (assembly GCA_024666655.1). Taxonomy (NCBI): domain Eukaryota; kingdom Metazoa; phylum Chordata; class Actinopteri; family Pomacentridae; genus Dascyllus; species Dascyllus trimaculatus. Next base: position 4,248,132 of record CM045450.1, read on the forward strand.
CCTTTGGCATTGTGTGAGCACTCTTATAAATGTCTATTCATATAATGGTTTGTGTCATTTGAAAACAAAATAACATTTTGAGAAGAAATAACATCGTTTTGAATGTAAAGTTTCAATTGAAGGAGAATTGATGGCTTTTGCCCATTGTGTGTGTGTGTGTGTGTGTGTGTTTTCTGATTTGTAGACAGAGTTCTGAAAGTATGACGCATGCTTTCAGAAAATGTGTGTAAACAATCGAGAAAACTGTATTGACACACATAAAGTTGCTTTCATACATCAGAGTAAAAAGAAAATCTATACAGCACAACATACTGTAATATAAACACATAAACAAAAAACAAGGAACATTATATGGAGCCTACAGTGCTGAAATTAAGCTGTCCTCACCGTCCCTCTCCTGGCCACCGTATGTTCATGACTAATCCTGACAATTGAACAGACTATTGTGCATGTGATGACTTATACAATGAAATGATGCTGACATGTTTTGGAGTGAACGACCATCAGACTGAGAAGTCAACAATCAGTTTAGATCAACAAGATCTACTCACCTGGAAATAGTGCTAAATGAAGGCTACCTGTACTAAATCATTTGCAAAGATGTACTGAGAAATCGAGACAAGTACAAAGATGTTTGCAATTTGATGAATGAAGGAGGAATGCCAGTCTGTTGTGAACAATTGCCAAGTAGTTTGGAGGTTTGTCCATGTTGTTTTGAGATTGTAATTTCAGTTTCGAGAAATGAGCCAAACCAATAGAGAAAAACTGTAAAAAACCGACATAACATCAAATATGTATTTCTACTAGTTTAATTATGCATTCGTCAATATTCATATCATCACAGATTGTAGCTAGAAAAGCACCCAGAGAGCACAGACCTCCGCCAAGGAGCTCCAGTCCACCCCAACACAATCTCCCAACGACAAAGTATACTTAAAAAACACTCAACATCTTTGTGCTATATATGTGCAAATATTTGCTCTGTCCTACCACAAGGTGGCACTGCAGGGCTTTCTAACACTCCCAATGTTAAATATCTTCTTAAAAATTCCTGGATCCAGACACTGATCTGGATCACTCCCAAAACTCAATCATTTGTTCCTTGTCCCATTTCACAGAGGCTGAGGGGGCAACTCCCACTTCATTTCATGTGGCCTATTCTGCCTATGGCTGGAATATGTACAAATGATTATGTCTTCTTTGTCTTTTTTTTAATTCATGAAAAAAAAATATGGTAGCCTCCTGAGACCGTGCGTTCACATGCGTGGACATGATATTTTGGCTTTCCTGCACCATAAGTTGAAGTTGAGATTGTTAATTTGATTATAGCACAAAAGTAAATAGAAATTTGGGTATGTTGCAAATTTGCAACAACAGGCATAATGGTCAATAATAGCGACCCAATAATACAGTAATATAACAATAATAAAACAGATTTTTAAAATTGATAACAGAACAGACAATAGTCAATGACAAATGAGTTTGACACCACTGATGTACATGGTGGCCGAGAAAGTTTGTGATACAATCCTTGAAATTGGTCAGCTAAGTCTGACCACCTTCAAATTTCTGCCACATCCTGACATGCGCCACACCTGGACTTGCGCCATGTCCCGACACGCGTGGGTGTGCGAGGGCCCGTTCAACGCTGCTTGCAGCTTTAATTAGGGCCCGAAGCACTACAGTGCGTAGGACCCTATTGTTCTTCTAGTGTTTCTTTGGCGGTTTGGCGGTTTATTTTTCTTACGCCACTTTGAACCTCAATTTGACCCCCTAAACATGCTCAAAAACTCACCAAATTTGGCACACACATCAGGACTGGTGAAAAATTTGATATTTTGGGGGAATTACACATATGAATGGCAAAATGACTCAATAGCGCCACCTAGAAAATTGTGCTTTAGTGGAGTTAATACGGCTAGTTTCACGTAAACTCATGAAATTTGGTACACAGGTACAATAGCCCAAGACAAAAACATTCCTGCTTTTAAAATTTCAAAAAAGGCTCAACAGCGCCCCCTAGAGCACGTAGTGTGCAGGCATTGGAATTTATCGAACTCCTCCCAGGATTTTTATCCCATCTTCACAAAATTCGCTGTGTGGCATCTAGACCCATCCAGGATGAAAAGTTATCAAAATCTTGTGGATACGTCACACGGTGTGGGCGTGGCATGGCGGCCATTTTGAACAAAAAGCTTAAGATTGTACAATGGAACACGTGCGCAGGCATTGGAAATTAACGAACTCCTCCCAGGATTTTTGTTCAATCTTCACCAAATTCGCTGTGTGGCATCTACACCCCTCCAGGATGAAAAGTTATTAAAATCTTGTGGCTACGTCACACGGTGTGGGCGTGGCATGGCGGCCATTTTGAACAAAATCGCCATGTGGAACGAAATTGGTTTTGGAGGTGAAGTGATACATGTAAAATCACCAAATCCACACAAAACCTCATTAATCTCAAGACCTAATATTTAATATACAATTCAGAAATGGGCGTGGTCAAACGGCTCCACAGCGCCCCCTAGAAATATTCAAATACTCATATAAAATCATTGCTTTATCCTACAAACATGAAATTTGGTACATACATATAGTATCCCAAGACCAACAGATTTGCACAGTCAAAATTCTAATCGGCTCTATGGCGCCCCCTAGACAAGGTCGTGTGGAGAGCAGTGCGGTGAGGAGCGAGGGCCCGTCCGACGCTGCTTGCAGCTTTAATTATTATTATTATTTTTCTCCTGACGAAAGAACTGCATTTTTGAGGGCCTAAACGCGCTCAAAAACTCACGAAAATTTGCAAACACATCAGAAGTGGCGAAAAATTTTATATTTCATGGGAGCTGCACATGTGTGTGGCAAAATGGCTCTATAGCGCCACCTTGAAAATTGGGTTCTATGGGAGTTAATACGGCTAGTTTCATGTAACCCTACCAAATTTGGTACACATGTGCACCAAGACAAGACAAACAAAATTGCCTAATCAATCCATCAGCAAAAATGTACAGGAAGTCCGCCATTTTGCTTTATATTTCTGATTATTGGACATATTCAAAAGCTATAACCGAACACAGGGTAACTCCAAGACAGCTGAAATTTGGTCAGTATATACAACAGTCCTTCATGATTAAAAGTTATCAAAACGCTCCGCAAAAGTCTGAGGGCGTGGGCGTGGCGGCCTCCTGAACTTTGATGTTTCGCCATAAATTTTGGAATGCTGTCTAAATACACTTCACAGGCTCTGATCTGCCTCAAACTTTACACATTTGATCACAGTCCTGCCCTGATCACATCCATATGACAATATTCATCCATAGTCATAGCGCCACCTCCTGGCAACAGGAAATGAAAATTTTTACACTTTAATGTACTATTATTAGTCGGTTGACCGTATTCATCTGAAATGTGGTGACATAAGCCTCAAGACATTAATGATGATTCATGGAGAAAACTGTCACTGGTAGTCAAACGATGTGTCTGTGGCTGGGTGGCGAACTTCGATGTCTCGCTATGACTACTAAAGTGTTTATATCTCAGCTGTACATGATCCGATCTGGCCCAAATTTCATGTGCTGGACAACAGTCCACTTCTGAACACATCCACATTTTAAAATTTAGTCACAGTCATAGCGTCACCTAGTGGTACAGGAATTTTTTCCCCGGAGGACATTTGTCCTTACCACTGCTCCATACTTTGTGATATCATCCTGAAATTTGGCCAGTATATACAACAGGCCTTCAAGATGAAAAGTTATCAAAATCTTCCACAAAAGTCAAACGGTGCGGCTGTGGCGCCCCTCTGAACTTTGAGTCATATGAAGGGGGAAATCGTCTCCCTCTAGGACCCTGAGCGCGAGCACTGTGTGTGTGGGTCCCTGCTGACATGCAGGCTCAGAAAAACAGATAAATGGTGCAACGCTGACACCTACTGTTCGAATCGTATAAATGCAGGTCTGTGTCATTGTAGAAAAATCCCTCTGTTTCAATACACTTTAATGTATTATTATTATTTGGTTGACCGTATTCAACTGAAATTTGGTGACATAAGCCTCAAGACATTGATGATGATTCATGGACAAAACTGTGACTCATAGTCAAACTGTTAGTCTGTGGCAGCGTGGCGAACTTGATGTCTCGTCATGACTACTAAAGTGTTTATATCTCAGCTGTACATGATCCAATCTAGCCCAAATTTCATATTCTGGACAAGAGTCCACTTCTGAACACACCCAAATTTTAAAATTTAGTCATAGTCATAGCACCATTGATGGTAACAGGAACTTAAAGGCAGTATATTTGAAGGTACCATTGCTTCAAACTTTGCAATATAAGCAATATATATATAAAGCTCATGTGCAAAAGCTCATATCTCACCCAAAACCTTTCACTCATGTTTCAAAACCAAATTTTTTTTCTCATATAAATAGTCAGTGCCACCAAAAATGCACTGACTATTCTCAATTGCTTTGGCTCATTTCTTGAAACAGATCAGACGTTCTCAACACTCTCGGTGCTTTTGCCAAAATAACCTGGATGGTTCAGCACAACACCATGGTTCACCTGCAAAAGCTCATATCTCTCCCAAAACAGTTCACACGACTGGTCAAAACTTAATTCTATTGTCATATAAATAGTCAGTGCCTCCAAAATTCATCGTCCCTTTGGCATTGTATGAGCACTCTTATAAATGTCTATTCATATAATGGTTTGTGTCATTTGAAAACAAAATAACATTTTGAGAAGAAATAACATCGTTTTGAATGTAAAGTTTCAATTGAAGGAGAATTGATGGCTTTTGCCCATTGTGTGTGTGTGTGTGTGTTGTTTTCTGATTTGTAGACAGAGTTCTGAAAGTATGAGGCATGCTTTCAGAAAATGTGTGTAAACAATCGAGAAAACTGTATTGACACACATAAAGTTACTTTCATACATCAGAGTAAAAAGAAAATCTATACAGCACAACATACTGTAATATAAACACATAAACAAAAAACAAGGAACATTATATGGAGCCTGCAGTGCTGTAAATAAAGCTGTCCTCACCGTCCCTCTCCTGGCCACCGTATGTTCATGACTAATCCTGACAACTGAACAGACTATTGTGCATGTGATGACTTATACAATGAAATGATGCTGACATGTTTTGGAGTGAACGACCATCAGACTGAGAAGTCAACAATCAGTTTAGATCAACAAGATCTACTCACCTGGAAATAGTGCTAAATGAAGGCTACCTGTACTAAATCATTTGCATAGATGTACTGAGACATCGAGACAAGTACTAAGATGTTTGCAATTTGATGAAATGAAGGAGAAATTCCAGTCTGTTGTGAACAATTGCCAAGTAGTTTGGAGGTTTGTCCATGTTGTTTTGAGAATGTAATTTCAGTTTCGAGAAATGAGCCAAACCAATGTAGAAAAACTGTAAAAAACTGATATAACATCAAATATGTATTTCAACTAGTTTAATTATACATTCGTCAATATTCATATCATCACAGATTGTAGCTAGAAAAGCAGTCAGAGAGCACAGACCTCCGCCAAGGAGCTCCAGTCCACCCCAACACAATCTCCCAACGACAAAGTATACTTAAAAAACAGTCAACATCTTTGTGCTATATATGTGCATATATATGCTCTGTCCTACCACAAGGTGGCACTGCAGGGCTTTCTAACACTCCCAATGTTAAAATCTTTTAAAAAATCCCCAGATCCAGACACTGATCTGGATCACTCCCAAAACTCAATCATTTGTTCCTTGTCCCATTTCACAGGGGCTGAGGGGGCAACTCTCACTTCATTTCATGTGCGCTCAGTATGACCGCCTATGGCTGGAATAGGTACAAATGATTATGTCTTCTTTGTCTTTTCTTTAATTCATGAAAAAAAAATTATGGTAGCCTCCTGAGACCGTGCGTTCACATGCGTGGACATGGTATTTTCGCTTCCATGCACCATAACCCTGACTCTGGAAGTTTAAAAACTTTGAAAACTGCCTGTTGTTCTCTTCAGTCCGACACACTCTCCAGGAACTGTGCGCTTTATGCAGGTGGGGCATGGCTGTGATCTGCTATTACTTATTATTGTATTAGTATATTCATGTTTTTAGTTTAAATATGTCCAAGGTACATGGTGGCGTGTCACTGCCATTTATAAATATAAATCTTGCATCCAACACTGAGCTATTAGAATGATTCACAGATTCATGTTTTTAATTTAAATGTGCATGGTTATTTGGCTGACATGTACTTGTGATATGTATAATAACAATAAATTATTATTACTATTGCTACTGCTTATGCCAGCAGTGTTCAATATTTTTCAGGCCAACAACCCCCAAACTGATATATAGATGGAGCAGGGATCTCCTACGATACACCTTATATAATATTGTTTAACCCCTTAACGCCTGAATTTATATACAAGTATATTAAAAAAAATGTTTGTGTTTTTGCCTTTATGTAGGTGTCACATGAAGTTGAGATTGTTAATTTGATTATAGCACAAAACATAAATAGAAATTTGGGTATGTTGCAAATTTGCAACAACAGGCATAATGGTCAATAATAGCAACCCAATAATACAGTAATATAACAATAATAAAACAGATTTTTAAAATTGATAACAGAACAGAAAAAAATAGAACAGATAACATCTCACTCACAGATTTTTAAATTAATAACACAACAGACAATAGTCAATGAGAAATTAGTTTGACACCACTGATGTTCATGGTGGCCGAGAAAGTTTGTGATGCAATCCTTGAAATTGGTCAGCTAAGTCTGAGCACCTTGAAATTTCTGCCACATCCCGACATGCGCCACACCTGGACGTGCGCCACGTCCCGACACGCGTGGGTGTGCGAGGGCCCGTTCAACGCTGCTTGCAGCTTTAATTAGGGCCCGAGCACCAACGGTGCGTAGGACCCTATTGGATTTGTATTCGTTTTTATTATTATTATTTTTCTCCTGACGGAAGAACTGCATTTTTGAGGGCCTAAACGCGCTCAAAAACTCACGAAAATTTGCACACACATCAGAAGTGGCGAAAAATTTTATATTTCATGGGAGCTGCACATGTGTGTGGCAAAATGGCTCTATAGCGCCACCTTGAAAATTGGGTTCTATGGGAGTTAATACGGCTAGTTTCATGTAACCCTACCAAATTTGATACACATGTGCACCAAGACAAGACAAACAAAATTGCCTAATCAATCCATCAGCAAAAATGTACAGGAAATCCGCCATTTTGCTTTATATTTCTGATTATTGGACATATTCAAAAGCTATAACCGAACACAGGGTAACTCCAAGACAGCTGAAATTTGGTCAGCATATACAACAGGGCTTCATGATTAAAAGTTATCAAAACGCTCCGCAAAAGTCTGAGGGCGTGGGCGTGGCGGCCTCCTGAACTTTGATGTTTCGCCATAAATTTTGGAATGCTGTCTAAATACACTTCACAGGCTCTGATCTGCCTCAAACTTTACACATTTGATCATCGTCCTGCCCTGATCACATCCATATGACAATATTCACCCACAGTCATAGCGCCACCTCCTGGCAACAGGAAATGAAAATTTTTACACTTTACTGTACTATTATTAGTCGGTTGACCGTATTCATCTGAAATGTGGTGACATAAGCCTCAAGACATTAATGATGATTCATGGAGAAAACTGTCACTGTTCGTCATACGCTGTGTCTGTGGCTAGGTGGCGAACTTCGATGTCTCGCCATGACTACTAAAGTGTTTATATCTCAGCTGTACATGATCCGATCTGGCCCAAATTTCATGTGCTGGACAACAGTCCACTTCTGAACACATCCACATTTTAAAATTTTGTCACAGTCATAGCGTCACCTAGTGGTACAGGAATTTTTTCCCCGGAGGACATTTGTCCTTACCACTGCTCCATACTTTGTGATATCATCTTGAAATTTGGCCAGTATATACAACAGGCCTTAAAGATGAAAAGTTATCAAAATCTTCCACAAAAGTCAAACGGTGCGGCTGTGGCGCCCCTCTGAACTTTGAGTCATATGAAGGGGGAAATCGTCTCCCTCTAGGACCCTGAGCGCGAGCACTGTGTGTGTGGGTCCCTGCTGACATGCAGGCTCAGAAAAACAGATAAATGGTGCAACGCTGACACCTACTGTTCGAACCGTATAAATGCAGGTCTGTGTCATTGTAGAAAAATCCCTCTGTTTCAATACACTTTAATGTATTATTATTATTTGGTTGACCGTATTCAACTGAAATTTGGTGACATAAGCCTCAAGACATTGATGATGATTCATGGACAAAACTGTGACTCTTAGTCAAACTGTTAGTCTGTGACAGCGTGGCGAACTTGATGTCTCGTCATGACTACTAAAGTGTTTATATCTCAGCTGTACATGATCCAATCTATCCCAAATTTCATATTCTGGACAAGAGTCCACTTCTGAACACACCCAAATTTTAAAATTTAGTCATAGTCATAGCACCACCGATTGGTAACAGGAACTTAAAGGCAGTATATTTGAAGGTACCATTGCTTCGAACTTTGCAATATAAGCAATATATATATAAAGCTCATGTGCAAAAGCTCATATCTCACCCAAAACCTTTCACTCATGTTTCAAAACCAAATTTCTTTCTCATATAAATAGTCAGTGCCACCAAAAATGCACTGACTATTCTCAATTACTTTGGCTCATTTCTTGAAACAGACCAGACGTTCTCAACACTCTCGGTGCTTTTGCCAAAATAACCTGGATGGTTCAGCACAACACCATGGTTCACCTGCAAAAGCTCATATCTCTCCCAAAACAGTTCACACGACTGGTCAAAACTTAATTCTATTGTCATATAAATAGTCAGTGCCTCCAAAATTCATCGTCCCTTTGGCATTGTGTGAGCACTCTTATAAATGTCTATTCATATAATGGTTTGTGTCATTTGAAAACAAAATAGCATTTTGAGAAGTAATAACATCATTTTGAATGTAAAGTTTCAATTGAAGGAGAATTGAGGGCTTTTGCTCATTGTGTGTGTGTTTTCTGATTTGTATGCAGAGTTCTGAAAGTATGAGGCATGCTTTCAGAAAATGTGTGTAAACTATCAAGAAAACTGTAAGACACACATAAAGTAACTTTCATACATCAGAGTAAAAAGAAAATCTATACAGCACAACATACTGTAATATAAACACATAAACAAAAAACAAGGAACATTATATGGTTCCTACAGTGCTGTAAATAAAGCTGTCCTCACCGTCCCTCTCCTGGCCACCGTATGTTCATGACTAATCCTGACAATTGAACAGACTATTGTGTTTGTGATAACTTATACAATGAAATGATGCTGACATGTTTTGGAGTGAACGACCATCAGACTGAGAAGTCAACAATCAGTTTAGATCAACAAGATCTATTCACCTGGAAATAGTGCTAAATGAAGGCTACCTGTACTAAATCATTTGCATAGATGTACTGAGACATTGAGACAAGTACTAAGATGTTTGCAATTTGATGAATGAAGGAGAAATGCCAGTCTGTTGTGAACAATTGCCTAGTAGTTTGGAGGTTTGTCCATGTTGTTTTGAGAATGTAATTTCAGTTTCGAGAAATGAGCCAAACCAATGAAGAAAAACTGTAAAAAACCGATATAACATCAAATATGTATTTCAACTAGTTTAATTATACATTCGTCAATATTCATATCATCACAGATTGTAGCTAGAAAAGCAGTCAGAGAGCACAGACCTCCGCCAAGGAGCTCCAGTCCACCCCAACACAATCTCCCAACGACAATGTATACTTAAAAAACACTCAACATCTTTGTGCTATATATGTGCATATATATGCTCTGTCCTACCACAAGGTGGCACTGCAGGGCTTTCTAACACTCCCAATGTTAAAAATCTTTTAAAAAATCCCCAGATCCAGACACTGATCTGGATCACTCCCAAAACTCAATCATTTGTTCCTTGTCCCATTTCACAGGGGCTGAGGGGGCAACTCCCACTTCATTTCATGTGCGCTCAGTATGCCCGCCTATGGCTGGAATAGGTACAAATGATTATGTCTTCTTTGTCTTTTCTTTAATTCATGAAAAAAAAATTATGGTAGCCTCCTGAGACCGTGCGTTCACATGCGTGGACATGGTATTTTCGCTTCCATGCACCATAACCCTGACTCTGGAAGTTTAAAAACTTTGAAAACTGCCTGTTGTTCTCTTCAGTCCGACACCCTCTCCAGGAACTGTGCGCTTTATGCAGGTGGGGCATGGCTGTGATCTGCTATTACTTATTATTGTATTAGTATATTCATGTTTTTAGTTTAAATATGTCCAAGCTACATGGTGGCGTGTCACTGCCATTTATAAATATAAATCTTGCATCCAACACTGAGCTATTAGAATGATTCACAGATTCATGTTTTTAATTTAAATGTGCATGGTTATTTGGCTGACATGTACTTGTGATATGTATAATAACAATAAATTATTATTACTATTGCTACTGCTTATGCCAGCAGTGTTCAATATTTTTCAGGCCAACAACCCCCAAACTGATATATAGATGGAGCAGGGATCTCCTACGATACACCTTATATAATATTGTTTAACCCCTTAACGCCTGAATTTATATACAAAAAAAAAAAAAAAAATGTTTGTGTTTTTGCCTTTATGTAGGTGTCACATGAAGTTGAGATTGTTAATTTGATTATAGCACAAAACATAAATAGAAATTTGGGTATGTTGCAAATTTGCAACAACAGGCATAATGGTCAATAATAGCAACCCAACAATACAGTAATATAACAATAATAAAACAGATTTTTAAAATTGATAACAGAACAGAAAAAAATAGAACAGATAACATCTCACTCACAGATTTTTAAATTAATAACACAACAGACAATAGTCAATGAGAAATTAGTTTGACACCCCTGATGTACATGGTGGCCGAGAAAGTTTGTGACGCAATCCTTGAAATTGGTCAGCTAAGTCTGAGCACCTTGAAATTTCTGCCACATCCCGACATGCACCACACCTGGACGTGCGCCACGTCCCGACACGCGTGGGTGTGCGAGGGCCCGTTCAACGCTGCTTGCAGCTTTAATTATTATTATTTTTCTCCTGACGGAAGAACTGCATTTTTGAGGGCCTAAACGCACTCAAAAACTCACGAAAATTTGCACACACATCAGCAGTGGCGAAAAATTTTATATTTCATGGGAGCTGCACATGTGTGTGGCAAAATGGCTCTGTAGCGCCACCTTGAAAATTGGGTTCTATGGGAGTTAATACGGCTAGTTTCATGTAACCCTACCAAATTTGGTACACATGTGCACCAAGACAAGACAAACAAAATTGCCTAGTCAATCCATCAGCAAAAATGTACAGGAAGTCCGCCATTTTGCTTTATATTTCTGATTATTGGACATATTCAAAAGCTATAAC